>OX596075.1:108720274-109320274 GCA_951394005.1 Protophormia terraenovae | reverse complement strand
ACACTAGCAATAATATATACTGTAAGTACATTATAAGTGAACAGCTGATGCCCCACGTTGGGCGCCAAATATATTTATGTAACGATCGCACAGGGCCTTGCCACTTCAGAGAATTTGCTACCTATAAACCAGCCGTGCTCAGTGAAAGTGGGGGGTGTTCTTCTCTCCTTATAGGCAGACCAAACCAGTTACAAATAAATAATATTAAGGTAGCATTTACAATTTATTGTAGTCGAGACAAAATAAAGTCATAAATGGAAATGATAAAAAAAATAAATAAAAAAATAAAATTCCGAAGCAGGGTTATATAGAGGATTTAGATGGAATTAACCCTCTCTCTTTACCCACCCTTACCTTGCTATCTAGTTCCATTTTTCCCGATAGCCCGAAAACTACTACCTAATTAGCATCTAAGCTTTTCGTGGATATAATTAAACAATCTTAAACACTCATTATGATGAAAACAATTCAAACATTTAAGTTAAAATGAAATAAAATATTAATAATAATTTTATTTATCATCATAGTAGGCAAAAAAAAAAAAAAAAAAAATCAAAAATTATTTAAAAGCAAAATTCAAATTTAAAATATAAAACAAAAAAAAAAATTTCAAATTTTTAAAAAAAAAATTGTTAGTTGTTTTTTTTTTTTTTTTTTTTTTTTTTAATTTCTAATGTAAAAAAAAAAAACTTTGTTGTTATTGTTATTGTGTTTTTTTTTTTTTTTCTCTTTGTGTTATAATATAATTTTAATAATATGAATGAATATTGTAAATTTTTATTTTATAAATTATTTTTAAACATCGACTCACCAATTCAAATCCAACGATGACACCAGCGCTGTTGTCTCGAACGTTTTGAAGAACTTTATTTATAGTTGTAGGGCATTTGTTTAACTGGATTTATATACATATTCAAACATTTATAAATTTTTTTGTAAGTGTAATGTTGTATGTATGTCGGTGTATATGTGTGTAGGGTTTGTTTAGTGTTTATGTCTGTTTTATATTTTAAACTTTTACATTTTAGAAAATTTAATTATTTAGTTTAAGTTATTAAAATTAAAAAAATTAGTTTAAGATATCGAAATTAAAATTGATTTAAGTTATTAAAATGAAATGCAAATTTAAGAGAAAATGTAATTGAATAACAAAAATTAAATTAAATCAAATTATTTACGTTTACGTTAATTTTTCTTTTCTTTTTAAGTCAAAACAATTTGTAAAATTTGTGGTTTAAAATTGTCTTTAAAAAAAATTAAATCATCTTTTAGAATGTTTTACGGTTTACAAGACTTGATGTAGGGTGTGTCGCAATCTATGTCTTCTTATATTTTTATTTAGCAAAAGATTTGGACGAAGAAAACGACTATAAAGTGACCACCACATACGCTGCCACAGACCAACAAATCACCAAAATTTCCAAATCTATATATTGCTTGATTCGTATGAATTGTTCTGTATATATCCATGAAATGGTTTCTTCTTAAACCAAACGAAAAATACAACAGCTCCGTTCAAATAAGGGACCAAAAAAAAATCTACATGGAAATTTTACCAAACATAAAAAAAAATCCAGATTGTACCACTAAAAAAAATTACCTCTTTCAAAATTGTCCGTAATATTTGCAAAATTGTTCTATCCCCAATTGGCTAATGACACAAAATGTTCCTTTTATTGAAGGAAAACAAATTTCTTAAAATTTCAATTGTTCCAGATATTTATTAATCTAATTAAGTATTTTTTCTTTTTTTCAACGCAACTTTTAATAATTCAATTTATAAATGAAATTTTTGAAAGAAAAATCATGAAGCTAAAAAATTGCTTACTACAAAAAAAAATTTGAAATTTAAAATTTGAATTTGAAATTTAAACAAGTAAAATAAAATTAAAGTGGGTACAAAGAAGAAATAAAAAAATATAACGAGGTCTCACAATGTGTCCTTTCAAACTTTTTGAGAATATATTTTACGTTTTGGAATAAAAAAAGTATGCAGCCAATAAATAAAGATCAAGTGCTTTCAAAAAGATCAACAAAGTGCATATTGGAAGTTCTTAATAATTACTTCCAAAAAAGTGAATATAAATTAATTTTTAGCTTGAAAAAAATTATTAATTTTTAAGAAAATCTAAATTTCACAAGTTCTAAACAGTGTTAAATTCATGACTTTTTCAGCTCTTTTTCAATAACTTTTTTTGCTAGGCAGTTTTGCTAATTTTGTAATTTTATGCATTTTTCGATTTTTTATGTATAAAATGACTGTTACAGAATAATTTTAATTCACATTTAAATAAAATTCCTGTATTAAAATATATGTTTCTAATTTCTCTGTAGTAAAATCCTAGAACAAACTAAATATTATAAATTCTGTTTAAATTTATTCTAGTAAGGAGTGAGATCGAAAAATTCTTAACATACATAATATTCAATAACTTGGAAACGGTTGATCTTAGAGTTTTCATTATTTTTTTAATCATTTGATAATTTAGCACAGATCACAGAAATATATAATGTTTATGGTTCTAACCACTAACTATTATAAAATTAAAAAAATTGTGGACCATTTTTGAAAACCCTTTGATTTGATAGGTGCTTTAGTCACTTTTTTGGAACAGTGTGCACATGTTCTGTTAAAATATTCGGTATTTTGGGACACTTTTTTTGTGCTCTTGAATTCACTTTTCACAGGAGCTCAATATCTCTCCACTGGTCTAAGCTACAATTTTGAAAATTGATCTCTCTTGGTACTAAAACTATGTTATTGATTTGGTACCACTCCAGAGCTTTCTTACCGTAGTGACATGATACCAAATGGGTCCAAAAATATGTGGACACGTTGTGCTTTCTTAAGAAAAGAAGAAGTCTTTTTTGCAAAGATTCCTTTATGTATATTTTGGTATTTATAGATCCGAATGTATCGAAAAATTCTTAACATACATATTTCCTGTTTTGCCGCAACTGCAAAAAGCTTGTCATACCATGAATATTGTAAGAAGTTTTTGCTGCTTTTGGGTCTTAAACTTATCTCCAACATTGCTTCGAGCATTAGCAATAAAAATTTTTGAGACACAAGCTCCGAAGATTCTGCCAGCACCTACGTTTCTTCGTCAATTATACAGCTTGAGTATTTTTGTATGAAATTTTGTTTTAAATTCCGAGTCCTATTTTTGGCTTGTAATTTTTTTTTTGCAGAATTCCAGTTTGCAATTTTTTTAACTTTATATGTTATCAACTTTCCCATTAGCTTTAAATTTTCGCACCAAATAGTCGAAGTACTAAGAAAACTGAGCTGATTTTCTACCAGATGTGTTTGGAGTTCCTTTCAATATGCCTTCAATTTTCTGGCCTTCCCAATACCATGTGGTCCTTTTTTCTTACCTAACTAGGTTTCGCATCAATAGTTAAATTCTCCTGATACTGTTTAATAACATTAGAAACGGTTTTACGGACGACATTTAATTCTGTGGCCAATTATTTGTAAGACCTATTTGGATTTTTTGAACTTTTTTAATAACTTGTAGGACGTAAATCTTTTTCGTCACTTATTTTGATGAAAATAAGGACAAATTAGCATGGTTGTTATTAAAAATAATAACTGAAGTATTTTTCCATGATAACTAGATCAAAAAAAAAAATTTTGAATGTTGATTCCGAAAAAAGTTATGAGGCAAAATGTGTGTTAAGATTTTTTCGATCTCACTCCTTATTTCTATGTGATTTCTTTTATTTTACTGTAATAAAATTCTATTTTATAAATTATTTTAATTCAAATTCTCAAATCCCAATTATACAATTCAAACTACAGACTTAAGTATTCTACTTTAGGTTAATTTCTCCCGTTTAAATTGCGACAAAAAGTCAAGAAAAAAATAGGGAGCTAAAACAAATAAATACTCGTTCTATTCTTTTATTATAATAACAACTATTCCCTTAACGTTGGTCGTCAGAGTTTAAGAGGTATTTATGATAATAACAAATGCTTAGAATGAACAAAAATAAAGACTTATTATTTTAAGACCAACCTCAAGTACAAGGTTTATATAGTGGCAGTTTAAAAATATTGGATAAGGGAAACAATTTCAAAATTGTAAACTGCAATCTAGAATACAAAAACTTCTTGTATTCTAGATTCTTATAGTAGGTAGCGGTATAATTAAATGCCTTGAATTTTTTTTCTATATTTTCTTCCCTTACCTAATACACTGCGTTTTGCCGGTAAATTTTTATATAAATTGATACAATGACAACAATATTGCAGCAAAAGTTTCATGTTTATGTTTCTTTATTTTTTTTTTTTTAATATTGCAGTTAGTTGTTTTTGTTGTCTTGGTAATATTTCCGTTTTAAATAGAAAAATATGCTGCATAAATCTTTATGTTACTGTATTAGTTTTTTTCATAGACACGCACACACATATACATTTAAGGTATAATATTTAGTCCTTTAAGCCAAGTAGCTAAACAGCTTGTTATAACAACAATATGTATTTATGATCTTAACTTTTTCTTACCTCATTTGCTTTATGTTTACTATACTTTATAAACATTGTAATGAGTTTTACTTTAGATGGTGTCTTTTAGTTTTTTTTTTTTTTTTTGTTTTTACCTTTAATACATACACTTATAACTTAACAACTGCAAATACAAATGAAGATAGAGGAGAAGAAAGGGAGTAAGCATAAGAGTAACACCATTTCTTTTATACAAAATCAGTTGCAAATATTTAATCTAACAAACAACCAAAAACTTCATCATTAAATAGACTGGACTGAAAATAAAACTAGAGCTGACTCATACATACATATATGTATGTACATAAAAAATACACATATTCTCATAAAACACACTTACGCCTAGAAATTTATATACGTAACTACTATATGAGTCACCATAACAAAAGGAAAAATAGCAATACGAAGTAAAACATTAATGCAGTAGATGTTTGTATACCTTAGTATACACATAAGTACCTAAATGAATATATACTTTTAAAGATGTAAACCGGTATAAGTTCCAGTGTGTTATTGAGAGTATTTACTATGTGTGATGAAGTTTTACTTTTATTTGCAGTTGTGTATAAAAAAGTGTTTGTGTATTTGGCGTAATGAGTCTCTAAAGTAGTCAAGAAAAGTCATTTCAAGTACTATAAAAGAACAAGAGGCTTTATTAGTCGTTAAAGACTTATCGCACATATTTAAACATACATACATATATGTACGTATACATATAAACTAATGTGAGTATACCCAACTATCAACATACTTATAATTTACATACGTTATGTTGCTCACATACTCCTTTATAAGTAATAGTGTGTATTTGAATGACATTTTATTATTTTTATTTTTCTTTTGTGTGTATTTAGTTCTTTAGAGCTTTAAAGAATGACAACAACTTTAAAACAATTACTTTATAATTTCTCAGAAACTATAAGTATGCTTAATTGATTTTGTTTAGCTTAATTTTAGTATTTAATTTTTGTAGATAAAGATATAATTTTAATTGTTTAAGGGAATTGAGGTATTTAACAATTCTCGAGTCTCCATAGAATATTTAATATTTTTCAAGGATTCGATAATTTGACTTTCTCCAATGACTGTGCAGCTTTGACGAAGTCTGAAAAATCATAGAAAATTCCACGATAAACCAGCACACTTATGAATATACTATAATATGAGCTGATTATAAATATGTTTTAAAAATGTTCGAAAATTTATAAAATTTATTTTACGTTGTAATGAATCATATCATTTGCTAATGTGTGGAAATATTTTAAGATTTCAAACAATATGTTCTAAAATATTCGTTAAATTTATCACATTTGAAATAAAAAATATTTGAATAAACAGCACATAATGTAATAGGTATTTGTTGCTCCTTAAATCAATATAAAACGAAGGACCATTGTAAAATTATATTCCAGCAAAAAAAGAACTGAAAAAGTCATGATTTTAACATTATGTTGTCATTGGAGGGAAGTACTAAGTGATGAAAATGAGCTGCAGAAGTTCTTTTTTTAACCCATGGTTGTCATTGGTAGGATGTTATTATTTTATACTTCTTGTTCAATGCTTTTGAAGCACTTCTCTTAAAACTATGTTTATACAACTTTTTAATAAAAATTCTGTTTTTTCCTTATTAAATAATAATAAAAATGCTTTAAATTTTTTTAAATTTAAATTTTATTAGAAATTATTATAATTTTTTCCCGTTAAAAATTCATTTATTTTCACTTTTTTTGGAGTAATTATTAAGAATTTCCAAAAAAGTTTAAAATATGCACTTTGTTCCACTTTTGAAGTTGAGAAAATGTTCTTTTTTTTGGAAGAACTTCAACGTTTTTTGCTGGGATGGTGACCAAATTATGTCTCCCCAAATAAAGTATTTACATTAATTCTTTAAGTCAGGAACTTTAATGTTTCAAAGCTTATTTCTCTAAATGTCACAAAATTTTAATATATTTTAATCTTATAAAACCAAAAATAAATTTCGAACTCAAGGAAAATTTAAAAACAGAGAATATCCAAGAATCCACATTTTCATAGACTTTAAAGAATTTTTTTTTTTTTGTATGAACTAAGACTAGCACATAAACAAGATGCAATTTTCGTATATGAAATGACCCTAGTTACTTTTACCAGGTGAAAATTAATCTACAAGAACTTTGTGTTTGGCTTGAACATTCATTAGACTGAACTTATTTGAAAACGATGATGGTCATACTATCATATATATCAATGATGTTATTTTGCACAGTGGCGAAAAATCGAAAGTTTTTGGAAATAAATCAGTAACTTCTTATCGGCTGGTTTGATTTATATAAAATTTTACATGAGAACCTCACATACCCCTAAAAGCGGACTGAGCTGGCTCAAAATGTGTAGTTCTGACATAGAAAAATTTTTAAACGTTTGCTAAATTTTTATTCTTATATATTTTAACATATTTTTAAAGCCCTTGATAAGGCCTATATATGTAGTTTTTTACAGCCGATTTTATTATTATTTGTTTCCCAATTAAAGAATAAAATCTATTGAATAAAAAAAATTTTAAGTCGAAATTGTACTTTTTTGTACCCTACCTACCGTAGGTGGTTGGGGTATTATGCGTTTGTGCTGATGTTTGTAACGCATAAAAAAACCATCAAACCACCACCATAAATTCTACCATTCCACTCAGAATCACTTCCTAAATCGATTTAACGATGTCAGTCCGTCTGGCTGTCCATGTAAACCTTGTAATTAAACTACAGGTCGCAATTTTAAAGATAAGTCAAAGAAATTTAGCACACGATCTTTTATTAGGCCAAGGACAAACCTTGTTCAAACTGGTTGTAATCGATCCATTATTTCACGTAGCCCCCATACAAATTTCCTCCCGCAAAAGTGTTTAGCGGTCATAAATCCATTAAATATAGCAATATTTTAATGAAATTTGGCACATATAAGTTCTAGATAAGTCTAATTCTGTGTGGCGAATTTCAGGAAGATCGGTCCATAATTGACCATAGCTCCCATATAAATCCCTTTTCAAAAAATTACTTTTAAGTTCATAAATACCATTAAAATATTAGTATCAAGTTAATATACGACACAAATAAGTTTTATATGAACATAAATGATAGTGCCAAATTTTATGAAGATCGGTCTATAATTTGCTGTAGCTTCCACATAAGGAAATCACCCAAAAGTGAATAAATTCATATAAATGTAAGTATCGACGTAATATTCTGTATTGTATGTTCTATTTTTCACTAAATATGAGTATCGGTCTACAATTGGTCCCAAGTCCAATTAAAAACCCCTTCCCAAATTTTGATGTAAACAATGGTGTGGGGTATCATATGGTCGGGCTTGACCGACTGTATCTTCTTTTCTCGTTTACTTATATAAATGTTTTGACTATCTCCATTTATTTATATGTTTTAAAATTCAAAGAATGAATCTGAACAAAAAAAAATTTGCAATCGTGATTTGTGGGACATCGAGAAATGTAGACTTTATAGTTGAAAACGTGAAAAATTCCAGTTTTTGGATTGCACATTTTTTTTTTTTTTTTTGTAAAAATCTTAGAGTCTTTACATTTTATCGTTTTAAGTAATAAAATCTACAATTAATGAAAATTTCGTTATAATATCTAAATTTTTTATAGTTTATCCAAAAACCATTGTTTTATAAAAATTAGTCTTCCTATAGCCTTTTTAGTTTAATTCCAAAAATCAGAAATAGTAAGAACTCGATTTTTTCAACTAAATTATATTGCCTAGCTGACTTTCATTATATAGAGGACAATATTATTGTAGAACTGAGTGTACTAGTATTTCTAAATCAATTCTCTGCTTGTGTCTTAAAAAACTTCAGTTAATTGTACTTATTCCCATTTATGATTAATGTCACTTTATTTCAAACATTTTATTTGGCTTCTTCCAGTTGTATTCTCAAGCAAATTTATTAAAGTGCCAAATTTATTTTGCTTTTACTACATTGTGAAATGTCTGTTTGTATGACATTTTTTTTTTTTTCGTTCTTAACATTTATAACATCGCTGAGCTTTATGATTTAAAAAGGCATATTTAAGATACCTGAACAGGTTTTGGAGGGGGAAAAAAAAGAAGACTGGGAAAAATGAGGTTATAAAAATTACATTGCTCACTCTGATTGCGCAGATAATGAATAAAGAATTTTACATTAAAAACAATTTATTACCCAGAAAATTATAATTACTTCAACAAGAAATAACAATAAAGCTTCTCATCAAATTGTAAGAATTTGAAGGCTTGTCAGTTACATTAATTGTGTGTTTTAATGGAAATTTTTTAGAATTATATTTCTTTTAAATTCCTGTGAAAACTGGCCTCAGTGTAACTTTCCTAGAAAATTTTCCAGATAATCTAAAAATGTTTTATATATATTGCTAAAATTTTTTTTTCAAACCATATTTATTTTCGGCATCTTCTTTTGACATTTCTAAAGATGACGAATTTTAGATGATTGTAAGTAAAATTCTACATAAATACTTATATATAAATATTTATATTTTATATTAAAAAAGCTTCTTTCTATATAAATTTTGAAGAGTTGTCATTCATTACGCTAGGATTAAGTTAAATAAATCTCAATTGAGCATATTTGGTAATTGAGATGATTTTTATTTTTATATTTTTCTATTAAAGTAAAAATATAAAATGTTAATGTATGTAGAAGTATTTGCACAGGTCTTTGTATATTTAAGTGTTTTTAAAGAAATATTAAAAAGAATATTTTATCTGAATACTAAATAAGCATATATAAATTTAAATTGAATTTCTATATATAACTTACCCCTTCACGACCGCCAGAATCTCCTTTGGCTCCTTTAGGACCCATATCACCTTTTGAGCCTGGCATACCTGGACGTCCCTGTTGAAAATTCAAAAGAATGATTAGGTAAAATAATTATTAAAAAAATATAAACAATAATAAGTAATTGAAAACTCAAGGAACATGTTATTAACAGTTTATCTTAATAATAATTCTTCCATATTTTATTTTAACTTCACTGCTGTAATTTATTTAATTATTTCAATGTTCTTTTTTTTTTAATTTAAACTATAAAAAAAAACGTATGTATGTAACGGATGTAAACTAAGTATATAAAATTAAAAAAAAAAAAACTTTTAGAGTAAAAAAATATTTACGGGGGGTTATGCTAGTCGGCCTCTAATGTAATCGAGGTGATGAAAAAATGCAGTATTTTTTATATGAAAAAAAAAAAAATACAAATGAAATAAAACAGAAACTGGAACAAAATAAGTTTTAAATACACAATCTTATACCCTAGTGGAATGAGAGAAAAAAACATGTTACCGCTTAAAGCATTACAGTAGTTGTCAGTCTGCAAATGTAGATATTGTTTGGAAGTGGAGTTTGTACCCTACAGATAGCAATTTTTTATTATTATCTCTTTTATTTATAGACAATTAAAGAGTTAAACAGTATTTATTTTAAAGAGTCCAATCATATTTTTCAAGAAACCAATGCACTTTGGAGTAAAATATGTCGAAAATGGCGCTTCATTCAGGGAAAGTTAATATCAATATTTTAATTTTTATGTTTTGTTTTTATATCGATTAATAGAAATGCAATTTTTTTAATTACAGGATCCTTTTGAAAGATTTCTGATGTACGTTCGTTTGCTTTCTTGCAATTTTAATATTTTTTTTTTTTTTAAAGAATTCCAATATCCGTCTGTCTGTTTGTTAATTTTAAAATTTAAAATCGTTAATTTTGGATTCAATAAAGATATCGTAAGTAATTTCGTTTTTAACTAATTGCAAAAAAAAAAAAAAAAAAAAACTAATAATAATAATAAAATAAACTAATAGAAAATAATTGTCAAATTGTGATAATTAAAATTTCTATATGCATTTGAAATTTTAACTACACAGAAAAAAATATTTCAAATAATTTTTTAATAAAATTATTAATTAACTTTATATTGGTATTTAATTATATGATTTATTAATATAATTAATTTTCTAATTGGTTTACAGTTTTGTTTTTTAATAAATTGACAGCTGTTAATAAAATATAAAGAAAAATTAAATATTTGTCTATAAAAGTACAAAAATAAGACAAATTTAAGTAAATTTTCAAATATTTTCAGCTCATTGCATCTATTTAAGGAAAGGAAGTAATAATAATATCAATTATTCTAGTTATTAATATTATCATTTTGATGATTGTAGAAAATCAATTAAAAATTAATTAATATTACAAATTTCGTAATTGAAATCCATTTTTACTTTTTTCTGTGTATCACAATTTGAAATATGTATGAGATAAATAGTACATGCAAGCATGTTTTGTAATGACCTTATCAAGAACATATCAGGCAGAATCGAACCGTTACGGAAATAAATTTGTAACTTTTAATCGGCTAGTTGGGCTAAAAATTTAAAAAAGTGTAGCAGAGGAGAATAAAATTTTCAGTTTGAAAGTAGGATACATTTCAGTAGCAAGGCTATGATGGCACATATTAGGGTAACTCTGACTATTTTTAACCACTAACCAAATTTTTGTTCCTTACCAGATTTCAACGATTTTTATATCATCCAAGAACGAATATTTTAATTGCTATAAATACGAGTACATAACTTTATTTATTTTTATTCGGTACCCAATTTATTATGAAAAGTTTATTATTGAAAATTCAATTAACCGCCACTTTTCACACATTTCACACTTTTCACTCCTTAGCTGTTTGACAAAGATTTTTAGAAATTTAAAACACGCCAAGAGTATGATTTCGATAAGAACTAGATTAGGACAATTAACTAAATGTGGAATAAAACTAGGGATAAGTATATATAGTTTGTATAAGACTTGGAAAACAATTAAGAAAACTGACGAGTAGGCGTAAGATTTGAAATAGATGGTTAGGACAAGAAATTGGACTATTAATAAGACAAGGAGTTGAAATAGGACTAGGAAGATAAATGAGCTGGGAAAGGGAATATGACTAAGAATAGGATTAGGACTGGAAATAAAATTTGGAATAGGACTATTAAAATCACTAGAAATAGTATTAGATATAAAACTTAGAATAGGACAAGAAATACTACTGGAAATATGACTGGAAAAATGACTAGAAATACGACTAGAAATAGGAATATGACTAGAAATAGGAATATGACTAGAAATAGGAATAGTAAGTGGGCTAGGAATAGAAACAAAAATTGGAATAGGACTAGGAATGGCACTAGAAATACGAGTAGAAATAGGAAGATGACTAGAAATAGGAAGATGACTAGAAATAGGAAGATGACTAGAAATAGGATTAGGAAGGGGACTAGGAATAGAACAAAAAATTGGAATAGGACTTGGAAATGCGATTAAGAATAGGACAAGGAATAGGGCTAGGAATATCACTAGTAGTACGACTAGAAATAGATGTGGGAATAGAACTAGGTGCAGGAATAGGTATATGAGATTAGTGGTAGACTATGAATGGGAAAACGAATTAGTTACAACACGACCTAGAATGGGAATAGAAACAGTAATAGTATCAATAGCAAGACTAAGGTTAAATTTGTCCGCCATTACATAAACAGGTTAGAGAAAAATCCTAGACAGGAATATGACAAAATTATTAGGAATTGTCAATTAAAAGCCTAAGGACCTTGTGGGACATATACGTATACTTAAGACTTTGGTTAATAATTCTTCTATTAGATTAACTAATTATATGTTGCAGTATATGGTACTGTACTAATTCTAGACAGTACCAATTTAGTGGCATGAAAATGGCTTTCAAGTTTGATTTACGTTAGCTTTCTTATGAAGATCGGCGTTGGGCTTTAAAGGCTTTATCCTCTCATGACGATTAAGAATCATGAAGTGATTGCTTAGCAATTCTATAAGCTATGTCAGAGAAAAGATTTAACCGTGAATAGGATCGGAAAGGCTGAGGCCGTCTATTGGTAAATCCCAACAGTTTGAACCGGCTAAAAAAAATAAAAAATCTGTAATACTAACGGGATTGTAACCCAGACTTTGTGGTTTGGATATCTTCAAAATATCTTGGGCAGTATGGAAACGTGAAACTGTAGGTTTAACGAAACTCACTATGGGAATTTCTCTGCGACTGTCACTCCTTGAAATCATGCAGAATTATTATTTTTTTTTTTTTTGGGAAAGTTTTCCTTGACACGCACAGTGGTGTCAAACGCAAAATTTTTGGTAATAAATCTGTATCTTCAAAACTACTGCTCGGAATAAATTGAAATGCAGAGGAGGACTTAAGCTATAAGAAAAATCATCTTGTAGTCACCGTGTGATAACACAAGATAAGCTACAGGGTGTCAAATTTGTCTACCTCGAGTATGTAAACGTTTATATCTTTTTTATTTTTGAAAAATTGCAAAAAAACGGGTTTTTAAAAAAAATGTTAATGATTTTTACAGGAACGAAAGATCGATATATAATTTATACAATACATAAAAAATAATGGCCTAAATATTATGCTAATGTGCTTTTTTATGCAATTAAAATAAGCCGTTTAAAATATTGACTTTTTTCATGAAATCTGCTCTCCTGTATTCGTTTTTGGCCGGGTGGGAAGCAGTTTAGTGTCAAATCGTTCTTAATCTAGTTCTTGATAAAATATTGTCATTAAATTAAAAAAACTCGCGTGACATTTTTTTTTTTTTATTAATCGATAAAAATTTAACCTTTTTCCAAAATTGACAATTTTCGACCAATGCCTGATGTAGGGTGCAAACATAAATTAATTTAAGATTTCGTTATTAAACATTTTTGAAGCTTTATCTTTTGAAATATAGAAAGAAATAATTTTTTCGTTAACGGAACTTTAAGAAAAAAGTGAAAGAATTGTACTGTATTTTTGTAAAAAATAGCAGTTTTTCATACTAATTTCAGAGCATAGAGATAATCCAAAAATTTTTTCAGTATATTATTTTGAAATATGTAGCAAATTACCAAAAATTTTTTAAAAAATGTTACCTGATATACCTCAGGACTTATTCCCGAAAAACGAAAGAAATTCGAGGTAAAAAATCAAAAATTCAAAAGTAAATATCTTTTTAACTGTAAGAGATAACTAAGGTAAGTAAGCTTATTTTTTCTTTATCTTGCAAAGCACTTTACAGAAATGAAAAAAGACCTTTAAAATCGAACTCCATTTGTAGAAGTTAAGATTTTTTTAAACTTTTACATACTCGAGGTAGTCAAATTTGACACCCTTTGACACTTATCTTGTGTGACCACAGGGTGACCACAAGATGATTTTTCTGAAAGCTTAAGTCTTCCTCTGCAACTCTTCTATACATTTCAAGTTAATCCGAGCAGTAGTTTTGTAGATACAGATTTATTACGAAAAAATTTGAGTTTGACAACACTGTGACACGTAAGAGCTGCTGAAAAGGTCAGTTTGAATCGGAGTCGACAGATATTTCAGCATATATCTGAAGAAATCTGCAGGAAAATGAAAAAGCTATTTGTTTGTGAAAGCTATACATATTTTTTATCTGTAATATCAATAGGTGTTTTTATTGTAATCTATTTTACGCTCACAGTATATAACCAATTTAAATAAAAACAATATACCGTTTGAAAGGTATTTTCATGGATGCGTATAATATAAGTTTTTATAATACCTGTTCAGTATTTTAGGAGTTATAAGTTTGCTACGAATAAAACTTTAATTTTAATAACTTTGCATTTAAACCAAATACTTTAAAGTATATGGAAAGAGAGTAAAAATCATTTTTTTTTTTTTTATATTTCCAAAAATTAACTTGTTTATGATTAAATAATGATTCAAGTCGAATATATTTATTTTTTATATTGTTTTGGAATTCGATATTTTGTGGAATTTGTTTTCGGAAATTGTTTTAATAAAAACTCGGGTTTTTGACGAAAAATTTATATTTTGTGATAAAATTTTCTCCAACATGGGACAGATATTAGAAAGAGCTTTATGATTCAAAGTGTGAATTTACTGAAGAATATTATTATCTCATATCATCTCTGCATTTCGGAAAAGTTCTTGGGGTCCTAGATGAATATAGAGAAAAATACAGAATGAATGCTACTAATATTATTTTAGTTCTTAAACCCCAAACACTATTAGAATGTAGAGTACATATCTTGTCATAGTTTAAATCTGTAAAAAATTTTAATATTTTTTATGCTTCTATGTACATGTTGGGCTATTCACGGGATTTATCTCGCTTTTAAGTTTAGCTGAAGGATTTTATGTTTTTTCCTTTGTGATTGAATACATGTAGCAGAACCAACAACAACTGCGATAAGAATTGCCATTCCTCCCTCTAACTTTATTCAAATATGAAATAAACAAGTTTTGTTTGCAGCTAAAGACAAAGTTTTAATTTTTTTGTTTAGTTAAAAAAGTTTAGAAATTGTTGGTTGGGTAATGTTAGTTGAAGTTTGTTGGTTGCCACCAGTAGTCGCCATAGATGATGTAGTAACTATTGTAATAGAAAAAGTAGTTGTAAAGATAGTTTTTATTTTTTGCTGTTGTTGTTATTATTATTATTATTTTTGTTTCTGCTGCTGTATATTGTTACATAGAATGTTGTTTACTCTGTTATGGGGTCAGTTGCGTTGTGTTGCAAACAATTTTTTTTTTTTCCATTAAAAATATTTTTCTATATTTTTATTTTATTTTTTTTTTTTTTATCACAGTAAATAACATCAAACTACAGAGGCCATTGTCACAGTTAGTTATGAAGAGATTTTTTTTTTTAGTAGTAAAAGAAGATTTTTTATGTTGACGAAAAAAAAAAAAAAATAGAGCAACAAAATATTAATAATAAAAAAATATGCGAAAAAATTGTTGTGAAAAGTATAAACATATTTATGTCGGTTTTAAAAATGCTGATGTGGTATTTTTTATGATTAAGAGTATTTTTGTTTTTTTTTTTTACTTATTTATGTTTTAGAAAGTTGGCGAATGTTCTTGTATATTAAACAAAATTTGAAAATTTTATTAAAATTTTTTTATGAACCACACATGAGCTATAAATTTAAAAAGGGGTTTGATATTAAAATTTTATTAACTTTTAAATAACAACAGAATTCTTGTGCACACTTAAGGGATCAATTTATTAGTTTTTGAGTAAAAATAATAAAATAAGTTTATATTAATAAACAACACTTAACAGTTCCTTAGTACTCAATTTATTTTTTTTTTTTTCTTAATAATAAATTAATTTTATTTCTTTAAACTTACCGCATGTCCCATCTCGCCCATTGGACCTGGTTTGCCCGGAGGTCCGATTGGTCCAGCTGTTCCCGGTTTGCCGCGACGACCACGCATACCCTTATCACCCTTTTCACCTTTGGTGCCATTCATAGCCATGCCTTCGAAACCACCAGCGAAAAAGGCCTGTCCTGGTGGACCCTCAGGTCCGCGATCACCTTTCGGTCCAGCCAAACCACGCAAACCTTTTTCGCCTTTCTCGCCTTTTGCACCAGGCAGGCCGGTCAAACCGATCGAACCAGCTGGACCCGGCTCACCGTTCAAACCGGGTGCACCATCATAGCCAGGTGGCCCTCGTGGACCTATGGGACCGGGTGGCCCAGCGGGACACGTGCACTGTGTTGTATTTTGTAAACCAAATGGAGTATCAGCATAAACTATTTGTCCTGGAGGTCCGGGTGGACCCATAGGGCCAATTTCTCCAGGAAGACCACGATCGCCTTTAAGACCAGATGATCCTGGTAACCCAGAAACACCGGGTATACCAGGTTGTCCTGGTTCACCTTTGACACCAGCCGGGCCATGTGGCCCTGTGTGACCCTAAAATAAAGAAAATTTATGTTAATATGAAATAAAGTCTTTAAAAGTTTCTAAGGTTTAAAATATCATGTAAATGTTTTTTTTTTTTTTTCTTTTTGTGAAATATTTTTGTTAGATTCAAGCTTTAAAAATATTATAATATGCTTAACTTGTCCGTTAAAAAGGCGTTAAGCCAATTTTTTTCGTAACGTTAAAATTCAATTTTCCATCATACATAAATGTGTATTTGTATTAAAGAGAGAGGAAAAAGAATCAAAACACATTGGTTGGCATTTAATAAACCCACTTTGTAGACAACAAAAATCGTATTATGTTCAATACACGCACATATGAAAAGACAGTGGGGTTAAAGAAATAAATGGTAACGGAAATAGGATAGAATGTACTACACTTTTCTCAATACTAAAGTCTAGGCAATAGTTAAGATTAAACACTAGACTATAGTCAAAACTATAGTCCAAATTATAGACTATAGACTAGACCATAGTCAAAGCTATATAATATATCATAGTCAAGGCTATAGAATAGTCTTTAGTCAAGACTATAGACTAGATAATAGTCAATACTATATACTAGACTATAGTTAAGACTATAGACTAGACTACAGTTAAGACTATAGACTAAACTATATTTAAGACTATAGACAAGGCTATAGTAAAGACTACATAATAAACCATAATCAAGACTATAGAATAGACTATATACTAGACTATAGTTAAGACTATAGACTAGACTACAGTTAAGACTATAAACAAGACTATAGTTAAGACTATAGGCTATACTATAGTTAAGACTAGTCTATAGTCAAGACTATAGACTAGATTATAGATTATAGTTAAGATTATATACTAGACTACAGTTAAGAATATAGACTAGACTATAGTTAAGACTATAGGCTATACTATAGTTAAGACTATAGACCAGATTATGGTCAATATTATAGACTAGACCATAGTCAAGGTTATAGAATAAACTATAGTGAAGGTTATAAACTAGACTTGAGACTAGATTATATTCAAAACTATAACTTATTTAATAGTCTTGTTTATAGTTTAGGTCAATACTATAAATTATACTATATACTGACTATAGTTAAGACTAGACTATAGACCAGGCTAGACTATAGTTAGGACTATAGGCTATACTATAGTTAAGACTATAGACCAGATTATGGTTAATATTATAGACTAGACCATAGTCAAGGTTATAGAATAAACTATAGTCAAGGTTATAAACTAGACTTGAGACTAGATTATATTCAAAACTATAACTTATTTAATAGTCTTGTTTATAGTTTAGGTCAATACTATAAATTATACTATATACTGGACTACAGTATATGATAGACTTCCTGTAGTCAAAACTTCAAACTATAAACTGAACTGTGGTCCATACTATTGAAAGTCTATGTTTTCAATATAGATTAGACTAGACTAGTCATTACTATAGGCTATAGCATAGTCAAGACTATAAACTGTACTATATTCAAAATTATATACTCGATTATTGACAAGCTTATAGATTATATTATGATCAAAACTATAAATTTATAATTCAATGACATTCAATTAAAATTTTTTTAAATAATTTTTTTCAATCACAACCACTGTATTCTATACTAAAAGAAAATAAACACAAAAGGTTTCAGCAAGACAATACAATCACACAAAGACCCAAATTTAACAAAATTATGCATGTATATGATCGACTAACTAACTAAACAAATAAGTTTTTCAAAGAAACTCCCTCCACTCTAACCTCTAAATTAGACTAAGTAAATATAATTTTTAAGCTTATTTGAGTTTTATGAAATTTTAAAAATTTACCTTGTCTAAAGCCACACAGGAACAAAAACATCAACAAAAAAGGGAAGGGAAAATTTAACATTTTAACCGCATTAACTTCATATAACCGTCTTAAAATTCCCTTTATATAATAAAATACCAAAACACACTCTAACATATATAAATACACTCATACATGTAAAAAAATCATATATGTACATTAAAGCTCTATATTCCATGGAAAAAAAGAAAGAAAACAGCTAGCAAAAGGTAGCAAAATATTCAAATGTTACGGTTACGTCTCATAAGCCATCATCATATAAAATGAGTTGTATGCCATAAATCCTTAACTTAGTTGCGCGTTACGAGTATTTTTTGTATTTTATTTTCATATCATTTTTTTTTTTTTTCTATATACATTTTGTATTTTGAGGTTATGCTCAAAAGTTTAACATGTGTTTGTTGATATAAGCTTGAATTTTCACATGTTTGTGCGTTTATTGGTGTGTGTTTGTAAATTGTGTGAAAATGTGTGCATTAGACAACATTT
Organism: Protophormia terraenovae; assembly: GCA_951394005.1. Classification (NCBI taxonomy): domain Eukaryota; kingdom Metazoa; phylum Arthropoda; class Insecta; order Diptera; family Calliphoridae; genus Protophormia; species Protophormia terraenovae. The sequence goes on along the minus strand of OX596075.1, from coordinate 109,301,618 downwards.
ATGTGAATGTATTGTATAAGGCCATATAAACTTATTTTGACCCTTTAAACTCAACCTAGAGCAAATACGTTTGGAATTACATGGAATGCAGAAGTGTAAATGAATTGATTAACAATTTGTATAAGCTTCTTCTTCTAACACTATTATCTAAAAATAAACACAACTATATTTAAAATTATTTCTAGATTATTAATTTGGATGTATCTGCGGTTTTATGGCCATTTGATAAGGAATATTCCCTAAAATTTTATGTATGAAATATATATAAGAAAAATTTAAAATTAATTCATTATTTGAAGTTCTGTTAAAATTACACTACACATATAATAATGTATAGAAAGTCTTATATGCTTTGGATGATACAATATATTTTTCATTCACTACCAGGAATTCTATATACCATCATAGACATATAGTAAAAGTAGTAGTATTTATATAAGTTAATATGTAAACTACTTACACATGTATGTGTATGAATATAACTATACAAAAGAATATTGGTTTTTGCATACGTTAAAAGGTTTATAAACCCATTATATTTATATATGTGTGCAATAATACACCTTTGGAATTATACACATTCAGGCAAACATATGTATGCATTATAGAAAAACTAAATTTTCAATATTTGTATTTATAGAGACAGAAAAAGGTTTTGAACTTCAACATAGAATACACACACATAAACAAGCATGTAAATGTAAAGTGACAAAAGTGAATTGTTAAGTAGCTTAAAAGAATATAACTTCAAATAAGTATTACTATTAGCAGAAATAAAACAAATATATGTAAATATATGTATATAAAAGGCGACATTATTTTTTAATTATTATTTTAAATATAATTTTAAATTTTCCCTCGTATATACATACATAAGTGAATTTCAATAATGTTATTATAACAACTGTAGGAAATTTAATGGTTATATGTTTATGTATAAGTGTTGGTGGAGTAGCCTTTAGTAGTAGTGGTTAGAAGAGTAGAGCAGAGTTTAGCTACAATAACTTCTAATGAATAATTAATGAGTTTTTCGTTTACGACACAAAAATGTCCAGTCATTCGTTCATTTACTCATTCACTAACTCATTCATTCATTTGTATGGTACATACTTATTTATGTTAAATATATGGTAAATAAGTTTGTTTTCTGTTTTACTCTTTACCTCTTTACTACTCTTTTTAACTAAATGGTTTCAAAGAATTATAAATTCATTTCACTTTTATTACCAACAGCTACTAACAATATCTACTTGCTCGTCACTTAAGTAAAATTTTCCATTATTATTATTTTTTTTTTTAGTTAGAAAAACAAATTGGTCATTTGTGTTGTTTTATTTAGCCAGAAAAAAAACAGAAATATGAAATCAGAAGAAGAAGCAGAAACAGAAACAAAAGTTATGTTAAAATGGCACAAAAGTTTATCTTTTGATGAGAGAGTAAATGAATGGGGTAAAACCAGAAACCAAATAGAAAGTGGGTAATTAAAGTTCTAGGAATTAAGGCTGCCTTTGCCATTGATAATTTTTTATCTTTTTTTTTAGTAACTAAAGTTGACATAATTTTTAGAAAAAACATATGTTAATCAAATGGGGAAAACTTAGGTATCTAATGAGAAGAAAAAAAAAAAAAAAAATAATAATAGGAGCGTGAAAAGATAATTTTGTTGAAGTTAAGAGAATTGGCTATGAATTTTGTGCAGTTTCTCAGAAATTATTAGGGGAAGGAGAAAATTTTTTAAATTCTAAATCGATGATGAAGTTTATTAATTAAACTTTTATTTTTTTTTTTGATAAAAATACACACAGAAAAAAGATTGGTTGGAATTTGGAATTTTTTACATTTAATAAAATAAATTAATATAAATCAATATTTAATTATAATTTTTAAAATTTAATAAATTCGGCATATTTTCTATATAGTTTCTATAACAAAAATAGTGCATGTAATCATTTCGTTCTGTTATTAAAAAATTTATAAGAATTAGAGATGATAACCAATTTTTTTTTTAATGTAATTCGCATTCACTTCCAAATATTGATGATTACAACTGAAAAAGTATATTCTATGAACTAATTTTAAAATAATCCTCAAACATTTTTAGTAACAGTAATCAATAATTGATTCTGAATAAGCATGAAATTTAGTTGTGTTTGAAAGAACAGAATGCTGTATTCACAAACGAAAATATGGTTAATTACTTTTGACATTTTAGAAAAATAAAATTAAAGCAAATTCATAAATAAAAATGAAAAAAAAAAAAACAAGCGCGAATTATATTCGGCCCGGCCCATTTTTTTGTTTCCGAGTTTACATTGGTCCTTGAGCTATTTGAACACAATTTCGTTGATTTTCACCTTATATGGGAGGTGGGCGGTAAAGTGGGCGGACCCATTTTTGGTTTTCGAGTTTATTTGTTGAAGAAATATCAGCAGAAATGCATGAAACGGACACCCTGTGTTTCTAGTTTTTAGCCCATAACTTTTTGTTTATTAACCGATTTTGCCTATTTTTATTAATTCCAAACAAAGCTTATATAAGACAAACACTTGTGCCAAATTTCGTCTCCCTACGTTGCCCCTATCCTGCTTTCAACAGACGGACGGACATAGCTAGATCGACTCAGAATCTAACCAGGACCCAGAAAATATATACTTTGTGGGGTCTCAGATGATTCCTTTAACATGTTACACACGGAATGACAAAATCAATATACCCCCCATCTTTTTGATGGTGGGTATAAAAATTATAATCCCAGGAAAAATTTTAGAACATGTTTTAAAATAATTAGTTCTAGAACTGGTGTAATCAGAACCACTTCAGATTCTTTAATAACATCCTCAAAACTAGTGGTATCACAACAAATTCTGACACTAATGGAGTAGAACTTTATTCTGATTCTAAATTCGTTTTAACGTGTGTTTCATAGAACTAGTGCTTAAGAACTAATTCTGTATGAGTTCTACATCACTTCTGAGAACAAATTACTGGTTCTCAAATGACTTCCTAAAACTGTTTAAAAAACTTGTATACAAAATTTTCTAAAATTAAACCAAATTAAATTGATTTTAAAGTGGCCTTTATGAAATAGACCATTAGAATAAAAAACAGGTTCTGAAACCCTTCTCTAACGCTTCTATAGAACTAGTTCTGAATGTGATAATTTCCAACAAAAATCATTGATTGAAGAACTAGTTCTAGAACCGTTCCATATAATGGGTACTGGCTAGCTAAAACTTCCATAGAACTAGTTCTGAAGGTGACAATTTCAAACAAAAATCATTGGTCGTAACGCCAAAGTAGAACAAGTACAGGCTACTTTCATGTGTTCTGGAACTAGTTGTAGAACTAATACAGTTTTTCCTGGGATAATAAATAAATTAAATTTTAATACAATAAAAATTAAATAAATCAGAACCATGAAAGAAACTACAACAATACGGTAAGACCGTAATTTTTTAATTTATTCGCTAAAGAAAATTTCTTAATCTTTCTCTCGATAAGCGCAGTCATCTAATAGAAGTCAAGAAAAATATAAAAAAAAAAAAACAAATGTATAAGCTTGAAGATGCTGTGGAAAATAGAGGATCTGTTATGGAATTAAATGTTGGAGGTAATTTATAATACTTGGCAGTATAAGTTTAGAAATCAACATGTCTGTAAGTAACTATTTGCACAAAATTTAAATATTAGTTAAATCTAAAATCAATTGTTTGGTATTCCTAAGATATCCAACAACAGCTTCCTATTGTCACAGAGTGAAAAATATCTTTCATGCTGTAGGTGGATTTGTAATTTTCTTGAAAGATATTTAATTCCTATAAGGACAAATAATTATAAAAAAAACACAAATACAAATTTTAACTTTTTATTTGCATTTGAAAAATTTAGTTAAACTAATCGAATTACTATTTTTTTATTAATTTTTTTTCAAGCAATATATTGGAGCTTATCACTGAATTATTTAGTTGTCGTCATCGATTTCTATGATAGAACATGCAACCGAAAAAATTCGATTGGCAAAAAATTCGGTTGCCACAACGAATCTATTTTCTGTGTGTAGCTAGTGGTGTAAAAGCTTAAGTTTAATTGTGTTAAACAATTTATATAGGAGTAATATTCTGATTTTAATTAACTATTTAGAGGTATATAAATTATAAACAGCTTTGTAAGTTCTTCTAGTGAAAGTGTTCAAAAACTATTTCCAAGTGTCCAATGTTTTTTTAGCGATTTACTGTGGCAGATTTTAGGCAGATTGCGCAACTAAGGATCACTAATGTTTTAAACAGTCGATGTCAAAATTATAATATCCGTCTGTTCATCCGTTTGCTTGTTGAAATAAATATTCTGAATGATTGCTAGTTTCTAAAGGTCCTACATAGGTTCTTTGAAAGATATTGACTTCAATCGGATTATATGTAATTAGCATTTGTATCAGCTAGACAAGAAAATTTATTTGATAAATTAGGGTCATACCTTTTTCAAATTTTTGGAATTAAAGAAAAATTTTGGTAAAATTTAGATTTTTAGAGAAACTGTAAGTATTGTATCTGTAATAAAATCTTTGTTATTTAAGATATCTTCACGAAATTCCGTAATAGTCAAACTTATAATTTGGTTTGATGAAGTGTGAACAAAATTTAACATTCTGGAAAAAAAATGATCTTATAATTTTCTCAAAAACTGGTGAAAATCTTAAAATTTATATATTTTCGAATTTTGCTCATTAAGTTTTCATTTAAAATTTTTGAAATCGTATGTTTTTTATAGTTAAATTCTAGTTTTAGGAGAATGATTAAATTCAAAATTTTGAATTAAAAAAATCTAAATTCAGAAAGTCCTAGACAGACTCGTGTTAGAAGATATCTCTAAAGAAGAAATCGCATCGATTTCTAACGACTAACTTTTATTAAAAATATTTCAAGACGTATCATTAACATTAAATAAAATAACAGCAAAAATTCCTAAATACTTTCCGTTGTTTTCAAAATATTAAGCAAAAACTGAAAAGAATCATTGTCACATAAGTACCCTTTGTGTTAGTTATCTAAAAAAATTTGGAATTGGCAACATACGTTTTTTTAATGTGTGCATCCTATAAATATTGCAACCAACAAAAAGTTAAAAAATAAATGTTTTTGCATAGTCTGTGCATATTTCATATTTGTGATACTTTTTTGCATTTTCTTACAATATCTCTTAGTAGTTCAGTGCTTTTTAACCGCAGAAGCTGCAAATCTTATTTTTATTTTTTCTGCAATTTACACTATTGTTATAAATTTATCTGGAGATAGGAAATTTTCGACATTTTTACAGTGCTTGGCTGTTATATTGGGAGTAGAACACAATCGATAAGACATTTGTCGCAGAACTAGATCCTTATGCAGTTTTTAAGGAAATTTTATAAAAATGGTTCTTTAATTATTTTTAGCATATTTTTTGAATAAACTATTAATATAATTAATGTTTAATATGTTGCAGAAAATGTAGAGCAGCACCGATAAGTCTTGATTTAGTGTGATATTTCACTGCGTTATTTTTATTATAGAACTCATAAGATGAAGTCAATCTGTAATCATTAGCACTTCAAAATATGGCTTTATTCAGTCTTCAGCATGCATTTTCTATTTTATATAGGAAATAGACCTTCCTCATTATCATCATTGTGTAATGTGACAAGAAATATACTTATATGTTGTTAAAATTATTTCTGGAAGTCATATTGTATTTATTTTCTCCCAAAAAATATATTTCACATTATAGAAACAAATATTAAATACACTGCATTACTTTATTTACTAAATTATTTTAGCGCTAAAAGTTCAAAAAGTCACACAAAGTGTTTCGTTAGTCGTTTCGACTAACAAGGTTGCTTAAAATACTAACTTCCAGAACGCTCACAGCAACATACGTCTGGACACTTCAAGATCTTATTTGGTATAACACCAAAATTCTCAAAAAAATATGCAACGAATAAATAAATATCACTCAAAATAGCATTGTTGTTAGTCAAAACTACTAACGAAGCCCTTCCAGGGTTAAAAAATAGTTAGAGCCTGTTTTTTGCCACAACTTTAAAAAATGTTAAATTGATTTTGTGTTTTTACTTCTTTAGCTAAATTAAAATAAACAAATTCTAAAAATTAAACCGAAATTTAAGAAACAACTAGGGAATAGAAAAATATATTTTTTGGACCCAATATATTAAGTTAAAAATCCTGTAAATGACGCTAATTATAGAGAATTTTTAAATTCTAATACAAATATTACATGAGTTCGATGGAGTATTAAAAAAAAAAATTATAATTTTTTTTTTTTTGCTTGATTTTAAAATTTCAAAAAAATAAAATTATTTCCTATTTTTTGCCACAACTAAAAAAATAGTAGTTTAAAAAATTTCTAAATTTCCTTTTATTATACAAAAGTCAAAGAATTCCTAATGTTAAAATATTTTGTTATATCGACATTGCTTTTAAATCTGTAACTTCTGATCGGATAATTGGATTTGCATGAAATTTGGTGCAGGCGTAGGAGAGGAGTGTACAATGTTAAGTTTGAAAGGGAGATCGAACAGACCCCTCATGGGCGGAGCTAAAGGCTCAAAGTTGGGTACCTCTGACATAAAATTTTTTTAATCGCTTGCCAAATTTTTGTTTCTCGTCCGAATTCAAATATTTTTATACATTATTATAGGCACTGACAAGATCTTCAAAAAAACATGCCTGCATGTTCTATTTATCTTTTTTCTCTAAAATAAAATTTTCTCTAAAAACATATAATAACTTTATACTTTTCTGAAAGGCATCTTTACAGAGAAGACTTTAAAATAAAAAGTAAGTCCTAAGACTCAAGTGGTCAAGGTACACACTCTCCCGAATTCGACCCATTTTATATGAAAGTTTTGAGTTTAGTCTATATTTTCTCAAATCCCAAAGCACAAATCGGCAAACGGAATACAGTTTAAGAATCTATAATATATTGTTAAAAGTTTTCAATCAAAATCTACGGGACTTAGGAAAAATGTGGATTTTATAGCCGAAAATGTGAAAACAGCGATTTTTGGGATTTTCATCGCTTTTTTGGGAATTGTGGGATTCCTTTTACAAAAATTTTAAAGTCTTTTCCACTTTCTCATTTTGTACAATAAAGTCTAATTTAACCGAAAATTTCGTTAAGATATCTTTAACAGCAAAGATTTTATTACAGATAAAATATTTATAGTTTCTCAAAAAAACAATTTTTTACAAAAAAATTATTTTAATTCCAAAAATCAGAAAAATTATAAACTCGATTTTTTTAATCTAAATTACTTTGCTTAGCTGACATACATAATTCTTCGTTATATAGAAAAAGATTGAAATTAATGTCTTTTACAGAACCGAAACTATGCCACTTTAAAATTCATTAAGTCATGGAAAACTAACAAAAAAACTAAAAATGTTGGATCAGAAATCGGGCGAAATAAAGCAAATTATTAGGTGCAGAAATTTAAATAATATTTAAAAATTGTAGGTCTTGGGGGAGGTAGGTATGTCCTTGATTCTATTAAATAAAATATTGCTTGACCCATAAAAAAACCTATTTCCAATGGGTATCGTGAATTTTGATACTGTTTTGACTTTGACTTTTTGTTTGGAATTTTGACCAATATTATCCGTTTTTTAGTTTCAGAATATATAGGAGGTGGGCGTGTCCTTGCTCCGATTAAAAAATAATTTCGAAGACTTATAAGCAATGTATTTTTAATAGATGACACAAATTTTGGTAAAGTTCAGATATATGGGAGGTAGGCGTATCCTTGTCTCAATTTTCAAAACTTCGTATTTTTTCATTCTAAGCCGAAAGTAATATGCGTACCAAGTTTCAATTTGCTACGACAACTCCTTCTATTTTTGTGCCATCGTTGTATGGGATCAAAGCACTGTGCAGCTGTATAAAAAATTCAATAATTTAGAAACGGTTGAGTTTTGATTTTTTACTTAATTTATACTACATATTACAGAAAATTTTAACTTTTATAGTTCTAACCAAAGAGTAACAAGAGACGAAACTAATTGTGAAAAACCTAAGTCGGTTGTCAAAAACCTAACTCATGCAACAACAAAATACTTGTAATCAAATATATTTTGTTGTTGCGAAAAGAAAATAAAAACACATTTTTGTTTACAAAACAACAATTTTGTTTAATTGTCAATCGAGAATTTCGTCTCTATGTGTTACTCTATGGTTCTAACCACTACCATTTTTGGTAACCCTTTCATTAGAGATTTATGCTGATTTATAGAGGGGTACGAAAAAATTAATCCTCATTTTCCAGCAAATTTAAATTAGCAAACATAAGTACGTTAAATTAGCAAACATAAGTACGTTTTATTCTTGTAAATTTATCAAGAAATTATATCTACTAATGCTAATATTGTACACTATTAGCACAAAAACTATACAATATTTTTTTAAATTTCTTTCTTAATGAAATTTCCCAGAATATACATAAAGAATGAAAAACTTTTATTCCAAGAATCGAGATAAATTTAAATGCAAATTGTGTGTTAAATTGCAATTTATATTAAAAAATATTTTTTATTTTTTCACTAAACTTTAAAAGGCTTATCTCCAGTAATGAATAAATAAAAATGTGTAAAAGGATATTACAAAATTCACTTAAAATGCACTTTAGATAAAACGTATTTTATTCTTTTGTGTTTCAATGAAATATTTTTAATGTTTCTATGAATTTGTTGGCCCATTTTCAATATTAAATGTCAACTAGTTAGAAGGCGAACACATTGCAAACATAAAATAAAATCAAATAGTAAAGCAGTTTTGATTACAGAATTTATGAAAAAGTTAAAAAGGTTTAAAATTTTCACAGGCACGTGTTGAATTTTAATCTTAAGTTGATGGAATTAGTTAAAAGTAGGAGAGAAATTATTCAAAAGAAAACCTTTTTGATAAATTCTGTTGACATACATAATTTAGAGATAATAATGGCTTTTGGTATGAGTATAGGTGGGAAGTTTTAAAAGAATTTTATTTAATTACAAAATTTAAATAAAACAAAAAAAAAACTGTTAAATTTAAAATTTTTCACGTTAAATTTCATAATTCCTTTTACAAATTTCTAATTCACTTTCGCTTTAAAATTTTTTTTATTGTTATTAATTTATCCACCAGCAGGAGTTAAAAATTATTATTTATTTAAATTTCCTTAAATAAATATTTTTCATTATTTATATTAAAACAAAACACCTACGTATAATATATTGTTTATAGAAGGTTTATTTTTTGCTTTATTTTATATCATCCCACATGTTTCAGAAGGAAAAAAATCATTATTAACGTAGGTAAGTTGAACTTTATTTAACATTAAATTATAAGCATCCAGTTTATTTTTATGTTTATTCACTTATTAAAAAGAGAGATGTCAGTATGTTACTTTAGAGATATGAACATGTTTTGTTGTTCTACTTTGCAGAGATACATATTTATCAAGTATGTTGTGGTAGGTATATCGAATAAATTGGTTGTTTATGTAAGAAGGTGTTTTTGGTTCTTTTATATATTTTTTTATTTTCTATTTAATATGTAAAATATGGGTTTAAAATTAATATGATGATGGTTTTATGCAGATATAAAAAAAGGAATGATAAAGAAAGTTTGGCAGAGGATTATGCACTCATTCGGGGTGCCCTACAAGAATTTGATAATAATATAAAATGTTCACTAAATATGTAGTGAATTTTTAATTTGGTAATTTTAAAATTGTTTCTTAATTCAAATTGAAAATATTACCAAGTCTGAACGGTACAATTGACACCCTGCGTTTATAGTTTTTTTTCATAACTTTTTACTAAATTTTCCTATAGTCAGTCCATAATTTACCATGTGTTTCATATAAAAAACACTTTTGAAAATATCGGTTATTTTTATAACAGTTTTCTTGTGGTCTAAAATCTCCACCTGGAAGAAAAACTTTGGGCTGATTGTTGTCAATCTTTGGCCGACTTGAACTTGGGTAATTCCGGAACGTAGATTCAATTGTCGCCCAGTGGGGTCAAAAGAAAATTTGTTGGTAATAAATTACTGGTCGTATTAAAATAAAATGTATGCAAGAGTTGTAGAGGAGAACCTAAGCTTTCAGATATATAATCTTGTAAACACCCTATGATAACACAAAATAAGCTACAGGGTGTCAAAGTTGACTACCTCGAGTATGTAAAAGTTTAAAAAAATCGTAACTTCTACAAATAAAGATCGATTTTAAAGATTTTTATATTTCTGTTAAGTGATTGGCAAGATAAAGAAAAAATAAGCTTACTTTTTAAGTTATCTCTTACAGTTAAAAAGATATTTACACTTGAATTTTGAATTTTTGATTTTTTGCCTCGACTTTATATGAGATAAAAATTTTTTAAAATATTTTGAAGTTTGTTATATATTTTAAAATATAAGAAAAGAATTATCCCAATGCGTCTAGACGTGAAAAATATTCAAAGTCAGCTCTTTGAAATCAGTATGAAAATTGCTATATTTTCACAAAAATATAATACAATTCTCACATTTTTCTCAAAGTTTCGCTAATGAAAAAAATTTTCTCTTTATATATTTCAAAAGACATGGCTTCATAAATGGTTAATAAAGAAATTTGGAATTGATTTAAGCTTGCACCCTACATCCAGCATTAATCTAAATTAGTGAATTTTAGAAAAAAGTTTAATTTTTATCGATTAATAAAAATTTATTGACGATATTTTATCCAAAATAGATTTAGACGTATTTGACACTAAACTGCTTTCCGCCTGGCCGAAAACGAATGCAGGAGAGGAGATTTTATGAAAAAAGACGATTATTTAAATGATGTTTTTTTAATAACACAGAAAAGCATGTTAGCATAATATTTTCACTATTGTTTCTAATGTATTGTATCAGTCTTTTATTTCTGCAAAAATCATTAAAAAATCTTTACAAAACCATTTTTGGCAATTTTTAAAAATCAATAGAACATTATTTGGAGTTAGCGATTAATTTTCTAGATTCACAGCCAAACAGACATAATAAATGACATAATCTGAGGTAAATAAGTTCCCAGCTGACCACAAACTTCGTTAATGATATGCCATTCGAATATTTCGCGAACATTTCTCTGACAAAACATTCGAGAACGACTATCGTTGGCGACCCGAAAACGAGCTGCTTGAGCTCACCCGTCGCTCACTTTGTGGCAGCAAATCTTTCGATCTCGGAGGTTCGCCTTTCGTATTAATAGTGAACCTTTAGCGATATCAATAGCGAAACGTAAAAATATTCGTTAGTGATTCGTTTTCGATATCAAAAACTGATAAAAATTATTCGATACTGATTTTACTAATCACTCGTGTTTATTATCATTAGCAATAGTTCGAAAACGATAGTTTTTTATTTTGTTTCATTTCCATTATGTTCCCAATCTAAAACTAAAAGTTGATTTTATTTCTAAAGTTACTTATGTCTTATTTCATACATCACAATATATCAAATATTAAAAAAATTGTTTACATAATAATAAAATATATTGCAAAAATAATTCGTATAATTTCGCCAAGAGTAGAGCCATCAATGCCTTTTCTCCCAATATTTTTAATTTTTCTATTGTTCAAATCCCCTTCTTTCAACGCAAACTTTTTCTGAATAAACCTGAAGGAAAATATATTAGATAGATAAATAAATATGTATGCTATATTACAAATCTATGTGGTTGGGGTATTATGCGTTTGTGCTGATGTTTATAACGCATAGAAAACGTTATCCAACACCCACCTTAAAGTATACCAATAGACTCAGAATTAGTTTTTAAATCGATCTAACGATGTCCGTCCGTCCGTCTGGTTGAACGGCTGGCTGTCCATGTAAACCTGGTGCACAAATTACAGGTCGCAATTTTGAAGATAATTCAATGAAATTTAGCACGTGGGACTTTATGATACATGGACGAATCCTATTGAAATTGGTTGTGATTGATCCATTTTTTCCCATACAAATGTCCCCCCGGAATTGAGTTTCAACACAAAAAAAAAAATGCCTTAAAACTAAGAATATTTTAATGAAATTCGGTGCAAAAAAGTTTTGTACAAGTATCAATCTTTGTACCAAATTTTACGAAGATCAGTCCACCATTAACTATAGCTCCCATATAAACCCCTGTTCCGAAAATCACTTCAACGTGCACAAATCTCATACTAATGTTAGTATAAAGTTAATATACGACACAAATAAGTTTTATGCAAGTAGAAACAACATTACCAAACTTTATTCGAATCGGTCCATAATTTACCATATAAAACCACTTCCGAGAATCGCCCCAATGTGAATAAAATCAAGATTTTAGTATCAACGCAATATTCTGTATTTGTATATTTTATTTTACATTTAGTAAAAGTGTTGGTCTAATATAATATGTTAAGAAAAATTTCTTATGAAAATGAAGGTCAAAATATTTTCCTTAATTAATTAAATCTTTTTTAAGATCAGAAAATACAATAAGAAAACTTTTCTTTGCTAATACAAGTCGTACGATAAGTTCTTTGACCGTTGTTATCCTTCAAAATGCGAAATTTCTCCCACACGTATTGTGTTTTGGAATTTATTTCATTGTTTAAAGAATTATTTTATTTTTGTAGGAACTTATTTTATTCTATAATTATACCCTACACCACCATAGGTGGTTGGGGTATTATGCGTTTGTGCTGATGTTTGTAACGCATAATAAAAACCATCAGACCACCACCTTAAAGTATACCGTTCGACTCAGAATCACTTCCTGAGTCGATTTAACGATGTCTGTCCGTCCGTCTGACCGTCTGTGTCTCCATGTAAACTTTGTAATCAAACTACAGGTCGCAATTTTAAAGATATTTCGTTGAAATTTAGCACACGATCTTCTTTTAGGCCAAGGACAAACCCTATTGAAACTGGTTATGATCGGTCCATTATTTCACCTAGCCCCCATACAAATGTCCTCCCGGAAAAGGGTTTAACGATCATTATTCCATTAAACATAGCAGTATTTTAATGAAATTTTGTACATATAAGTTTCTTATAATTTAATTATGTGTGCCAATTTTCAAGAAGATCGGTCCAGAATTTACAAAAGCTTACATATAAACCCCTCTTTCGAAAATCACTTTAACTACCATAGCTCCCATATAAGGCCTTTTTTCGGGATTCACCCAAAAATTAATAATTTCATATAAATGGTAGTATCGACGTTATATTCTGTATTCGAATGTTTTATTTTATACTTAATAAAAATATCGGTCCAAAATTGGCCCCAGGTCTAATAAAAGATCCCTGCCCGAATTTTAATGTACACAATGGTGTAGGGTATCATATAGTCGGGCTTGACCGACTATATCTTCCTCTCTCGTTTATGAAATAATATTTTCAATAATTTCACAAAATTCGAAGAAAATTATTTTGAAATAATACTCCTTAACTCTTAAAAATCTATATTTTCAGGAGGCGTTATAAAATATATTTTTCGTTAATAAAATTTTTCTGTGACTTTCTTCTCTGGGTATGTCGAACCGGCTTTGCTAAATAAGCTTTCTTCGAATGTTAAAATATGTTTAAGGTTGCATTTGTGTCATTTCTAGTTTCATTTTAGGGTAATATTTAATTTTTGTTTGGGGAAACTTCTCGTTATGAAAATGTGTCCCAATAATTGGGCCAAATTTTCTTTTTAAGTTTGGGTTAATATATTTTTGTGTTTATATTTCCAAAAACTTTGGGGAAATGATTCATTATGAAAAATTGTCCCATAATTAGGACAATTTTTCGTTTAGTATTTTGGGGCCACAGTTCGCAGAGCCTTTAAAAACCGGTTAATTGAGAAAATTTTAATTTTTACAACTTTAAAGACTTCTAGGTGCTATATCTGTCAAATTGGAGTACATTTTTATAGCCCCATGTGTTGGCTATAAAAACATGAGTGACTAATTTCCTCTAACTATTACCTGGAAAATTTTCTAACTTGAAAACTCATCAGGGAAGCAAATTTTATTTGGTCCTCAATGGGTTAAAAATCTGACATGATGCAAAATTTTAATTTTGCTTTCGACACTATATCAAACCTATGGAATGACAATTTTGAAGAATTATTCGAGATATCGTATACATTTCTTGCGATTTTGTTGATCTGTGCTATTAATGTCACGAAATTCAATACTGGTTTGTTACAAAGGTTTACTTTCTTGTTAAAATTTCGAATTATATTAACAAAGCCTTTGAAAAACTAATTAAACCCCTTTTACACCTATACAGCCCATAAGAAAAACCATAAATATTCATACATACACGCACACAAAAGCTTATGAAGGTAAATTGTTTTTAATAATCTGTTACTTTATAAGTGCAAACAATGTACTTTTTAATTTTCAAAATTCATATCAATATACATATTCATAAGTAAATATACACATATATATGTACATGTAAATATTTATTTATTTATATAAAATAATACACTTACATTTACCAAAATATATTAAAAACATATTTACCTACTTTTCATATAAAATAACAATAAAAATATTAAAAACCTCAGAGTTTATTAAATTTTAAAATAATATTATTATAAATGAAAATAGTTTACCAAGCATAAAAGGGGAAGTTACACCTACAAAAAAGGGGGGGCAAAAAGCAAACAAATATACAAAAGATTTACATAGATTATTAATATACAACTATGGTAAGACTTAAATGATTTTAATGTAAATTAAAATGTTTTAAGTATTATTAAGAGTTGGCAAAAAATGATTTCTGGCTTAACTATCAAGATTTTGTATGTATGCAAGTACTTTAATTTATAACTTAATTAAAAAATATAAGAAAATATTTGCTCATTTAAGTTTAATAAAACATGTAATAGGTAATATTAAATGTAATTAACATAATTATTTAACTAAGTATACTTCCTAACTGCTAATATTAATGTAAGTATATTTTATTTTAATATAAAACCAAAATATTTACTTTAATATTTATTTTAGCCTACTTATTATTATTGTTGTAGTTTTGAATATAAAAGTAAATAACAGATTTTATTATTTTAATTAATTTGTTAATATTTAAAATTTGTGTATTATTTTAAATTAAGAAATTAAACAAACAAACTAAAATCAGGGTAATTAAAAAAAAATCATGAAAATATTTAAAGGCCAAAAAACAAAAATAAATAAAAGTTGATTTAGAATCAACAAATATTTGATCGAATTTTTTTATATTAATATAAATTTTTATATTTTTTTAAATCTAACATTTTTCATATATATATAACCTTAAACCTCTTATTCTATAGATATTTTAATATTACCAATTTTATCCCTTTTCTTCTCTACATTTTATGGTAGCCACAAAAACCAAAAATGTCCCTTTTAATTAACATTCAAATGAACTTTGATCATCTAAAGAAGTAAAAGCAATGAAGTGTAGCAATAAGTAGTAGGAGTAACTAAAACTGGTTGAATTTGTTAATAAACATTTAGAACATTTCATTAATTATTCAGTTGATTAACTGGCACTTAATGTCCTTTAAGGCTTTAATACACCCGTTATGGATAATTGTTACATTTCAAATTATATACCTACATATATTCAAATATTTTATATGTGTGTGTGTAGCCTGATTAAATAAATGAACAAATGAACAACAATTGTTTGTATAAATTTTCATTAAAATATTACTTACAATTGTTAGTCCAAACAAAATTTCCTAACTTTTCGTGTAATTACTTTAATATTCAATGCCATTAAATTTGTCTTTATGGCTGATTAAACAAAATTTTTGGGGACTTAACAATTCAACCGTTAAAGCATTAAAAGTCATTTAAACTTATTTTAACAAATAAACTTTAACAAACAGTGAAATAGAAATAAAAATTATTGAAAAAAATTTATTTTTCCAACTCATTGATAACTTTTGACATTTCTATCTATGAAAGAATTGTGTATATTTTTTTTTTCTGTTTAGCAACAAACAATAGAGTGAAACAAATACAAAAAATAGAAAATAAAACTAAAAAAGTTTGACATTTTAAAGATGATTTTTGTTTTAGATTTTTAGAAATATACAATAAAAAGAATAAAACTAAAGCACCATTTTATTGTTATTTAAAAGAAGAAACTCTATACCATTACCTGACTCAATATGTTTGGTATTAAGAAAATTTTAAAACGAAATTTTTAATAATTGAAAATTTATTATTACATATTTTAAGTGCGTATTACTCAAGATTACTCCTCAAAAATTATAGCCATAAAATTGTATAAAATATATGCTGACTAAATTGTTTTTAAGTGAAAACTATTTTGGGAATTTACCTAAATTACCTAAAAGAAATTCGTAGTCCGAATCTTTCTATATAATAGGTGGACAAAGTGTTCTAGAATCGTAATCAGTTGTAATTAGTAATAATTAAGATTTTAATGAACTTGTTTTTGCATTCTTTTGCTTTTGAGTGATTCCATAGCAAAACGGACAAAAAACAGACATTTTCGGATTTGATATTTCCGATTTCAATGAAATTTGTTACAAATATTACGCATTGCAAATGTGATTCAAATCATAAACTTTCTGAGTAAAGACTCTTCCCAGTCTAAAAATGAAAAAGCGGTTGATTTTTTTTCCAAAAGTAATCACACTTTATTGCTCATAACTTCTAAAATACACATTGTAAAACTTTCATTTTTATTTTACTTAATAGAAAAACATTGACTTTAAAACGTCAAGTAAAATATTTATATACTTCGAAAGTTCAAAAGTCAAAGTCGATAATATAAAGATTAAAGCTTAATATCTCAAAACACGGTATTTTAAAATTTTTAAAAAAATACATATATTGGTAATGAAACCTTTCTCTATATTTGTGCCAAATTTTAAGTTGGAGCCTCTATTCGTTTATGAGTTATGAAGCAAAATAAGGTAACTACATGTCATTATCAAGTTTTTGCTGGGTATTTAAAAAAATAAAATTTTTTATACAAAATTTGACTTCAGTTTATATTTTATCACATAACTTTTAAACTAAAGGAGAGTCCAGCATGAAATTTTGCATAAGTATAAAGAAGAGTTGTATTATTATGTATTTTTTATTTTTTAAAGATATCGTTTTCGGAGATATGATGGTATATTTTTTATAAGTCTTATTTTGACCTTTAAACTTTCGTTCTAAAGTAACACAATATATATCATGTTAAAGATAATGTCTTTGTTTTTAAAAGTACACAAACATAAACTTTTTATTTTCCATAGCTTAGTAGTTATTAATAATTGGATTTTATTTTTGTCCATAACTAAATAAGGCTCTAAACTAAATAAGGCTCCAAGTTGCAATTTTATATCCAGATGGAGAAAAGTTATGTCAACAATATATACATTTTAAGAATTTTAAAAATATCCGTTTTTGAGATATAATAATTTAAATTTTTTATATTCAACTTTGACCTTTGAACTTTTGATGTAAAAAAAACTTTGTATAGTTATGAAAGTTATATCTTTGTCTTTAATATGCAGCAACAACTAGAGATCTACCAAGAATTTTTGAGAAGTTATTAGAAGTGAAATAAGTATTAATTTGTAAAGTTTTTAACATTTTTTCTGGTCATATTTCCGGACCAGAAAGAAACATGGATCTGAAATTTCATGTTTTCGGAAACACTCCCAATGGTCAATGCTTGTAGTGAATTTCATTGAAATCGGAGATGTCAAATCCGATTGCTGTCCGTTTTGATATGGAATCACTCATACGATATCTATCTTCAGCGATATGTACATATTTGTTTAATAAAATTAGTTAAATTTGATCAAGTACTATCTAATAATAACAATATTTTGTGATATATATAAGTTTGTTTCAATATAAGAAATATATTGTCACCGAAAATAAAAAACAACAACAAAATTATTGAAATTTACTATAATTTGTTTATAATAGTTTCGGCAAACATAATATTATTGTCGTAACAGTACAGCAAACCGGATAATATATTTTAAAGTTTTTTATAATTTGTTTTCAGTTCCCTACAAGAGGCTGAAAACTATACAAAATACTTGAACGAACAAGTTTTTTTTTTTTTTTTTCGTGAAATAAACCTTATACGTAGCTTTACTCAGAGCTGGTTATGAAAATATTTTATTGATATTTTTTCGGATCAAGATAAAACAAATAGAAATATTTTACATAAAAAAGGGCGATAAAGAAAGAAAGATATAGACGGTCAAGACCGCCCATATAATACCCTACACCATTTTGTATGAACAACAAAATTTGGAAAGGGGACTTATATTAGACCTGTGTAGACCAACACTTTAACTAAATGTAAAATATACAAATACATATAAATGCGTTGATACTAAGATCTATATGATTTTATGCAGTTTAGGACGATTCCCGGAAGAGGCTTTATATGGGAGCTATGGTAAATTACGGATCGATTCTCATAAACTTTGGCAATATTGTTTCTACTTAAATAAAACTTATTTGTATCGAATATTACCTTGATAATAAGATTTTTATAAGATTTATGCAGATTTAAGTTATTTTCGGAAGAGGGGTTTATATGGGAGTCAATTAGGGACCGATCTTTATAAAATTTGGTACACAGAATTAAAATTATGAAAAACTTCCTGTAATAAATCTCATTAAATTATTTGCTATATTAGAGTTATATATGAACGTAAAGCTGTATCCAGGAAGAAATTTGTATAGGGGCTAGGTGAAATAATGGACGAATTTTAACCAATTTCAATATGAATGCCTTGGGTCCCACCCCAACCGCCTATGGTGGTGTAGGATACAAAAAAAAAAAAAAAAAAAGATGTGGCTATAATATTCATACCTTTGCAATTGACTTAGTTATATTTATTTTATATTTAAGTTTCTTATGACATTGTTAACTCTTGTTCCGAAATCGATAAAAAAAAAATCTCCATGATAAGCTTAAAACTAAGAAACGTAAGAGAAATTCAAAATTGTATATCTTGATTAAAAAATTATAATCATAAAATTTTTCGATTGAATTTCTTTTTTAACGATTTTTTCATTTTGTCATAAATATAGGTAGGTACATTTTTATTAAATTCCAACAATATACTAAAATTGTTTGTTAACATATCCCAGAAAAACTTTGGTTGCCATGTAATGAGTTAAGAAGCTAATATAATGACTCTTCAGTACTTACACATTAGCTGATTAACTCATTATATTAACACGGTGATGACATTAGAGGCAACTACTTATTACAATAACTAATTACTTCCAAGCTGTTTAATAACGCATTGATTTTAAAGCATTACTGAAATCATGATCAGTAATAAAAATAGGAACTAGTTAATTATAGGTTATAAATAAGTAATGAAATGTTCGGATATAAAACAGTTTTTTTTTTTTTTTTTTGAAAAAGAGAGATTATAAATTTTAATTTAAAAAACTTAACAATAACCAAAAATTTTGTTTTCATATATTTATTCCTTCTTTAAATATATGAACTGCATTATATAAAAATCAATAAAAATTAATATTTTAAAAAACCTGATCATAAATAATTATTTACACTTGGTTTATAAATAATTAGTTACTAAACAACTTCTATGTAATGCAGACAGTATGTTGTTGTCATTACAAAGTAACTAGTTTTTGCTGGGTATCTTAATAAAATTTTGGGAAAAATATTTGATTTAAGTTTATTTATAGAATTATATAGGTTGTCATACCATTTTACTTTTATTGATTGATCACCATGAGGTTACATAGTAAACGAGAGAAGAAGATATAGTCGGTCAAGCCCGACTATATGATACCCTACACTATTTCGATCCACATAATTATGTATATGTATACAACTTACTTGTGTTAAATATTAACATAATACTAACATTTGTATGGGATTTATGAATGTTAGTGATTTTCGGGAGAGGAGTTTATATGGGAGCTATGGTTAGTTATGGACCGATCTTCATGAAATTTAGCAGACAGATTTAGCAGACTGATATAAAACTTATTTGTACTAAATTTCATTAAAATATTCCTATTTTTAAGCCATCTATAGGTGTTAAAACTCTATTCCGGGAGGACATTTGTATGGGGGCTGAAATAATGGGCCGATCATAACCAAATTCAATAGGCTTCGTCCTTGTATTGAAAAAAGTATATGTACCAAATTTTATCAAATTATCTTCAAAATTGCGACCTGTACTTTGCGCACAAACTTTACATGGACAGCCAGCCAGCCGACCAGAATGCGAGGGCATAACTTTCAGAGAAAAAAATATATATATATAAAATGAAGGATGTTTAATATTTTACTAACAACATCAATTAAAATTCTAATAAATTTGAAGAATATAAAAAAAGTTTAGATTTATTTTAATTAAGAAAAATCTAAAAAAAAAATTTACTAGGTTTTTAAAGTACATACGTATACATATATAAATAAAAAGCAACATATTTCCGAAAATAAATAGAATAGAGAATAAATTTATAAATATTACTAACATCTGTATATGTGTAAACTTTCCCATGCTTTTAAATATTATAAAACATATGTTCAATCCTCAAATACCACTATGTCACATTAGTTTTTTATAAAAGTAATCTAAAGTTGTGGAGGGAGTGGGAATATGTGGGAGAGTATTTTTTTGCAGTGAATATATAAACACAATATTTTTATATTTTAAGGGTTTGGTGTTGTTTGAGGCAATAAATAAAAATTCAAACCAAAGTAAGATAAATAATGTGACAAAGGTCAAATAAATCTTCTTCTTTTTTTTCCACTTTCTATTTTTCCTACATTGAGTTGTCATACGCTACAACAGTTTAGAACAAAAAAGAAAAATATTGAAAGCAAAAATCACAAACAAACCTAAAAAAGAAAAATGTGTATACAGTTTTTGATTCACAACCTTAACGCCATCAACAAGATGTAACGAAACAAAAACCCAAACTAAGAAAAAGGAAAATTCTGCGTAAAAAATATAAAAAACGAAATGCAACACCTCACTAAACAATCTTGAGTACAATTTGGATAAAAATATTGTAGATATTTTTTTTTTTTTTTCATCACAAAAAAGTTTCGAAAGAAAACACATTAAGGCCATAATGCTTTTAATGTTTCCCATCTTTAATATACTATATATACACACGCATTTATACATTTATATACCAACATATGAATGGTTACATGAATAGAAGGATAATGGTATTGTTAAGACAACAAAGACTGGTTAGTTGTAGTTAACCTTATGTAGCAAAATCTAACAATATATGAGGTACTTGTATGCTATTTGCAACATAACCAGTATACGTGTAAAAATTTTAGAAATAATTTGACCAACTATCTTTGGCTATATTGTTGTTCATTTTGGATGAGAAAAAAAAAATATATTTTTAATACTTTTAAAGTTTCGATAGATATGTTTAGTTCTAAAGAACATTAGATCGAAGTCTAAATTCACTTAGACTAACAACTTTGGCGCGAACTATCCACAAATTGCTTTTCATCCAGACCATCCAGATTGTCGTGACCATCAAAGCTGAGTAAAAGCATTTTTCTTTTTGACAGAGCCAGATATAAGCAAAGAACGTGAGTGACATTATCTTCCTTATCATCACACTTCCGGCAAAAATCGTTATGCATGGCAGCAAAGTCTGACAGGATGCCTACAAATAAGACAGTGAACCAATATTCCTTGTCTATCTATTTAAAGCGATAAGACTCCAGATTTACTTGAACTGAGCTCTGGTCAGAGAATTCAAGTAACTTGACAAGTGTTCATTTGTCTCATTATTTTTACAGTAATGACCAAATTACTGGGAAAAGAAATACCAGTTCGAAGGAATTAAATGAGTCCAACATAAGCTTTTCCACACGTAAAGAAAAAATATGGTTCCTGTGACCATAAACTAAGAGCAACATACTATGATTGTAATATATGATTCCAGGTTACAATAATTATATTTGTACGTAATCATTATTATGATTCCAATTTATAATTTATTAGTAAGGTTCATAACCTTATTAATAACTTTTAGTAAGTTTTATAATCTTTTCTTAAGTAATGCTTTCAATTTCATCATTTTTTTATAATATAATAATTCCATGTTTTCATATATATAAACTAATTTCATCATATATATAATTCCATTTTATCATATATTTTATTCCATTCTATCATATATATGAACTAATTCCATCATAAGTATAATTCCATTTTATCATATATATAATCCCATGTTATCATATATATAATTCCATTTTATCATATATATGAACAAATTTCATCATATATATAATACCATTTTATCATATATATGATCCCATATTTTCATATTTATATTCATTTGTACCACAATATGTGGTACAATCGTCGTACTGAATAAAAACAAAACTAGTCAATTTATATTTGTTCATATATAAACTAAATGAGAATTATAACTACTGGACTGATACACAAAAATGTGTATTCAAAGGCATTAAAATGTAATGGCTTACTGGTTGAAGAATTAACCAAATTTGTAAAATGAAATTAATGGTTATGTAACTAACTAAATAGTTGTAGAATTCACTAACTGATTGGATTTATTCATTAATATGATTTCATATAAATATATTTAAAAACATATTATAATTCAGTGAACCATATTAAAATTTTGATTGTGGGTAATCATTAAATGATTAAACAGAATCATAAACGTTGCTATCATGAACACAGTACATTTAAATCAATGAATAACGGCTATATAATCATTGAATAGTTGTGGTGATTATGCTGTAACCATGTTTTTTCTCCGCGTGCATCTAGTTATTAATTTATCTAAATATTTTTTAATTTTTTTTTACAGATGATGGTCCCATTAAGCTTTACTCAAAAGCACAAAAAAGTTATTTATATAAAAATATATGAAAACAAAAAAAAAAAAAAAATCTAGTCCTTGCATACTATTGTGTTGCAAAATAAAATAAAACTAAAAACCCTAAACATGTAAACTTGAGGTATTACGTGTATGTGAATTATACAAAATACACACAAAAAAACTACTAGCAAATTATCCCTAACGACAGCTCAACAACAAGAACAGAAATATAAAAAAAACCCTACAGCAAAACTTGAATAAAAAAAGACAATAAAAAAACTTTGCTTAAAGAAATTGTTCCCCAAAAAAACTGGAAAAAAAATAAAACCTTAAAAAAAGCAAAATGTGTTGCAAGCCAAAGAAAATTCAAATCCCAAAAGGCAAAACCATACAACAAAGCAACAACTTAAAATCATCAGCAAACTACTAAAAGAACAAATATCTACATAAACTGAAAAAGGAAAGAGACAGACAGACATACATACAGAAACCAACATACAGATAAAAACACAACCTACAGACTTTTAGAACGATAGAAACTTTAATTTGCAATCTATATAAAATACAAAAGAAATAAAGTTTTTATTTTTTCCGAATGTTCCTCTAAGTTTGCTACTTTTTTTTTGCCACTCAACCATGATTGGTTTTATGCCCTTTTTATACCCTACACCAAAATAGGTGGTTGGGGTATTATGTGTTTGTGCTGATGTTTGTAACGCATAGAATGAGTTATCCAACACCCACCTTAAAGTATACAAATCGACTCAGAATCACTTTTTAAATCGATCTAACGATGTCCGTCCGTCCGTCCGTCTGGCTGGACGGCTGGCTGTCCATGTAAACCTTGTGCACAAAGTACAGGTCGCAATTTTAAAGATAATTGAATGAAATTTGGCAGGTGCGACTTTTATGATACAAGGACGAAGCCTATTGAAATTGGTTATGATCGGTCCATTATTTCACCTACCCCCCCATACAAATGTCCCCCAGGAATAGAGTTTCCACACTTAAAAATGTCTTAATATTAAGAATATTTTAATGAAATTCGGTGCAAAGAAGTTTTGTGCAAGTACCAATCTTTGTACCAAATTGTATGAAAATCGGTCCACGATTGACCATAGCTCCCATATAAACCCCCCTTCCGAAAATCACTTTAACGTGCATAAATCCCATACGAGAGATAGTATCAAGTTAATATTCGACACAAATAAGTTTTATGCAAGTAGAAACAACATTGCCAAAATTTATGGGAATCGGTCCATAAATTACCATAGCTCCTATATAAATCCACTTCCGGAACTCGCCCTATAATGCATAAAATCATCAAGATGTTATTACTAACGCATTATTCTTTATTTGCATGCTTTATTTTAGATTTAGTAAAAGTGTTGGTCTAACACTTGGTAAATCCACTTCCCGAATTTTTATGCTCATACGCAATGGTGTAGGGTATCATATAGGCGGTCTTGACCGACTATATCTTCTCTCGTTTTTTGTTGTGTTTTCAGTTAAAAGCTTGAAGAGTTATTCAATTATTCAAGCATCAAGGATGAAGACCAACAAAAACTCATATACATACATAGACATGTATCATAAAAAACAGACACTCTCTTCTCTAAGTGTGTTGGTCCCTAACCCTCTAAAACTGATATAAGATATCCAAGTTTTTATACGCTTATTAGACAATTACGCAATATCCTTCGATTTTTTTTCTCTT
The DNA here is from genome assembly GCA_951394005.1 of Protophormia terraenovae. Lineage (NCBI taxonomy): Eukaryota > Metazoa > Arthropoda > Insecta > Diptera > Calliphoridae > Protophormia > Protophormia terraenovae. The sequence continues at coordinate 109,277,018 of OX596075.1, read as the reverse complement.
TGCTTCATCTTTGCGTTGTCTTGTTACCTTAATGGACAAAAGAAAAGAAGGATATAAAACAATAATGTTTGTAAATGTGTGAATTTCAGTATGTATTCATTCTGGTAACAATTGAGCATGTAGCAGGATATTAAGTGTTGTATGTCTAGAAGCTTTTTTTCTATTTTTTTAACTTTTTTTGCTGTTTTGTTTTACTTAGAAATTTTGTGCTTTTTTTTGTTATTGAAGTGTTTAATTGGTTATTAGACAACAGTCAATATTATGAAACTTCTATAATCTTGACATATTTTTTATTTATTTATATAATTTTCTTTTAAGAAGAATTATTAAATTTGTTATGGATAAAATTTAATTTACTTGAATATTAAATTCATACTTTAATATAGATACATAATTTAATAAATGAGCGTAAAAATAGAAATGTATAGGCTATAATCTACAACTAGTAAGAGACGAAGATAATTAAAACCTCTTTCAAACTATTACAAATTTATAATATTTTTTTTATACAAATTATTGCAAAAAAAAAAAAAAAGTAATAATAATAATAATTTCAGAAGTTAAAGCCTGATGGCAATTTATTAAAAAGGTTAAAGGAATCACAAACAAATACTTGTCTGTAGTACATATGTATGTAAAAGCTCGTATTATTAAATAGTATGTATATGTATCTGTATTTATTGTGACCATAATTATTAACATATTATAACTAAATACCTATTTCCACAAAAAAAAAAAGTACACAGAAAAAGGTAAAAATGGACTTCAATTACGCAAATGCTTATATTAATTAATTTTTGTACTCCAATCATCAAAATTATAGTATTAATAACCAGAATAATTGATTTTATTATTACTGATTTTTTTTAAAAAAGATATAATGAATAATATAATTAAATTCCAATAAAGTTTATCAGTTAGTTAATAATTTTATTAAAAAATAATTTTGTAGGTAAATTAAAAAAATAAAAAATATATTAGAAAAAATAGTTATTCTGGCATTGACAAAAATTCAGGATATAAAATAAAATTTTCATTTAATGTTGCTTAACTTTTATTAGATACTTGTAATGCAGTTTTGTTTCCAGCTGGGGTATAATCAGTCTGCCCAGTTTCTTCAAAGGTCTGCTTCCTTTGATTGTTACCACAAAGCTTCCTTGTGACAAGAACAACGACGAAATGATACCTATCTATGAGGAAAGAATAGGGTTGGTAACTTTAATTCTTAGGTTGGTTAACAAGATTAAATCCGACGAGACAAATTCTTCAACTCTCAATCGGCTAACCACGGGTTTCGTCTCTAAAATACAATCCGACGAGATAAATGCTTCTGCTCTCGATCGGCTAGCTAAGACCTTTTGAACTATTTTACGAAATAAATGCAATCCGACGAGATAAATGCTTCGGCTCACTGTCGGCTAACTAAGATCATATGGACTACTGAATACAATCCGACGAGATAAATGCTTCGGCTCTCTGTCGGCTAACTAAGATCGTACGCACTTCTAAATACAATCCGACGTGATAAATGGTTCGGCTAACCAAGATCGTATGAGCTATTTAACAAACTAAATACAATCCGATGAGATAAATTCTTCAGCTCTCAGTCGGTTCTACTACAATCCGACAAGATAAATTCTTCGGCTCTCAGTCGGCTAACTACGGATTCGGCTACGGTTCGGAAGAAAGAACTTCGTTCGTGTCTGGTGATACTTTGTTCCCTAAGATCAAAGCATGGTGGAATGAGTACAAGGTGAAATTGTAAAATCAGCTGATTATTTTTTGCTTAATTTTGTGGTGTAAGACTGAAATGTCAAATTTTTTTTTAAGTTTGTATGTGTTGGTTTGTTTACAATCAAAAGCAAATATTTTCGGTGGTGAAATTTGTAATATTAATAAAGAAAAATGCTATTTATAAAAAGGAAGTATAAAATGGAGATGTAACATATCTTATTGTACCAAAAAACAATAAAATACAATTTATTCATATTAATTTTCAAATTCAGCAATCATTGTTTACAATTTGCACGTCTTTTTCTTCTTCTCTTTTGTTTGACGTTTCAGTCTCATTTCCAACGAAAAAAAATGGCTGTTATTATTACATTGTTGTAGTTGTTGCTTTTATGCATACACCTTGTTAAAGTAATTCTATCATGGATCAAAGTATAACAAGATCGATACTTCGGTTCTTGCTAAAATGTGTTGTCGTAATCTTGACTATTTATGTTTAAATTAACATAAACTAAATGAGAATTATAAATTCTCCTATTGTATTGTAATTACTACAGTAGTTACAATATGTTATTATGTTGGTGGTTTAATATTTGTAACTACACCTTACATACTGAATCAAATAATTTTGTAACAAATTTATTTAAACTAAAGAAAAATTAAAAAGTTATTCCACAGCAATTTTGGTAACTGTACCAAATCAAAGGACTTGGGGCTCTCTGGCTAAGTTTATGCTTTATGGCCCACTATGTGATCTTATACAAAACGTAATCATAAGAAAGCTTCTTCAAAAATTTTTAAAATACAATTTCTCGTAAACACAGAAAAAATTATTGCATTATATTTTTCAATTAATTCAGTTGCTTCATTTTACACAAAAATTTAATTAATATATTCAAGAAAAATTAAAAAAAAAATAATAATAATAATAATAATAATAAAATTCAAGTAAGATTTTTTCACTTTTAAACTTTTAATTCATTTAGTCAGCTAATTGGTTGATTTAAACTATTTAACTGTTCAGTTCAGTTCAATTGTAATTGAATGAAGTATTTTGGTGATTGGTGACTTTTTTCTGTGAATCCAATAAACCTCCACGAAAAAAAAAAAAAAAAATATGTATTGATGAGCTTTTTTTCGGCAGGTATTTCATGCTTTACAATTTGTTTATAATATTGCTAATGTTAATGTCAAAACCCCTATATTCGACTTTTTTGACATTAATTTTGTAATACTATCACTGCAAGTCCCATAAACTTTATGAACAAAAGCTGAATGTTGTGTTGCAGCTTTATTTTCTTTCTCGCTCTACTATTTAACGAAAAAAATATTAAATGTCAAACGATCTTAAAATCCAATACGATTTTGTCTAGTCTCAGGGACTTATACTCATACCTCCAATCCTAAGGTTTATCTCATCTACCGGCAAAACTAAGAAGTCAAAAGGTAGCCTTGCGGATATTTTGATGTGTATAACATATTTCTTAGTAATCTGCCATAAAACCGACGGATGGATATTTTTCGATTCTCAAAATGTCAAAAATTACAAATGAATATAAAAATGGGGTATAAAATTATTTGGGAAAACCACTCAATCGATGAGCTTTAAACTCATTATGAAAAACATTTAAACAATCGGTCTATAAGCGGTGATTTAATTACATAATAGGAAAAAATGTTCGATATATATTTTTTTTAATGTATAAAAATTTCTTACTTGTGTACCTCTTTTAGTATAATAATAAAAATAGTTTTGAAGTTTAAAAAAAAAATCATAATATTACACTCAAACTTCTAGTTTTTATAACCACCATCAAAAGTATTTTTTCACTGATATCTCTTAAACAAAAGCTAAAAATAAAGCTAAAAATAGGCGTGACCTGACTTGCCGTCCACATTCCGTATAAAGTCAACATCAACAAAATTTTGTACAAAAAGTTCAAGAACCACCTTCCATATAAGGTCAAATTTGTAGATGGTGGGTATATTGATTCGACCAAGCCGAAAAAAAACGTTACTTATAATGAGATGTGTGAATAATATGTATTTTTGAGACACTACACGTAAAGAAAAAATATGGTTCCTGTGACCATAAACTAAGAGCAACATACTATGATTGTAATATATGATTCCAGGTTACAATAAGTATATTTGTACGTAATCATTATTATGATTCCAATTTATAATTTATTAGTAAGGTTCATAATATTATTAATAACTTTTAGTAAGTTTTATAACCTTTTCTTAAGTATTGCTTTCAATTTCATCATGTTTTTATCATATAATAATTCCATGTTTTCATATATATAAACTAATTTCATCATATATATAATTCCATTTTATCATATATTTTATTCCATTCTATCATATATATAAACTAATTCCATCATAAGTATAATTCCATTTTATCATATATATAATCCCATGTTATCATATATATAATTCCATTTTATCATATATATGAACAAATTTCATCATATATATAATACCATTTTATCATATATATGATCCCATATTTTCATATTTATATTCATTTGTACCACAATATGTGGTACAATCGTCGTACTGAATAAAAACAAAACTTGTCAATTTATATTTGTTCATATATAAACTAAATGAGAATTATAACTACTGGACTGATACACAAAAATGTGTATTCAAAGGCATTAAAATGTAATATTTCTATTTTTAAAATATTTATGAATGTTAGAACTCTATTCCGGGATACTTTAACGCATTTCTTACCACTACCCCATCCCATTTAGTTTTGTGATTATTTTACAAATTTTATATTAAATATGGTAAAATATGTTACACATTAAAGCATTTGGAATGTAATGTACATTGCATTCGATTATCTGTTTGCGCATCATCTCGATTAGGATTTCAATACGGTGGTCAGGAAAGCATTTTTCGAACAGGCTGTCTAACCGCGTTGTGCTTCAAACACAAATGTTACGTAAATCGATTCTGTTATTCTTGCATAATATTCCCGAATTTGTAAAATCGAAAATCCTGGTAAAGAACCAAATACAGTGGCTCATAATATGATGCATTCCAATTGAAACAGGATTTGAAAATTGGGGTAATGTACCAATTTTCAAATGACTAAGAAAAAATTAGTTTGCTTTCATTTATCCGTGCACATATATTCACAGATTTTTCCTTTATTATACCTTGAATATCCTTGGAGATTTTATTTTGTTTATATTTTGATATATTAATCTCATTTAATTAAAAACCCAAAATGAACTATCACTTTGAGTAGAGAGCATAGCCTTTTATAGAAAAAGGCTGCTTTACAAATTATGAAATTTTACCAATTCACATTGGTTTTTAACATTTTTTAATACTTTGAATAAAAGATAATAATGTGTAATCATACAAATTGCAAATATTATTTTTTTTCTTTAGCAAATTTTATGACCTCTGAAGAAAATTTATTACCTCATTTTAAGACAATTGAACAAATTTAGCAATAAATTACATAATTTTATTGGTTTCATTCATCAGTTTTCGACATTTTTCAGGTAACTCCTTGAATTTTTCTCATCATATTCAATATAATAGCATTCTTCACAAAATACACTTCATATTCAGGTAGCGTCGATCATTTGGAAATTCTTTTTCTTACATTTGTCCTCAATAATTGCTAAAAATATAACCACTGGTAATTTGCTGACAATTACTTATTTTTTTACTACATAAGTCATAAATAATGTAGAATACAACTTCTGTAAGGCTAGAGTAAAAAATTCGATTGCACATGAAGTCTTAATTCAAAAAATTTTATATTTGTTCATCTATAATGGTTTTCTTAATTATTTTGTATAATTTTAATTTCATAGACCTTTTTTTGATCCGTTCTACCGGGGGTAAAAATTCGTCAGAATTATTTTTTTTTCGCTCAATTTATTTAGTTAACATTCCAAGCTAAATGAACATATATAAAACATTATTATTAATTTTAAACTAAATTAGTTACGGTATAAGTAAAGTTACTGATGCGAAAACGCAACAGTGGTTGGAAATGGGTTAAGGTGAAGGTGAGAAGATTTTTCATTTGCGTTACAATATTTGCACAAACACATAATAATCCAACCACCTATGTTGGTGTAGTGTAAAAATACCTACATATGTATGACTTTGCTCCAGTTGAAATTTAATTCAGTTAAAGCATATGATAAAAAAGTGGACAACATAGGAATTTATTCACAGAATCATTATATTACATTATGAAAATTAAATAATCCATAAAAAGATACCATTTTGAAATTTACTTTCTTCAGTTTTAAATTATTTTAATTAACAATATTCAAGAATTCAGTTCATTAGCAATTATTATTTCTTCTTTTCACTAATATGAATGCTTAATGATTAAATTCTCATATATGAAAAAAAAAAAATCATTATTATTTCTTACTCTGCAAAATTTTCAAAGCCCTATATTATGCACATACAAACATATGTATTTATTCTTCCTCATTAAGCAGTCACTTTTTCAATATAATAATCTAAAACTTAAATATCATAATGACACATTATTTAGCTAGTAAACTCACATAAAAATGTTAGAGTTTATAACACAAAAAACTCTAATTTATACATATGATTTTATTAACATACATTGAAAAACTTTTACAAATCATGCTACTTAACTTCAAATACACACACTCACTCACTTACCCCTGCACAAATACTCCATTCACATAAAACAAACTAAATGGAAAAAAACAAGAAGGAGTAATGATATTGTTCATTTGTAAAAAAAAAAAAATAAATAACAACAGAAAAGAGCAGAGTAAGAAAAAAGCAACTAAATGAAATGAAACTAAACACACACATAATGAAGGGATTTAAGATTTCATCAAGTCATAGAAATTGGCTAATCATGACTTTCAAGAAAATATACAACAGAAAATAAATACTTTTAATACAAATACATACTTTGTTATACATATGAATTTAGGTGTATGTTATTTTCATATGTATATCTATGTGTTTGTAGTTATGCCTAAATTTTGTTTCAAGGATTTTATTTGCTTTGTCAATAACTATACTCATGGGTAGTAAATGAATAGAAAAAAATAATGTATAAGGAAAATTCTAATATATATTTTGGTCTCCTTTTTTTTACATTTAAATACTTAACATATTGAGTTGCTGTAGCAAAAGCAAAAAAATAAGGAAATTTTGTTTCTTAAGCCCAAAATCTATTATTGCAAATCAATTAAGTAATCAATAGAGCAGAAATTATTTTCACACACAAACATCTTTACATTTAGATATATAGATGTATACACGCGCTATGCTATACAATACTACACAATCATTCTTGAAGAGTACTTGAGTTGGATATGAGTTTGTTTATATGTACATTTATTTGGAGCGGTGCTGCATAAGTGTGTTTGAAAAGATAAGTATAACTAAAATTGCAGTTAAGAGCAAAAATATTAAAAGCTTTATTTTTTCGTGATTTTTAAAAGTTTTTATAATTTCTACCGCACAGTGTTCGATTTTAAAAATTAGGACGACAAAAATCATGACTTTGTAAATAACAGAGACAGAATGCTGATTGTACAAGTACTGTTGGGTAAAAAATTAAATCCACACACTGCGAGTATTACCTGTCATATACATGTCTGGCCAACCCTCCATTTTTGAACACTGAGTTTAAATAAAATTGTTTCAGTGGGCTTGATACCTCCCATACAGCTCAAGCTTATGAAATGGTATTTTTTGTATTGAACTAAAGTAAATTTGTTTAAAATTTCAGATATATATAATGATATTAGAGCTCATATTTTTAAATCATCCCAAACCACGCCTACTTTGTATATAACAACAATCTAGGAATCATCATATTAGAATGACTGCTCTCAGTCATATACAAAGACACATCTCTCTGCTTCAGTCATTAAAACTTTTCACTGAAAAAACTAGAATATTCATATTTAATTTAAATTCATAATTATTTACGTAATTATAGTGATATACTACTACATATATATGTACAATAGGGTGGTCCAACACTGTACGAAAAAAAAAAAAAAAAAAAAAAAAACAAAGTGTATCCTACCTTTAAACGTAGGATAAAGGTAGGATACATCATTTCATCCTGCTTCGTATAGAATGCTACGCGGCCATCTCATGATTTCAGAACAAATCTTAAACAAATTTCTCACCAAAATTAATGATATATACATCAAACGATAGCTAATAAAAAAATTAGTATACCCATACATATTTCGTAATTTTTCTAAAAAAGTTAATATGTAAGAAAAAATTACATTTTATATAAAATTAATTAGTAAAGCATTTCATTTTATTTCTACGTAACTCTAATTCATAAGAAGGATAAAAGTCGCGGGTAATATGTTTTCTATACTGCTTCAGCACTCTATACTTATTTGTAGACAAATTTAAGTCCAAATCATTGACAGTGCTTCATCAGACGTGAGTGTTTTGGGTGTTTCTGTTGTCAGCCTCAATTTTTATATACTGGTTCCACTTTCTGGTGATGCTTAAGCCATTTCTTTTACGATTATTGTTTAAACGCATCATATTCTTTTCTTTTCTCTCCTTACTTCTTTGGCTACAATATTCGAAGTTTTTATTTGGTCTATCTTTATGATCACTATATGAAATAGAAGTTGTTGTAAAATTTGAATAATCAATCGTGTCTACCAACTAATCGTTATTATCATGAAGAAATCGGGGTCTTGTTTTGTTGGCTTTTTTTCCATTTCTTTTCAAACTGACTGCAGAGGTTTGAAGCAGAAATCTTTCATTTATCAAATTGCATGGTAGTTGCTAAATTACTACAGAAATTTGTGGAAATAAAATCAACTATTCGATCGTGTCAGTCTTTTTATCAAAGAACACAGCCAGCCATACAGCAAAAATATCACTCCGAGTAATTCTATCAGAGGTCATATTGTACTTGTGAAAAAATTGTTCAGCGGTGGCAGTTTGGGGCAGGATTTTTGTTCATATTCTTCAACAACAAGGTTGATAGATTACAGAACCGTTTGCAGATGTGGTTCATCGGATGACGACAAAAAGTTATCGCCTAAGAAAGTTTTTTCCTTTGTTTAAAATTGTAAAAAAAACATCACTTTGCTCAATACTTAACAGAAAACTTATTTTTAATTAGAAATGAATGTCAATTTTAATAAAAAAAGAATTTTAAAAATATTTCAATTAGCACACTTTATAGAGTTTTTAAATCCGCATACATTTCGGACGCATTTTTTATTTTGCTTTATTTACTTTAAATATGCAATTCATGGTGCCGTTATAAACATACAAAAATAAATGTAAACAAAAATCACAGGAATTCGTGTTAGCTTGACATTTGCATTTTTAATTTAAAATAAACACTTTTTAAATCAAATTAAGAAAACAGCAATTGTAATTAACGTTTTTATTTTAGCCTTTGAAAATATTTAACTTTTCATTTAGAATTTGGAAAAGATGAAATGAAATTTATAGTTTTTTGTTTAGGCTTCAGAAAAAATCATTTGAAATTGGCATTTTTCATAATGATTTCAGAAAAGATTATAAACAAGTTTGCAATCGTAAATTTCCTTCTTGTCTCTGTTTCGTTGAAACCTAAACAGACCAATTGAATTTTCTATTAATATTTCAGAATAGGTTAATAAAAAATTAGGTTTTCGATTTTGAATTTCGAAGAGAACAATTTAAAGCTTTTTTTTTCAAATTGAAAAAAATTAAAATGAAATTCAGAATTTTAGCTGAAATTAAATTGTAAAACAAATTTATGTAATAATGCACAGTGGTTTCAAAACGCTTTTTTTTAACAATTCTGAAAATTGTGAACCATTGGAGATAAATTTTACATGGCAAGGTTTTTTGGAGGAGTACAGATACCTAGTGGGTCAGGAGGGTAGTGGATAGCCCTTCAAAGTTGGCCATCTTGGATATGTCTTTTTTTTTAAATCGTTAAAAATTCATTTATGCTATGACAGAAAAGAAATTGTACATATAGATAGTCCTTGTAAATCTCTAAAAATATATGATTATATATGTGTAGGTTATCTATTTTGTTTTAAGAGATATTCAGGTTGAAACTAATTTTTCTCTCGTTTTTTAGTTTTATTATTATTATTTTTTTTTAATTGGCGTGCTTAATATTGACCCTATAATTTTTCTTTAAATATTCACCAAAATTCTAAATAATAATATTGCTGCCAATATCATATAAATATGTGAATCCGATTAAAATTATAATAATCTGAAGTTGCAACTTTAAAAAAATTATTATTATTATTATTATTATTATTATTTTCAAAAACGTGGCAATATTTATTAACTTATAAAATTAGTTTTTTGTTCTGGACCATATCATTTTTTAGTGTTTTCAAAAGTAATCTTTTGCGTGTAAAGTAAATCTGGAACCCTGTCCAAACTTTGAATTTTTTAATTGGAGTTTATCTACCATATCATACTAGATGCATATTAGGGCACGCGCTCTAGATGATTCATGTGATTTATGGCCTAGAGGTGGCATCTTGTACTTTGGCATATAATATTAGTAGACTTCATATCACAAGTTCAATAAGCTTTTTAACTTTTCTTCATCTATTTCCAAAAGGTTTTAAATTTGTATTTTTTTTAATCGGAATTGATTTATAGAAGTTAAGATTTTTGTTTTTTAGCTTTCTCATACTCGTGGCTTAGGTTCCCCCTTAAACAACTTTGCCATAAATTTAAATTTGATTTAGAACCAGCCTTACTGTGAGTCTGTCTGTGGGAAACATTCTCAAGTCCAAACTAAGTATTATCTCTAATTTAAATAAAATCTATCTATATTATTAATGGTTTTCCTAGGCAGAACGCTATTTAGAATCAACTAAATTGTTTCTGGTGAAAAAATTTTTAAAACTAATTTTGAACCAACCTCTAAAAAAAATTAAAAATTTTTTGCCTCAACAAAAATTCATCTGGGATAAATTTAGATTTTTAAAAAAATATGTGAAAAATTTAACATTAAAATACCTTTTGTTTGCTCTCCACTGTATTAAGTTGTGTGGTTGTTTAATTTCTCATATATGTATACACACATACATATATATTGTTAATACATATTTATACGTATGCGGTTGTATAAATCTTTAATTTATATTCATTCTTAAATACACAAAATATGTAATTCTAAGAAAATTTATGATTGTATTTTGTATTTACAAATCTAAGCAACAGAAATACATACCTAAATGCATGTGTAGGTGTGTTTTTGTATTAATACATAAATAGATGTTTAATATTAATGGTACTTACCCTATCACCTTTTTCACCCGTCATGCCAGGATCACCACGTTCACCCTTTTGTCCTGGTTGACCTCTTTCGCCAGTACGGCCCATTTCACCTTTAATACCTGGTTCTCCTTTAGGTCCTGGCGAACTGCTACGCAATGATCCCATTGAATTGCCCATTAAAGATTCCTATTTATTTTCGCATCACCATCATTATTTAACATTAGTTCAGGTTATTGTTGTTTTTGTTGTTATTGGGTTTGTTGACCATTTACATGTATGTTGTTTATATGTTGTCAAGTGGTGGGGGGGGGAAGAAAATAAAAGAAAAAGAGAATTTGTAAGCAATTTGTTACAACAAAAATATATTTCATTTCCTATTTAAGGATTAATAGAGTAGTAATCTTAAGAAAAAAAAATGTTAACAACCTGGCAACCATGTATTGTTGCAAAACTGTTTTAATTTTTTTCTTCACATTTTGTTGGCTGGTTATTTTATTTGATTTGTTATATTTTTTATCTGGTATTTTATATAAAACAAATTTTTAATATTTGTTTCCTTTTTTTTTTTTTTTTTTTGCCATTTCTCATGTTATTTGTATTGTATCATTTGATAGGAAAAGTATTTGAAAATATCATTTGCTCTTTTTTTAATGCTATAGTTACTAAATGATAAGTAAGTACCTTTTTTCTACGTATTTTGATTAATGTTCAATTTGCTTTTGAAACTACATAAGTCTTTAACATTACAAATTTCGAGCACAATAAAATTTAATATTATTTTTATTGTATTTTGACTACCCTTTTTTAAATGGGATATTTAAAGGAATAAATTACCATGGTGAAAATAAATAAAAGTCAATACCTATAGTTTTTTTTAATCCGTATTTATTAATAAATTGTTCGACTGTTCATTTTAAAGAATTTATTAGCTTTTTTATAAGTCTCATTAATGTCAAAGGGAAACAAATTAATTTGGAATTAGTTTTAGTATTTTAAATTGAAATTGATTTGAAAATGTTTTTGAGTATTTAAAATTTAAGGATGTTCAAAAAAAAAAAAACATAAGTATGTAGGCAGGCATTTAATGACTTTTGAATTTTGTAAAGTGAGGCAAAGAGTATTTTTACTCCTAGTCTTAAATTTCCGTCATTAATATTTTATGCAATTTTGACAATGTCAATGAGACCCTTATTGGGATCAGACAGACGTACGGACGGACATTAGACCACTATATAATAAATAATGAATATATGCTACTATCTGATATATCTTTATATAACTCAATGACGTTTGCCCTTTAAAATTATTAGTTATTAATTATCCTCATAATCATCAAAAAATCAAATGCTCGTAACATCAACTTCATTAACGAAATAGTCGTGAAAGCATTTAATTAAATTTAACAATTAAAAGTTGACATAATATCCATAATTTTAAAATAAAAATAATTTTTCATAGCCCCTTTTTTTTTTTGCTTCCACTGTAAAAAATAAAGAAGTCCTTTTGCACTTTAAGTGGTACTTTAAATAAATCTCACAATCTGTTTTTTTATATCTTAACAAAATGTTCTAAAAGAAAATTAATTCATTCACCAATTCCTACTAAATTCATTTATTAATGTCCTGACAATATAAATATAATTCATTTATTTGTCTCAAAGTATTTGGTGACCTATATTTAGTTGTCAGTATTGCAAATTGCTTATATAATCATGGTCATAAATTGGTGTGTCGTTTGGATGTCAATGTATATAAAAACATATTTGTTTATTAAGTAATGTCTGTCAGCCATTTTATTACAGGCTCACATCTATAAATTAATATAAGGTATTTTTTCAATGAAACACAAGTTGATGATATGTACCATAAATGCTGTAATTCCATTCTGCTAATGTGCAATTCTAGACTACAAATAATACTTTGGTTGCGGCAAAGTTTAATTGTGCTACCTTTAAAGTTAGATTGCACCAAAGTAGATCAATCTCACTTATTGGCGATGTTACAGGCAGAAAAGTACTTTTTAAATTTTACCCAGCAAAAAACGATGAAGTTCATCCAAAAAAATAACATTTTCACAAATTTAAAAGTGAATCAAAGTGCATATTTTAAACATTTTTGGAAGTTCTTAATAACTACTTCCAAAAAAGTGAAAATAAATGAATTTTTAGCGGGAAAAAATGGTAATAATTTCTAACAAAATTTAAATTTTATAAATTTTAAAGCATTTTTATTATTATTTAATAGGGCATATACAATTTTTATTAAAAATTGTATAAACATAGTTTTAAGGGAAGTACTTCAAAAGGAATGAAAAAGAAGTATAAAAGAATAACATCCTACCAATGACAACCATGGGTTAAAAAAAGAACTTCTGCAGCTCTTTTTCACCACTAAGTACTTCCTTCCAAATGACAACACAATGTTAAAATCATGGCTTTTTCAGTTCTTTTTTTGCTGGGTAGTTGAAGATTATTTTGCAAAATTTGTTGAAATAATTCAATAATATTAGTAATATGATTGTTTGGATTAAACACACGTTTGAGTAACCATTATATGGTTGTGGCAAATGTAATATGGTTGAATTTCAAATATTTATTTTAATTATTTGCCGAATTATTAATATGTTAACAAATTTCGTAATAACATGTTGATGTTAAATTATGGTATTTTCTATATTATCATATTTGAACATCATCATAATATTTAAAAATAGAGGACAAATAATTAAAAATTTAAATTAATTTTTAGATTTTTTTCAAAAAAAAGTTCAGGTTATCAAAAATCTCGTAATCGTTATGAAAAAATAAAAAATCGCTAAAATTTAGATCAATAGACGTTGATTTTTGAACATCGTTTTCAAAGGTTTTTGTATAAATGTATTTTAAATTCTGTTATTCTTTTGCTTATTTTTCTTTTCGAAAGTATATAGAACAGGCTATACAACCGTATGAATTTAATTTGTCTTGGTCAAGTATTAAGAGCTAATTTTTAAACCACAATTAGAACAGATAATTTATTTCCATTTTTTTTTTCGAGTTTAACTGCGAATAACAAAATTTTCTTTCTATAAAAGCTGTTGCGTAAGCTATGCAATTACATTTACGAGCATTTTTGTTATAAACATACCAACATTTTTATTCTCAAATAAAAACTGTAGAACTTATTAGACTTTATATGTATATAGGGATATCTGATTTTATTCTAAACATAATAGCATTTCAAACTTTGTAAACAAAAATTTATAATCTTAAAGAAAAAAATCAAAAAAAAATAAGGGAAATGAATGTAGAAATGGTGAATAATTCATTACTTAATTTTAATGTGTATAAAAGATTTTTATATATTAAGAAAACTACGTTCAACTGCTTTCTAAATAAGTTTACAAGTTTTAAATTAACTTAAAATTTATGAATCTATAGTACAGGAACTACTCTAAAAGTTCTTTTTCGCCATATCTTGCAATTAAAGTTGTGTTTCCAAATTTTTAAAATAGCTTTGTGACGTCCTTAAGAAGGTTTATAGACCACATTGGATCGCTTTCCGAGTGAAAATAAAAAGTGCCATTTTGTAATACCCAATTATTAATCAGAACTTTAAAATGAATTCAAATATTTTTATAATTTAATAACACTAGTCGACAAAAGTTCGAGCTCCTTCAAAAAAAAAAAAAAAATATGTAGACTAGATTGACTTCCACATGCTAAACTTGAATCTGCTTTCAGTTTTTTCTATCAGGTCGGGAGTTTTTTTATGGGCGTGTCTAATATTGTGCCCTAAATATGCCGATTACTCGAGTATATTTCACTATTACTTGAGAACGGTATGCACGATTTATATAAATGATATACCACGATATGCGGAATAAAATTTTTATCCGCTCAATGGTTTAGGAGATATTTTGGAAAAAGTGTCGGAAAAAATTTTTTTCATGCAAAATTCAAGATTTCTTTTTTTTACTAAAACTTTTTTTAAAAGTGAAAACATCAAAGATATTTAAGTTTATCACCTTTATCTCAAAGCTGGCAAAACTGCGAGTAAATAAAGCCACGTATCATGAAAATTGATGCACAAATCTTGATTGGATTCACAGTTAAGTTTGGATACCCATGCATAACTATAGCTAAGTGGAAATACACTAGTGGGCAAAAAAAAAAAATTTTTTTTTCGTCTTAAATAAAAAAAAAAAAAAAAAAATAGGTGGATTAGATGGAATTCAACGTGTTAAATAAGAATCAGCTTTTACTTTTTTTCTATCACGCATTGATTTTTTTTTATGATCATGACTACTATACCCCGCATTTAGGCAGTCACACTTGTATAACTCGAGAACAGTTTGTCCAGTTAAGATAAATTGAACTTTAGTATATAGCGACATAAATTGTCTTTGAGCTGAATTTATATAATTTTTTTGTCCAGTTAGTATTTCCGTAGTTATTCGGTAATTAGTACCAATAATTTTAAAATTTATTTTTTTGAAAAGTGGTGAAAATGTTGATCCATAACTCTGAGATTCTTCAGCTAATGAAAAATTTTGTTAACACACCTTGGAGACAATTTTCATATGCATCTTTTAATGTATCATTTATCAAAATCGTGTAAAGGGTTCTTGAGTTATAGCCTAAGTTTGACAAACCATTCTCGAATTCTATAGTGTGACCGCTGAATAATGTGATGATATTAGTTATGCAAATAAAAAAAAAAAAAATCAGTACCCGATAGAAAAAAAAGTGAATGCAGATTCTTGTTTAACTCGTCAAAATCCACCTAGTCCACCTATTTTTGTTTCAAGAAAAAATAAAAAAATATTTTTTTTGGCCACCACTGTATTTCTACTCAATTGTATGTAACATGGGTATTTTTACTTAACTGTGAATAACATTTAGATTTGTGTATCAATTTTGAAGATACGTGCCTTATTTAATTCGCAGCATTACCAGCTTTAAGATAAAGGTGATAAACTGTAACATTTTAGATGTTTTCATTTATTAAAAGAAATATTGGTAACAAAAAAATCTACAATTTTGCATGAAAATGATTTTCTTCGGACACTTATTTCAAAATAACTCCGAAACTATTGAGCACATAAAAAAATTAAGGTGGGATGATTTGAAAATATTTTTAGTACACATTTTTTGGTGTATCACTTTGATCAATCGTACACACCGTTCTTGAGTTATGAGGAAATATACTAAAGTAATGGCCTTAGTACGGGCGAAATATTAGACACGCCCACAAAAAAAATCCAGACCTGATGGAAAAAAATTAAAAGCAGATTCGTGTTTAGTACATCAAAATACATCAAGTCCAAATATTCGTTTATGGGGGAGGATTTTTTTGTTGACCAGAAAAATTCAGAAAATTATATTCAAATTTTCACTTAGAAAAATCTTAAATCCAATTTTAATTACGAATGATATATATTCAATTATTTTATTATTAAAAAAATTATGTATTTAGTTATTCAAAAATAATTAAAAACCGATAAATCGTTTTATTTATAATGAAAATAATCGATGAAAATAAAAATGTTGATCTCTTTAATAATTGATACAATTAAAAAAGTAATTGGAATTGTTTTTATCTTTGATAAGCCGTTTAATAGAACATATTTTTTTCTATGTGGAAAAAAAATATATTTTTTTAATTTCTTTTTTTTTTTTTTTTGCCAAATAAATGCATTTCATGAGTACACTCAAAAAAAAATAATTCCAAAAAAATTTATTAATCAAAATTTTAAATTGATTTGAAATATTATTTATATATTAAAATTAAATAATTTACGTAAAAACGAAGTATTCTAACAAATTAAATTCAAATTGTACATAGAAAAAACCAAAGATCCAATTTCAGTTTCATATGATTATTCAAATCATCAGTTATTTTTATTTTTATTTTTATTTATGTTTTTGTTTTTTTATTTATTAATTGATGGAATAAGAAAAAATAATTGACAGCAATTAAATGGTTTATTTTTAATAAAATTTAGTCGAAAATTTAAATTTTGATAAATTGAATAATTTATACAATAAAAAAGGTAATAATTATCTAACAAATCGTCTCATATGCCATACTTTCTCTGTGTGAAAAAAAAATTGCTTTCTTTTTCCAAATTTATGATTAATCCCTTGTATCTTTTATAAGGAAAAATATTTTTGAAACATTTCGAGAAGCATGTGGACTGTTTTTTTTTTTTTTTTTTGGAGGGGGGGAGATAAATTTAGGACTCATGATTCATTAATCGTTTATGGGGAATTGAAGACAGACAGATTTTGAAAATTGTTTACATCTGAATCTCAACCTGTTTCTTTTTTAACCCTTAAATGAAAAAACCCATTTTTTGGGTCTTTATGAAAATTTGTCTACCTTTTTGTTAAAAGCTTGAGAGACCTCGAATACAGATAATTAGGAACATTTTATTTAATACTTAAAATTGAATAATAATATTTTTAATTAATTTAGAATTTATTCCGGCAAATACAGTAGTAATGGAGTAGCATGTTATACTTGAGATTTTTTATAATAAACTTATACTAAAGAAACTTTCTTGAAAATATTGTCCAATATTCAATAAATTTTTTTTTTACTTAAATTGATTTCTTTTTACCGCAATAAAATTTCGGATTTTTTTTTTTTTTTTTTTTGAAATCTGTCGAAGCCAAATGCAAACTTATGTTTATAATGTCCTTGTTGTGTCATGTTTATTTTCTAAGCAATTTTTGCTGTTATTGTCAAATTAATCAGAAAAAAAACTTTATTGTTTTTCAGCAAAAACAGAAAAGAAAATTCATTTTATATACCTTTATTATTAGTAGTTCATTGTATTGATTTTGTCTTTTTTTTTTTTTTCTAGTTTGATTAAAATTACAACATTTTGCAATACATGATATTTTGAAGCATTTTAACCTTTTTATTGTGGTTAGATTTTAAAATTTGATGGATTAGTTTGTATTAAAAACAGATTTCAAAGTTTAATTAAAGCATTGCTATGTAATAATTTTTGGATTAAATTATCCCTTATAAAAAAATAAATAAATACAAATATGAGCATTTAAAAACCAACTAATGGTTTGGAGTTACCAGACTCCTTGAAAGACTTTTTAGCATAATCTTTTGGGAATAAAAAATTATAGTTAAAATTTAATACTCTTCATAAGGGAACCAGATAATAAGGTCCAAGCCCAAAATAATTATTTAAATAAAATATCAATACGGTAAGAAAGCTCTGGAGTGGTACCAAAACAATAACATAGTTTTTGTACCAAGAGAGGCCAATCCTCCAAATTTTCCGGGGCTAAGACCAGTGGAGAGATATTGGACTCTTCTGAAAAGAGAATTGAGGAGCAGAAATATTGAAGATTTTAAAAGGAGATGGGCAAACTGTTCCAAAAAAGTGACGAAAACAAATATCAAATCTCTACTGGTGGAGTTACCAAAAAAAATGTCCACGAGTTCATAAATAGTGGTTCAAAATATAAAAGCTATGTTTTTCTCTGATCTGTAATATAATATCAATTAAATAAAAAAAAAAAATTAAAATAAATAAAAACTCTAAGATCGCACATTTCCATATTATTGAATTTTATATATGTTTAGATTATTTCGCGCTCACTCCTTGTTATATAAAAATGTTAATTTCACACTGACATTTATTTAAAAATATCTATGAAGTCTAACATCTCCAACCAAAACTTATTTCTATCTTTTCCATCATACTTATGTTTGCTCTTTTGTCACTTGTACAATTTTTTTATTTTTATACCCTTCACCAAAGGTGTAAAGGGTATATATAAGTTTGTCATTCCGTTTGTAATTCCCACAATTTTCGTCGGAGAGCAAAAAAGTTTACATTTTCGGGATCCTTGTAAGAAATGATGACAATAGGACCATGTCCGTCCGTCCGTCCGTCCGTGTGTCGGTTGAAATGGCGTTAATGAAGCCCACCGATAACTGACATATATAATATATATATCGAACGATCGGAAATGCTATCGAGAATTTTGCTATTGGAATTCAGCAAGATCGGTTCATACAATGTGGAGATATGTTAAAAAAACCGGTTTTTAGAACCGGTTTTCCAGTTTCTGAAGCCTCTGTATATACTAGGGACTTCGTTTTTACAAAGAAGTCTCGGACATTTTTTTTTAAATTTTTGTTCTGAAAAAATGAAATAAATCGGTTCAATAATAACTGAGATATCGGACAAAACGCATTTTTTATTTTTTGAAGCCCTGGTTTAAGCAATAGATTTTTATTTTTATACAGATCGGTCACAAATATTTTTATAAAATTTGGTTTTTTGAATCAGCAGGATCGGTTTATAAATAGCGGAGATATGCTTTAAAAACCGGTTTTTGGAACCGGTTTTTCAGTTTCTGAAGCCTCTGCATATACCAGGGACTTCGAATTTTTAAAGGGGCTGGGAAATTATTTTCTGAATTTTTGTTCTGAATAAATGAAATAAATCGGTTCAGTAACAACTGAGATATCGGGGAAAACTATTTTTTTTTGTTTTTGAAGCCCTTGTTCAAGCTACAAATTTTATTTTTATATAGATCAGTCATAAATGTTTTTATAAAATTTCGTTTTTTTTAATAAACCAAATTCGTTCATAATCAACAGAGTTATGGCCCAAAAACAAATCTGTTAAGAATATAAATACACACACAAACATGTATATTAAGCATTGTAATGACTATTAGTGACGTTTTTGCCTATAAGACAAGTAGTTTAGTTAGCAACAGAAGTAATATAATGAATAATAGTGTTGTTGTTGTTCTTTGTATATGCAGTCAGTTTGTATATACACACATAAAAAAATAAATAAATATGTAATTGTTGTTGTTTATTTTTTAAAAGCAAAGCCTGCTATGATTGTTTTTTTCATATTCAAATTTTCGTAGTTTGAAAAAAATTTAGATTTATATATGTGAAAATATGAAAGCATACCTTAAGGCGAAAATTTTATTATTTGTCGGTAATATGGTAATATGATGTCGATAAGATAGTAAGATGATAATATGGTAATATGGTGAAGGGTATCAAAGATTCGGCACAGCCGAATCTTTTTTCAATTTTATTAATATTAATATTCTAAACGAAATAAATCAATAAATTGTTTATAAAACAAATACGTCAACTGACATATTTTTTGAGTTGGCGTTAAATACATAACGGCATTAAACAAACACCACAAATTTCTTGATTGGCTGGTTACATTCACTGATTTATAGATTGATTGATTGACTGACTGACGGATGGTTAAATTGATGTACGACAACTGTACACGTTTGTGTTTATACTTAATAGGGGCAAAATTACAAGTGCATGCAAAAATGTCTAAAATATTTCAAATTTATAGAAAAAAAAAGAGAGAGGCCTAAAAACCTCAATATAAATATTTTATTAGAGATAATCACAGACCTGTAGGTTAAGTTAAAAGTTCATATTAAATCAAAGTATTTTATAAAAAAAAGAAATTAAGTTGTTTTTTTTTTTTTTTTTTTTTTTTTTTTTATAAACGTGAGCTATAAATATGCTCACTCTTTATTTATTATAATTTTCCATAAATAATAGAAAATTCAAATACCATAAATTTGTTCTTTATTTTGCATTATTTTTATTATTATTTCTTTTGCTTCTTTTGACATTTACATGAAGTAAAAAAATGTCATTCAACCATTCATACATTCATTCGTTTATCATCCACTCAAGTCTACTGTTATTTTTCATTTGATTTTATTTTGTTATTTACAGTCTTTTTTTTTTTTTTTCTCCGACATTGTGGTTTACAAAAATACTCGTAATAATAATAAAAATAATAATAAAAAAATAATGCATGTCTGACAGAATAAATAAGAAATAAATAAAATAAATATTTCTTATTCAAATGTAAATACTGAGAGTAAATACATCTACATAAACAAGTACATCTTCATATATATACATTCGTATATTCAAATACATGCATATTTACAATATGGTTGTCCTGTCATCTTTATATTGTCTGTAAGTTTTATACAATAATTGTATAAAAATATTTTTCTTTTTTATTTTACCATGTCAGTTATTCTTACATTCATGCCCCCTGCCACCAATTACTTTTCTTGTTCTAAGCAGGGGTGCATTAAAGTAGTTTTTTATATTTATTAACTCATTTCAAATAATCACAGTTTGTAACTGTTTTATCATTTACATTTATTTTTAATTTTATACGAGTTCAGTAGTGCGATTCAGTAACTTATTTTAACGATAATCGAATCGTTTAAAAAAATAAACAACAAAATAGTCGATTTTTCTATTCTGTAACACTTTTTAACAATATTCGTTGTCTATTTCTGTCGTTAACTAAACAACAATATTTTTTGTCTTGTTTATTTTATCAACAAAAACAAATGTTTAACATACAAAAGCAGTAAGTATACATGTGCACAATTTACAAATAATTCCCAAATTCTTTTTTATTTCTACTCCTATTTAAGTCTTCTGTTTATTTTGACAGAATTGCCAGATGAAAACAAAAGTTATCTACTATTGTTTAAATGTTCATAGTGAATCACATAATCGTTATTGCAAACAACAAAAGCCATCGACATATTTGTCGATTGTCGACTCGTTAAAAGTTACTGAATTGCACTACAGCGCATTATAAATATGTATTGTTAAATAAAAATTGTAGTCCTTAGGAATATAACAAATTGTTAGTTGTCATAAAATTTCTTAACAATGGTTTTTGTAAATATGTTTTTCTATTAACAATAATTTTATTTCAGGGCCATATGTATGGCTTTTCTGAAATTACCCTGTGTTTTTCTTACCCTTATTTTTTATGTAATTATTTAAAAGAAAATTAATACTTAAGTTTATACCTTGAAGGTCCTTGTAGGATTCCAATTGATCTGTTTTGTTAGGGTTTTATTTTTTGTGTTTAAAATTCAATTATTTTGTTTGTATATTAAGGTTATTAAAGGAAAATATTGTTAAAAATATGATTAATATCTTAGTGATATCGGTTGTTTATAATAAAATAAAAAAAATGTATATAATTTAAAAATGCATAATTTTCAAGATTTTTTCTTTTTATTTAACTTTATTACAATTAATAATTTTTTTAAAAATATTGCATACTTTAAAAATTTAAATATAACTAAGGTAATCATAATGTTTTATTTGACTAAGTTGAATGTTTATTTCCATTTAACAAAATATAGCTCACAAAATTCAAAATTTCACCAAAAATTAGGTTTTTAGTAAAAAATAAAAATTTAATTTGACCAAACATTTTATTTTTCACTAAAAATTTTTAAGACAACAAAATTTAAATTAACCCAAATATTTATTACATATTTTTCATAAAAAAAAAATAATAATTTTACCAAACAAATTAAATTTCTCACTTTTGGGTATATTGTCAAAAATAGGTTTGTAAAAATTTTTAAAAGATTTTTTCGGGAATGTAAAATTGATATTCATTTTGTATATTACGCAAGATATAATAGTGAAAATACTATACTAATATGCTTTTATGTGTAAGTTACAAAATAGTCCTTTAAAAAATGTACATTCTTTACTAAAATAATTTGTTCTGCGCGTTTTAAAAATTAGTACAAATTTAAAAACAAGGACATTATCTTAAAAATGATATATAGTGACTTACTTTAGATCAAAAGTTCAGAGGTCAAAAAAATAAACCATTATATTTCCGAAAACTTTATTTTTAAAATGCTAGAAAAATTATATAATATTCATACAACTCTACTTCATGTTTGTGCAAAATTTCATGTTGGATACTCATTTAATTCAGAAGTTATGTAACAAAATATAAACAGAAGTCAAATTTTGTATATAAAATTTTATTTTATTTTTTTTAATATGTGCCAATAAAAAAAATAATTTTTGTTACTATTTTAAATTTTACATACAAAAGATGTGTTTTTTTTTCTGTATTTTGTTTCATAACCCTAAACCAATAGAGGCTCCAACTTTAAATTTAGCACAAATATAGAGAAGGGTTTCATTATCAATATTTCTATTTCTTAAGAATTTTAAAATACCGTTTTTTTGAGATATTAAGCTTTAATTTTTATATTATCGATTTTGACCTTTGAACTTTTGAAGTATATATTTTTCTTACTTGACATTTTAAAGTCAATATGTTTTTCTATTAAATGAAATAAAAATAAGAATTGTACAATGTATATTTTAGAAGTTATGAGCAATAAAGTGTGATTTTGGAAAAAATTCAACCGCTTTTTGATTTTTTAAACATCATATATTTGGACCGGGAGTATTCTTAACTCAGAAAAATTATGATTTGAGCAACATTTGCAATATTTAATATCTGTTGCGAATTTCATTGAAATCGGAGATATCGCATCCGAAAATTTCTTTTATTTTCCAGATCACTGATAGAGTTAGTTTTCCTAAAGTAAATATAATAATCTCAACACGGACACGTCAACAAATATTCGACCAAAATTCTTAGTTTACATGTAGGCGTATAAGTTACAAACAATTTTCTTTTATGTATAACTAACGTGACCAGAGGGTTTTTGTTTCTGAACAAAAGTGTGTGAAAAAGCGGGATTTTGAAAAGCTTTGTAAAAAAAGAGGGATTTTCTTTTTATATCTTAATTAAAAATCTTAATCAGCTGTTCTCTCGCAAGCACTTGGTTCACGACCCAATTGAGACGTTACAAATTGAGAACGACTCATCAAAATTTTGGAACATCGAAATAAGTAAATATATCCATACAAACTGAAACATTAAAATTTATAATTTTAAAGTGTTTCGTGAAATGTTTTCAAAATATTCCTAGTTAAATTTCAAGATTGAATTCAATACTTTTTGAATTTGATATCAATAGTTTTTTCTTAAATAATTCTTAGACCCGTTAACAATAAAATCAAGGTAGGTTGGCGTTACCGCTAAAAAAATGCATATAACCTGAATACCGCCACCCCTAAAATATAGTTACAGAAATAATTGAAAATACGGTTACCGCTAAAATACATAACACTAAAAATCCGTTACCTAAATATACGTTATTTTTGGGTTTAAAAAATATTATTTTTAATAAAGCTCGTCATTATAATACTTAACTACAGATCATATTTTATGGTTCTGAACCGATACTTCGAAATTTCTGAAACAACAGTTACCCATAAATTACCATTACCGAAATAACTAAAAATACCGTTACTTCTAAAAATCCGTTATCAAAATAATCCGATATATTGTTACCTTTTTGAATTGGCTGCCAACAAGTTACACTAATATTCAATTAAAATAAAAAATTAAAATAAAATCATTAACACAAGGTTTTCGTAAGCACTAACTTTAAGTAAATTTAATAGAAAGCATTGTTCCAGATATTTCTATAACTTTCAGTTTATACAAAAATAAAAAAGTATCAATCAATCAAAAACAAAGGCACATCGTTTATATTTCCAGATATTTATTAAAGGTATAATATGAAGATATCCATGTTAACTTAGAGATCAAAACATCACGCAAATTTTCTCACGAAATGAGTTTTTAAAATCTAAAAATCTCTCTGAAAGAACAAAATTTCTTTCTCCAAAAATTTATATTTTATTCTAACATTCTTAAAATATTTAAAATTTCTGGAAAAAAAATTCTTTTTTGAACTTTTTTGTTCAAAATATATCAGACTTGAGATTTTTTATTCACTGGTAGAGAACTGAATTTATGTTAAAAATGTTTTAAATATTTTAACAAGCTTAATAAAGCGTATCTTTTGGGAGGTCTTCCTACATCGAAGTCTTGAAAAAATACACACAAAGTAAGATTAGTCAGTAGAGAAGATGATCACATAAAGAATAAAATATAAAAAAATAACAAAATACCTATTTGACAATTCGATATGGACATTGCTATCTTTGTGCTACCAAATCATTTCTTATACATATTTTTCTCTTAATTCTCATTTTTAATGTTACTAAGAAAAACGATTCTTTTAGGTCACGCTAACTATTTTCTTTTCTCCAAAAATGTTTATTTATCCAATAAAAAATTTGAAAAAAAATAAAAACTTCTTTTGATTTTAATGTTTAAATCGCTAAAAAAAACGAAAACAATTTGTATCGCATATAAAAACTCTGTGAAGCATAAAAAAGCTGAAAAAAATCTTAATGGTGTTTAAATTCTTCATGTTGTTGCAGCTACTGTTTTTTTTTTATTTTTTGCCTTCTTATCTACTTCAATTCCTTTCAACACTTTGCCCACCCAATAAAAAAAAAAAAGAAACAAAGTGGGCGAAAAAAGCAAGACAACCATATGACATCGTTAAGTTCACAGATACAATAAATACTTTTTAGTGCAATTTTCAAAAGATACAAAAAAAGAAAAAGAATATAACACGAATGTAGAGTAACATATAATATTCTCCATGGTATTTTACTGGGTTGTTTTACTTTGTTGCTCTTAATATATATTTTTCCTTTTTTTTTTTTTTTGAGTCAGTATCTTG
Organism: Protophormia terraenovae; assembly: GCA_951394005.1. Classification (NCBI taxonomy): domain Eukaryota; kingdom Metazoa; phylum Arthropoda; class Insecta; order Diptera; family Calliphoridae; genus Protophormia; species Protophormia terraenovae. The sequence continues at coordinate 109,251,517 of OX596075.1, read as the reverse complement.
CCAAATAAATTAGTACAGATTTCTCAAGTTGTTTTTCATTTTGTTACAATTTCATTTCATTTCGTTTTTATATAAAAGTATTTTCTTTTTTCTTTTTTGTATATTCTATACGCTTAAATGAATTTGTTACCATCTGTTCAAGAGCTTTTATGCTGTGAACTCTGTTTTTTATTTTATTTATTTCGTTCTACTGATGTTTAATGCTAATTTACTTTTCTACTGTTTTTAGTTTTGTGCTTTTTTGTCGTTTTTAGTGTAGGTTTTTTCTAAGGTCAAGGGTGTAACTTAATATATGAAAATCTGGAGATTAAGGATTATTTTATTTAAACTTTTGAAATTTGAATTATTTTATTTTTTATTTTCTTAGCTAGAAATAATTTCATATTCCATCATGTATACCATTACGAAATTTTAATTGTTTTAAACAAATCTGTATTTGACATAATTTATTCTGCGTTAGAGAAAAATTTTCAAGAAAATTCATTAATTTTTTTTTTTTTTACATATTTTTCTATCTTTTTAGACTAGTGTATCCCCTTATCGGGTCATTGATGATTTTGTTATATTAAATCCTGGTATAAATGCACTGCAGTTGCTGGTATTTTGGTTTTTTCTCCTATTCACCATTTTTTTTTTTTTAATTTGTTTTCTTTTCATCACTTTTGGACCTTAAATCCCCCTACCAGAAAAAAATCTTTGAGTTTTTTTTTCCACAAAATGTAATTTTTATTTAAACTACGTGAAAATCTCTTTTAGATTTAGGATATAAAATAGTATTAAAAGAAAACAAAAATTTAAAACATACATCCATTTGCTGTTAAATATAGCAGAGCTCAATATAAAATTTGCCTTTTTTTTCAGGCAAATGGATCAAACTAGTTATTTTTGATTTTTCCGAATATTAAAAGATAGATAGAAATGAAAGCAAGTTAAATTGATATTAAGGACTATTAAGTATTTGTTAATTTGATTTAACATTGGTTTTATATTTTTGAAAGGATTTGAATTAATTTGTGCACTTAATGATTATTTAGATAGCGATAGAGATTTTTCCAGACTAATTGGTAAATTTTTTTGCAGGATTTCTAACTCAATCTTATACTAATAGATAAAGTAGATAAGTAAAATTGTAAAAATATGTATATCTTCTTCAAAAATATTAAATTTTTGGCTTTTGGTAATAACTAATACTTATTAGTCTCATAACCTAATAATGACGTGTCATTATTTTTCTCATTTCTTTAAATGGTGGAATAACTAGTTACCTGTAAATAACAAGTTCATTTATTTCAGTTATGGCTTAGTTGGCTAAAGCGACTGCGTATCACGCAGAGGGTTATCGATTTGATTATATATTAATTATATGTTAATATTAAAATATTCACATATATATGTCAGTAAAAAGAAAAAAAAAAAAAAAAAAAACATTTTGTGAAAAAAGTACCAAAAATAGGTACGATTTTTACCCCTTAAACCTTCGAATTTCCAAAAAGTACCAAACATGTATTCGTCAATTTTCGATAAGGTACTAATTTGATGCACATTTTATTTCTATGCTTACTGGAAATAGATTGAGTGACAAAAAAAATGCAAAAATATAGTTTCTACCCATTTTCTTCCTAAAAGAGCCGTATTTCAAAAAAGTACAAGACACCTATACGATTGTTTTTTAAACGAATAACTATTAAACTTTGTTTGTATCTCTGTTGGTTTAGGAGATATAAGGTTACCGAATTTACCCTTTTTTACCCCCTAAACATTTGAATTTCTAAAAATCCCGTCTTAGTTGATCTTTTTGATAAGAGACTGATCTACAGTCCATATTTCATCTTTTTAGCTTTAACCGTTTGGCCTGTGCGATGGTGAATCAATAATCCAGTGCTGTATAACAAGTGTTGCCTATATAACTAATTAGTGATCTACAATTAAAATTTCTATTATAGCAAATAGTATAAATTTCATTACATTATTGACTAGGACTATACAGCGGGTGTCATAAATAAGTAAACAAACTTATAATTTCTGTTTCGCTTTAAAAAGCGGCAAATATAACGGTCCATTTTTAAAAATTTACATGTTTTTGATGAAGTCAATTTGTTTTCTTTTACATTGATGACAAATTTTTCAAATATTACTCCATTTTAAGTTTCTTTCTGGAGGAAGTTGAAAAGGAGTCGTTTTCGGGCGAGTCATAAATAAGTAAACAAGCAACTTTTGGCTTAATTTCTTTAATTTTTTGTTAAAAGTATGTGAAGTTTATGGTTGCAAAATTATTTTAGCACAACAGATAGTTATTTGTTACATTATGAGAGAAATAAAAAATCACCTTTTCGATTATATTAGAAAATTTGATAAATACAGAAAATTTTAATTTAACCATAATTTCAACCTAAAGGATTACAAATAGCGCACAATTAAGTGTAGGAGAACTAAGAGTAACTATCATACAATACGCAAAAGATGAAACATATAAAAATATATAAAAAATCTTTAAAAAACGGCCACTTTATTCTCAAGGTGGTTAAATGCTTCAAACACAATGAACACGTTGACCGCAATTACTCTCGTAAACGCTTAAGAATCACTACAAAAAGAATAGATATCAATTTAACTTTAAAATCTTATGCTTTTTGCTCCAAAATTTATTCCGGAAGTCAGAAACTATGGTCAGCATTTACAACTCACTGAAAAATATATGAAGACAAAAATAAAATGTAGACTATAGCTTTAAAATGTTTAAACTTTAACGTTTAAGTATAGAAAACCAATACTTAAGTCCGGTGGAAAGGGCATAATGGTTTGGAAATACATTTCTATTTATAAAATAGAAAAAAGTGTGTAACACAAAGGTAAAATAAAATCCCAGATTAAGCTTAATCTGTTAAAAGGTATAAAGTTCAAAAAAAGTTTTTGTTTAATTTTTGTGGATTTTATCCTATACTAGGAAAATTCTTCTATAAATAAGGGTGAATTTGATTTAAAATATACAGCTGAGGAAATAATTAACATTTCAGAGGGACCTACTCAATGTTCAGATGTGTCATCAATAGAAATTGCATAAAATTTGATTAAAAAAATAGGGTCCCCATAATTGACCAAACTAATGGACTTAATTATTACTAAAACCTCTTAATTTTGTCCAGAGATATGCAGAATATATGTAGTCACTATAACAACACGTTTGGCACTAATGTATCAAAATATAGGCGGTCACCGTGGCTATCAGAAGCCATGTTTACTTATTTATGGAACATTGATTTTTTAGACTTCTTTAAAAATAGTCACATTCACTAAGAAGTAATGTGTTGAATTGAATCTTTTGCTGCTTATTTTACTAACTAGACATTATATATTTATAATTATATGTTACTTTTTATATCTTCGATATACAACTTAAAAAAGAACTAATTGAGTTCATGATATTACTTATTTATGGCACCCGCTGTATCTTTAACTATGCCCCGTATTATGACTAATGAATAAAAATTAAGAAAACAATTTTCATGAAAAAATTTCTAAAAAATAAATTTTGTTATAATCTTGTCATTGTCACAAAGTTCAGTATATGGACTACATATAATTACCATGACCATTACTGTGATTTTAACTACGGCTGTGAGTATAACTTATAATTTTACTATAACACTAACATTAGCTATGACTATGATTTCGACTTTGACTTTAAATATGATCTGACTTTAACTAAGACTATGACTTTAACATGCCTATTCACAGAAAATATTGTGACTGAAAAATAGTCATAACACTCAAATTGTGACTAAAGTCTTAAAAGTCTATTCAAAATTAAGACCTCATATGTAGATAGTCATAAGTATTGTGACTATCATAAAAAGACATTTTAATTAAAAATAAAAATATGAAAATATAAATAATTTTTGTTTGTGAAAAAAAACATTTATATATCAAATTCTTACCCACATTTCCTACAGAATTTCATTGCATTTTGCTGTCTTTTTAGCCAATTATCCACTTTTTTCTTTAAAAAAGATTTAAAATTTGTTAACAAAATATTTTAATTTTTTTTTAATTTTCAGTTGACAAAAAAAGTCAAATTTTTTAATTTACATGTGACATGTTATGTGACTATGTTAACAGAATATGGAGTTGTGACTGAGTCACAAGAATAATGTTAACTTTTAGTCATAGGCATATATGAATGAATAGGCATATAAATATTGCTTTGAATATATTTGACTTTGGCTAGGACTTTGACTACGACTGTGATTATAACTTTGACTATGATTATCAATTTAAATATTACTATCACTTTGAATACGAATATTACCATAAATTTGACCGTAACTTTGAATATAACTTTAACTTTGCCAATGATCTTTACTATGATTTTGACTATAATTTTTACTATGACTATAATTTTGACTATTAAATTTACTTTGCTTTGACTACGACTTTAACTATGACTATGAATATTAATATGACTTTAAGTGTGACAATAATTTTGAATTTGACTATTAATATGACTTTGATTATGACATTGATATGACTACGACTATGACTTTGACTACGACTTTCACTATGACTATTGCTTTTGACTATAATTAATACTAAGACCATCAATATCACTTTGACTATAGCTATGAGTATAATTTCGACTTTGAATATGAATTTTATTATTTTGGCTATGAATCTGTATATGACTTTGACTATAACTCTGATAATGACTATCACTTTGACCATGAATATGATTATTACTGTGACTATTTTATTTTAACTATGAATGAAGTTTTTTTTTTCATAAAAATAACATAAACTTTAAAATTTCAAATGCTATTTTATTAATAACAAAAAAACTCCACTCTTTGAAATCGCTTAAAAATTAGAAAAAGAATTATTAAACAGTCTCAACAAATTTTTCGCATATTTCAAGCCAAAGTATTTTATTTGATATTTTATTTGGTGCATAGTTTTTTGGGTAAAAAATTGAATACAATTGGGGTTATTGTATAAAAAAATCTTTTGCTACAGATGATGGCAGAGGGGGATTATATTAGCTGAAAGGGGGCCAATCTGTAATGAAAGATTTAATTATAATTACTCGGTTTGAGCAATTATAATTATGGGGTTGAGAACAAGAAAAGTGAATGGTTAGAACTTGGTTGGTTTCTCTGGTTCTTATGCATAAATGCTCACCTTTATTTTCAGGAATATTTTATAAAGACAGAGGTAAATATTTCAGGCTTTTTTTTCAATCAATTTATACAATTTATTTCAGATTTATTCAGGTAAGTATAACTTTATGGTAATTATAACTTAGAATAAGGGTAAGTTTTAACGGTAAGTTTTGGGTTAAAAGAAAGTGTTAAGTGACGTTCTCGGTGGGTTTTTGAAAAGTGAATTTCTTTTGTACAACACGAAAGTTCACAAGTTAATAATAATTCCAATATTATATATTTTTTTTTCGGGTTTTAACGAAAACCGATATTAACAGCAATCTTTACAGAAGGCTACTAAATGGAGTTGCCACATTAAGGGAAGTTACACTTAACAAAAATATATTTTACTTATATTAATAATAATTAATATAAAAATTATAATTGAAATTTATAATTTAAGTGTCCAATTAGATTGGACATGGCGCCGGCCTTAGCATTAGGCACGAGCTGTTGGGTTATCTTGAGCGCATAGTACGTGGGCCAATGATCGTATTGCTTCCACTATTATTCTAGCATCTGGTGTTGAAGATAAGGTTGCTTGTAGGTTGGTTTGTTGGGTAGATGGCTGTTTATTAGCTTCCTGTGGTAGGTCTTGCCTTTTACGCTGACGTGATCTGTTAGTTTCCCGTCCTCTAACCTGGCGAGTACGTTTACGATGTGGGTGCAGTAGCGTATGATGGTACCTGTCACATATTCGACAGGTGTCCATTGATGAGCAGGCTCTTAAATCGTGGCTTCTTGCTAAGCAATTCAAGCAGTACCTGTATCTTTCCACGACTTCTTCCCTTCGTTTGATACTCATTCTGAGGAATTTGCGACAGAATCTCAGTGCGTGGAAGCTGTTACACAATGCACACTGGTAGGTGTCTGGGTCTCGTCTCTTTGTATGGATGATGGATTGGCTTTGACGGCCTTGCGTAGTGCGAGTGGCTTCGAGTCTTCTGTTATTCCTAGAGAGAAAAAATTAATTTGTTAAATAAATTAACTTTTAAATGATGAAGATTATATACGAATGAGTGTAATGAGTGATTTATTATTAACAATATAAGTAACAAATTTAATACGTGTAAATTTAGTATGTGCTTAAATAAGGAGAGGACATGAATTAATATGAGCTACATGTGATTAATATTAGTTTTCTTCGCAGAGAGAGGTGAAAAAAGGAGATTGTATTAAGATTTGCATAGAGGTTTTTCTTCATTTTCGCAAGGAAGTAGACACAACTTAACAATAGGACGAGTTATGATTCCGGTAGCTATGCGTACATCAGCTGTTCGGGTGTTATTGTCTGAACCCGGAAAAGTTTTTTCTACTCTTCCTAAACGCCATTCGTGGGGTGGTAGCAAATCATCCAATACAACTACCAGATCCCCAACTTGAATATTTGGCGCTTGGTTCCTCCATTTATAGCGCTTGTGCAGAGATTTGAGATAATCTTCTTTCCATCGTATGGCAAACTGATGGTGAATTGCTTTTAACTTCTCCCATCTGTTTATGAGGGACATATCCTGAAAACTTTGTTCTGGAAATGCCATTAAGGGAGCGCCTCTTAAAAAATGACCTGGAGTTAAGGCAGTTAGATCGGTGGGATCTTCAGATAGCGCTGATATTGGGCGAGAATTAAGGACTCCCTCGATTCTGGCTAAGACAGTAGCGAATTCTTCAAAAGTGAATTTTTGAGAACCGGCAACTCGCTTGAAATGAAATTTAAAGCTTTTAACAGCAGCTTCCCATAAGCCGCCCATGTGAGGAGCATGCGGTGGTATAAATTTCCATTCGAACCCATGAGTAATATACTTTTGAGCTATGTCTTGAGCTATATTCTTAACAAAAGTAGAAAACTCCTGTTCAAGTGCTCTACAGCAACCGAGAAAATTTCTGCCATTATCAGTTACTACCCTTTGGGGTAGTCCTCGCCTCCCAACAAAACGACTAAATGCAGCTTCAAACGATGCCGAGGACAAATCTGAGCAGGGTTCTAAATGTACAGCTTTCGTGCTAAAACATACAAAAACACTGGCGTAACCTTTAACATAGGGGGAATTTCTCAATGTGGATGTTTTTAACTCGAATGGCCCAGCAAAATCAATGCCTGTTATTTGAAACGGTAACGATAAGTTACATCTTTCTGGAGGTAAGGGTGCCATTATTTGTGAACATGGCTGTTGTTTGTATACTATGCAAACTTTGCAGTTACGTATTATCTTTTTAATACGGGGTTTAAGTCTGAATATGAAATATTCAGTTTGTACTATTCTGAACATTTGACTACATTCAGCATGATAGAGAAATTTGTGCAAATGAGTGAGATACAACTGACAAAATCTTGAGTTTCCTGGAAGAATGATGGGATAGCGTTCTCCATAAGAAAGGGAAGATTGAGTTAATCTACCATTTACTCTTAGAATTGAGTTCGGATCAAGAAATGGATTTAAAGTTTTAAGAGGACTTTTATTGAAAATAGTTTGTGAGTTTATTAGAAGATGATATTCTTCAGAATAGAAACTTTTCTGGGCTAAAATAATCAGTCGACATTTTACAAAGTTCATTTCTTGCTGAGTTAAATCGCACTGAGTTGTAATGTATGTTTTCTGTCTCAATCTTTTTATCGAGTTATTAAAGAATCTAAAAATGTAGCAAATGCGTAAAGCTTTGGTGTATGAGGAAAAGTTGTACAAAATATCATTTTGTTCAACGTTAATGAGTAGGGATTGCGTTTCTATTGGCTTTGAGATAGAGTGTAGGGGATTTCGTTTAGGCCATGAAGACGGCGGATTAGTTAACCACGCGGGTCCATGCCACCAAAGCGAATTATTCACAAGCTCTTGTGAACTGCAACCACGAGTTCCGAGATCTGCTGGGTTGTCGTGACTTGGGACATGTCTCCAAACTGCCTCTGGTGCCAAAAGATGAATTTGAGCAATTCTATTTGCAACATATGTCTCCCAGGTTGAGGGGGGCTTGGAAAGCCATCCAAGGACTATGGATGAATCTGTCCATAAGTATGTTTCCATACTCTTGAATTTTAGAGTAGACTTCACATACTTTAGTAGTTTTGCTAAAAGAAAAGCTCCATTGAGTTCTAGTCTTGGAAGACATACTGTTTGAATGGGAGCAACTTTACATTTTGCTATCAATAAATTTGTAAAGGATGTATGCGTATGAGTTTGACACCTTATAAATATTGTTGCGCAGTATGCAGATTTCGAGGCGTCTGAGAATCCATGAATTTGAATCGTGTCTGAAGGAGTATACTGTAACCAACGGGGTATAGAAATAGTTTCTACTTTTGAAAAATCTTGAGCAAGAGTGTTCCATTTTTGAAGAGAATCCTGAGAAACTTCATCATCCCATTGTAAGCCTTCTGACCATAAATGTTGCATCAAAATTTTTGCTCTGATGACTATAGGAGCCAGCCATCCAGCGGGATCAAACAATTTCGCAACTGCTGAGAGAATTTGTCGTTTTGTGATCTTTGAAACTTGAGCAATTTCAGAGAAATTATATGTGAATGAGTCATTGAGCGCATTCCATTTGATACCAAGTGTTTTAGTAGAACTAGTTTCATGGAATCGGAGAAAATCCATATCATATAGATCATCTTTTGGTAAATGAGAAAGAAGTTTGGGATTATTTGCAGTAATCTTTTTCAATGGGAATCCTGCCGAACTTAATGCTTCTTTAAGTTGAATTTGCGAATCAAGAGTTTCTTCTATGGTATAGCCCCCAGACAGAATGTCATCAACATATGTTTCCGTACGGAGAATTGATGATGCTTTCGGATATTTAGATTCAATATCTGTTGCAAGTTGCAAAAGGGTACGTATTGCGAGAAATGGGGCACAGTTTACACCAAAAGTGACAGTTTTAAGCTGAAAATCTTTTACAGGGCTGTCTGGTTGGATTTGAAACAAAATCTTTTGATATGGTCTATCATCTGGATGTATGAGTATTTGACGATACATTTTTTGTATGTCGCCACTAAATACGAATCGGTATTTTCTCCAATTGAGTATTGTTGAGATTAAATCATTTTGTAGAGTAGGACCAGTATAAAGAACATCGTTTAATGAAAATTTAGATTTTGTTTTTCTCGAGGCGTTAAATACTACCCTCACTTTAGTAGTTTTGTGTTCTGGGCGCACAACTGCGTGATGAGGTAAATAATACGAGTAATATTTGCCCTGAGACACTGTTTCTTGACAGTTAGATTCTTCCATATGATCTAAAGACAAATATTCTTCCAGAACTGAATTATATTGGGAGTGGAGTTCTGGGTCTTTTGTCAATGTTTTTTCCATTCTGGAATATTGCGCAAGAGCAACAAATCGTGACGATCCAAGGAAGATTTCTTTGGGAAATTCGGGTTTAAATGGTAATCTAACTATGTATCTACCATTTTTATGGAGGGTAGTTGTTTGGGTATAGAAATTCTCACAATATTCATCTTCAGCTGTGATTATGGGAATAGATGGAATTTCTTCTTGCTCCCAAAACTTTTTCAACAGATTATTGAGTTCGGAGTTTTCAGTTGTTTTAACTTCAGTTGTGAAGGCTTGAAGTGACTCTGTTTTCATAGGACCACTAAGTACCCATCCAAATATAGTGTTATATGCCGATGTCCTACCACAAATGTTTTTCTTAATGCCACAAAGATTTATAAAATGCTCATAATCGTTGCCTAAAATCAAATCTATTTGGGAAGATTTGTTAAAATTTGGGTCGGCTAGATCTAAATCTTCAAGATCTTTTGTATCAGGGATTTCAAACGAATACGTTGGGAGTCGCTTAGTTAATTTTGGCAAGACTATGGCTTTTAAAGGGATCCTTGTATTTGTTCTTTTGGCATACAATGTTAATTCACATTCTTTACTTGCAGCTTGTTTTTGACCACCAATACCTACTATTTCGAAATGAAAGTTCTGGTAAGGGAGCTTAAGACGATTTCTAACCCTTTCAGATAAAAATGTTCTTTGAGAACCAGGGTCAATTAAGGCTCGAATGGTGAATAATTCACCTCTACATTCTATTTGCATTAAAGCAGTCCGTAATAGAATATTTTCGTTGCTAGTAGAGTAATTGGCTTGAATATGTTTTGATGTACTTGGCTGCTCAGTTTGAATGTCAGTTTTATTACTATTTGGAGAAGAGTCTTGGAAATTAGTGGTCTTATTTAAAACATTTTGAGAAATTTCATTGTTATTGGTGGCATTTTGAGTCCTTTTCGGCATGTGTAATAGAGTGTGGTGGGATTTTTTACAATAGAGGCAAGTGTGTTTACTTTTACACTTTGCTTTAATGTGGGAATACCCTAAACAATTATTGCAATATTTATTTTTGAAAACAAAGTCCACTCTCTCTTGAACTGAAAAAGATCGAAACTTTGGGCAAGTTCTGATTGAATGTTCTTCATTACATAACTTGCAAGACAAAACTAAGTTTTCTTGTGATACATATGTTTGTATGTTTGAAGATTTAGTTAGAGATATGCTATCTTTTGAATTTCTAATACTTGTAAGGCGCTCTACGGCTTCGTATCTATCTACGAGAAATTGTGACATTTGGGACCATTTCGGAAGCTCACGGGGGGATGTAAGCGATTGCTCCCATAGGGCTAGTGTTAAATCTGGTAGTTTTGTGGAAATCAATCGTATGAGAATAGGATCCCAGCTTTCTACTGCAACCCCGAGAGTTTTAAGTGTTGCGAGAGAATCGTTTACAGACGACTGAATTCTTCTGATGGATTCACTGTTTTCATTTGTAGCAGGAGGAATGTCAAAGAGAATTTTTATTTGATTATCTACAAGAACACGTTTGTTCTCGTATCGGGATTTCAATGCATTCCAAGCGAGATCAAAATTATCATGGGAAAGGGGGTATCTTTTTACTATATCTCCTGCTTCACCTCTTGTTTTATTACGTAGGTGATACAACTTGGTGACGGGAGAGAGTTTTGAGTGATTAATGTACACTGCCGTGAACATATCACGAAACGAGGGCCATTGTTCGTAACTGCCTTTAAATATTTCGGTATCACAGGGAGGTAGTTTAATGCAATCAACTGCGTTATATGGCACTATGTTCTGCGCTGAAGCTTGATTTGGGACTGAATAACGAGATGTAGACTGAAACCCTGGCATATTCGACGTTTCTAATCGAGAAACTTTTAGTAAATCCATGATTTGGGAAGAACAGACATAATATGCGCTTACACACGCATCAAATTCGCTTTTAGCATGAACTTTAAATTCTGGTTCTACAGAATTATTTTGAGATAGCATTACATTTTGATAAGAAGTATCTACTTTAGCCCATCTTGTTTCTAAGTCTTTTAATTTGATTTCAAGAACTGACTCAGTTTGATCTTCTACTTCTGTTTTATTGAATACATCACAGAACTGAAGCAAATGTTCACAATCGAAAAGAAAACGATCTTTGGGAGGATGGGAGGTTGAGCTATTGGAAGTAGTAGATGTATTGGATGTAGAAAGCATTTTGTAGTGAAATGAGACTAGGTTTAAAACAAATGTATTTTCTTTTCTTGTGAGGAGCAAGCAATTTTTAGTAACAGGACTGAATAGTTATGCCACTTAATACTTCTAGTATTAATAAGCTAAATAATAATTTTCAGTTTTTTATGATAGATATAAACTATAAGACGTTCCAAACTGAGTAAGTAAACTGAGAAAAAAATATATCAAATTTGAAATTTTTTTTTTACTAAATTTCTAGATAGTTGTAACCTAGTTCACGGAATCCAAAATATGCTTACAAAATAGACTCAAAAGTTTAATGCAGAATATCCTATTAATTTATTTGAATGTTATTTTAATAATCACCTATAAAGTATGGATCGATTCAACAACTATTCAAGATAATTTATTTATTTTTCAATGTGTGATTTGCTGCAATTTTATTTGTAGAATTTATTTATTTATTATTATTTTTCTTATTTTACTGGAGAAAACTCTTTTTATTTATGAAATTATTTTCTTTTCCTTTTAATATAGGTATCTATATTATAATAATAAAATATATTAATATAAATTCAATACATTTTTCCATATAACTTATGTAACAAATGTTTATTAGTTTCAATACATTCACGTGGTTGATTGAAATTTATATCATTTGAAGACAATATTTAATTTTCAAAATTTATTTTGATAAAATTAAAACGACCTAATGGTAACCCTTAATGAATTATGTATACAGTGATCTAGCCAGGAATGGAAACTTTTATAGTTTAAATTGGTGTAAAATTTTTATTATGTTTTTTATTTTTTTTTTATTATTTTTTAGCAATAACCAATCGTTGATAATTTTGTTAAATTTAGTTGAAATATGTAATCTCAATAGTATTATAGTAAATTATCGGTATTTTAAATATAACGTATAATATAATATTATTATAAGATGATTAAGAGAAATGTATAAATGACTTTTCTATCTCTGACGTGCCTTTTTTATTTTGTTTGCTTCTACGGGACAATTTCCTTATTCTCGATATTTGAAAAACAAGTGTCGTTTGCTTATTCTCTTCGTATGTTGTCTTAAGTCTTTCTCTTTCTTGTTTTCTTTTTTTTTTTTATTCCCTTCGCAACGATACTTTGTCTTTAGTTGAGCCGAAAACTCCTATTTTATATAATAAGTATGTACTTATATAGTGGACTGTATAATTTATGTTTTTTGCAATAAGAGAAAAACTATGACTAACAATATAAGAGCACTTGTTTTAGTTAATTAAATTCGAATTATTAAAGAGAAAAGAAAAAAAAAACTTACTTGGTTAAAAGAAAGCGCGTAATCCAATTATACTTGGTAGTGGTTATTATAAGTTGTTACGAAACAGCCGAAGAGATAGCACTAAATCAATTTTAGTTGGTGGTTGAAATTATAATTCTCTCTTTATATTTATCTTCTCTTTATTTTATTTTCTTTATTACTTCTTCTCTTCTTTTTTTTTTTTTTTTTAACTTTTTTACACAAATTATGTTTTTTGTTTTTTCTGTATATTTTCTTGTTTTAATTTTATGATCTCAAGTATGTGAATAACTAGAATAGGCCTGTATATATTTCTTGTATTTATTTATGTATTTATATATGTTGAAATTTTGCTATGTACGTGAGTGAATATGTAAAAGAGCGGAGGTATGTAACTATATATGTAATTAACAGGGGAAAAATGTATGTACTTGATAAGTAATAAGAGGAAGAAAATAACGTTAGTTTTTGGAAATGATTATTTATTTTGAATCCCGCTATACATATATTTTATATAGCACGATTTTTTGATTATGTATATATCTTCTTTTAGGTTAGGTTTTTATATTATAATAACACTTTTTTGTTTTTACTTTACATACACCATTTTGTTACTTTTTTCACTACTTTCAATTCTATATATTTTTCCCAAATGTGTTTGTTTTGTTGTTGTTTTTCTTTTTACGAATTTAATTAACCACGCTTATTGTTGTTTCTTTTGTTATTTATATACACTTTTCTCTACTATTACGTACTTACTGTTTGCCGGCTTTTATTGTACTGATGATCTTTCTTTATTTTTGCAAGATTTACCTCATATTATTTATTGATGACTTTTACGCTCACTTAATGTATTCCTTTTACAGATGATGTTTTGTCGAGAGGACCATGAATACAATTGGGGTTATTGTATAAAAAAATCTTTTGCTACAGATGATGGCAGAGGGGGATTATATTAGCTGAAAGGGGGCCAATCTGTAATGAAAGATTTAATTATAATTACTCGGTTTGAGCAATTATAATTATGGGGTTGAGAACAAGAAAAGTGAATGGTTAGAACTTGGTTGGTTTCTCTGGTTCTTATGCATAAATGCTCACCTTTATTTTCAGGAATATTTTATAAAGACAGAGGTAAATATTTCAGGCTTTTTTTTCAATCAATTTATACAATTTATTTCAGATTTATTCAGGTAAGTATAACTTTATGGTAATTATAACTTAGAATAAGGGTAAGTTTTAACGGTAAGTTTTGGGTTAAAAGAAAGTGTTAAGTGACGTTCTCGGTGGGTTTTTGAAAAGTGAATTTCTTTTGTACAACACGAAAGTTCACAAGTTAATAATAATTCCAATATTATATTTTTTTTTTTTCGGGTTTTAACGAAAACCGATATTAACAGCAATCTTTACAGAAGGCTACTAAATGGAGTTGCCACATTAAGGGAAGTTACACTTAACAAAAATATATTTTACTTATATTAATAATAATTAATATAAAAATTATAATTGAAATTTATAATTTAAGTGTCCAATTAGATTGGACAAGTAAATTATTACAGATAAAATCAAGCAATAGTTTTTGTATAATTTTTAATAACTAAATCTTATTATTTTTACAGCAAAAATGTCTTAAAAAATTTGTTTATCGTTGACTGATTCTTCTGCTTCTCAAATAAGTTCAAAAGAAAACCATCAACAGATGAAAGTGTAAATATGAACAATTTTTTTTTTTTAGCATAACATAATTTTTTAAAATTGATTTATGTTATCTTCAAGAGGGCCAACAATGTACCCTATATAATTTTTCGAATGATTTTTTACTGAAGTTGAATAAATTCTTTGATTTTCCTTTGATATAATATATTTTACAATAAGTGTCATTACGTGCTAATATAAAGCAAATGTATTAATTCTAACTTTAAAATAGCAAGTGAAATTAATAACCTCAAATAATATTTCAAAGACAAAGTTATTTACGTTCTCCTATAATTAGTAAAAGGAAACTCAATTCAATTTATTACCTTACAAATCTTAACCTGGTTAACAATTAGAGTTTCCGACATCTATTATATCTTCTTAAAGACTTTTTTATCCCCATAACTTTACAATAGTTCTATAAATTTAAAATTAGCTAAATTAAACAATAAATTTATATTCATACAACATGTCTTCATTAAAATGCAGCTAACAAATAAACAAAACAATTTTTCATAATTAAAAATCATTATAGAACAACAGCTATTTAATCAGTTTATATTTATTATATGTATACGTATGTGTGTAGATATAGCATAACTATGTGTTAGTGTTTAGGAGTCTATACAATCAACACCTTTTATTAGTTGCTTCTTTTTTGCAAGGCACAATAAACCAGAATAATTGAAGAAGACGATAATAATGGAAAATAAGTAAAACAAGAACAATAAAAAAATTGCAAAGGAATATAATAAATTAAAACGTTAAAAGCAATGAGGAAAAAGAGCGGGAGGAGAAAAGCGAAAAACAACAAAACAATAAACTAAAATAGTAAATTGACTATAGTTTGCTGGTCCTGCTTTACAGCTTTATTCCCTTTTTTTTTTCTTTTGGTGTTGCTGCTTTTATTGCTAGGATGTAGTTGAATCTCAAAATTAGGTTAATGAACTTCATAAAGAAATTATTGAAACCCTTCGCGTTGGTTCCTTTCTATGGTATGTTGTTCTTGGTGTTATTTTTTTGTTAAAAAAATCTTTAGGTAATGAAAATTAACGAACAGCTACAACAATAAAAGATAGAAGTGGTATTTGTGTAGTAGTGTGGTAATGTTTATACTGTAAGGAGGTAGTATATGTATGTTTTTGTGTATAGTTAGACATACAGCTAAAACAATTTGCTAAGAAAACTAATTTCCTTCCTGTACTCTAAAACACCGCAAGAGTGCTAATAATAACTGGCTACATTAGCTACGGAAATTGAAGGGTGACCAGTGCTTAAAGGGGTTTAAATTAAAGCTATTTTTGTTACAAATTTAAAGTTATAGAAATGTTAAATTTTTTTAAATACTACACAGAAAAAAATATTACCGTCTTTTTTTCAATTAACTCAGTTGTTTAATTTTGCAGCAAAATTTAATAAATATATTCAAGAAAAAATAAAATAAAAATAATTTTTTGTATGATTTTAACATTTTTAATTCATTCAATCACCTACTTGATTGATTTAATTAATTTATTAATTGGGAAATTTTTTCTGTTTTGTATTTTTTATAGTTTTTAGTAATTGATATAATCATTTTGGTGAGAGGTGCAAATTTAAACAAGTTTATAATTGAATGAATTATTTTCATATATATTTGTTAATTGGTGACTTTTTTCTGTGTAAATATAAATAAAAAATTTCTTTAAATATTTTGTCAATCAAAATTTTTATAGAAAATTTTGTCAACCAAATAATTTTTTGTTAAACATTTTTTCAATTAAAGTTTTTATTAAAAATTATGTCAAAGAAGACTTATTTTTTTTTTGTGTTTTTTTTCTATAGAAAATTTGATCAATGAAATTTTTTGTAGAAAATTTGGTCAACGAAAATTTTTTATAGAAAACTTAATCAACAAAATTTTTGTCAACGAAATTTTTTTATAGAAAATTTGGTCAACAAAATTTTTTATAAACATTTTTGCTAACGAAATTTTTTATAGAAAATTTTGTCAACGAAATTCTTTATAGAAAATTTCCTTAACGAAATTTTGTATAGAAAATTTCCCCAAAGAAATTTTTTATAGAAAACTTGGTTATCGAAATTTCGTACAGAAAATTTTGCCAACGAAATTTTTTATACACAATTTTTTGTACGAAATTTTATATAGAAAACTTGGTCAACGAAATTTTGTATAGAAAGCTTGGTCAACAAAATTTATTATAGTAAATTTGGTCTATGAAATTTTTTATAGAAAACTTTTTTATAGACAATTTTTGAACGAAATTTTGTATAGAAAACTTGGTCAACGAAATTTTTAACAGAAAATTTTGTCAACGACATTTTTTATAGAAAACTTGGTCAATGAAATTTTTTATAGAAAGCTTGATTAAAGAAATTTTTTATAGAAAACTTGGTCAAAGAAATTTTTTATAGAAAGCTTGATTAAAGAAATTTTTTATAGAAAACTTGGTCAACGAAATTTTTTATAGAAAACTTGGTCAACGAAATTTTTAATAGAAAATTTTGTCAACGACATTTTTTATAAAAAACTTGCTCAACGAAATTTTTTATAGAAAATTTGGTCAACAAAATTTTTAATAAAAAATTTGGTCAACAAAATTTTTAATAGAAAAGTTGGTCAACGAAATTTTTAATAGAAAACTTGGTCAAAGAAATTTTTTATAGAAAATTTTGTCAACGAAATTTTTTATAGAAAACTTGGTCAACGAAATTTTTTATTGAAAACTTGGTCAACGAAACATTTTATAGAAAAATTGGTCAAAAAATGTTTGATAAAATTTTTTGTAGAAAATTTTGTCAACGAAATTTTGTAAAGAAATTTTTATCTTCAAATTGTTCTACCAAGGATAGAAGAGATAAAGGCAGAAAAAATTTTCTATAAAAGATGTTCATAGAAAAATGATTTAATGAAAATTGTTTATAGAAAATTTTCTTAGAATATTTTTTATAGAAATTCTTCATAGAATATCTTGTTAGTGAAAACTTATCATATAAAATTTTATTTATGAAAATTTTTCATAAAACAAATTGAAGAAATTATTCATTAAAAATTTCTTCGACAAAATTTTATAAGAATGTGTTTTCTAATATTTTTGTCTAAATTAGTTTTCACTTGCCTAATGCGTCTTTAAAACCTGGCCACCCAAGCCAAAAAATATCTTACATTAAAAAAACTATCAAGGCTGTATGGAAAAAAATTGTTCTAAGTAAGAAAAACAGCCGCAACATAATCTCACAAGACCACAAAGTAGTAAAATGAAAACTGCCACTTGCTAAATGCTCAAATACCTCATACAACGACAATACATTTATACATACATACTATCACTACCATATCATAGAAATACATGTACATACACACAGTAATTTTTCCAAACATATACCTTAATGTTAAACCGCAAAAACCTTCGTTTGGTAGTAGTCAAAGTAGTGATACAAGTTTCAACTTTTACTAACCTGGAGTAACAAAATACATACACATACACAAAGAAACAAATACAAATAGACTTAGTTGTGTTGTAGCTACGAATAACGATTATTGTGCATTTAAACGTATACCACCATTTGAGGTATGTACGCAAGTATTTATGTATGTGTGTTAGTAAGGAACTCATTCAATGTGTGTGAGTATGAGTATGTTTGTACAGCTATGTATCAAGAGTAAATGTATGCAGTAGTTATTGTAAATGTACTATGCCAATTTAGAGTCATGTTCGTCTAACAACGAGGTGGTAATGGAGTTTGCAACTACATGTATGACTACTAAATAGTACGAAAAAAAAAAAAAAACATACATATTCAAGCAAATATATGCAAGTGGTATAGCATAAGGTAAGGCTGACAAGTTTTTTCTAAACATTTCCTACAAGTCGTGAGTATATTAGCGGGCTAGCTAAACTTCGATGACTTTACAAATGATATAACTAAGTAGTTGTTCCCAAATTAAAATTTCTTTAGTAATTCCTTTATAAATGTATTTGAATCAGTCAAGTATCTTGTTTAAAATATATTTATAAAGCAATATGAAAAAGAGTTTTACCTTGAACAAGACTCAGTTAAAATCCTGGTCAATGTAGGTCATTTTAGCTAACTTATAGTATAATTAACTTCCAGCACCACCTATGTATATTTAGCAAAATGTTCATTTGTTGTAGGTCATAGATATCTTTTTTTTTTTCTTTCTCATTTATTTTCTTATATTATTTTTCTGTTGTACGAAGATATCATGTTTTCAGTTTGTGCGTTTTGTGGCCATTATTATTATTATCTGTTTGGTAACATGTTAACCAAAAGATACTGAACATTTGTTTGTTTCTCTTGGTGCTACCAACTACTATTGCTATTGTTGTAGAATTTTTCCATTTATTTTATTTTAATTTTTCTACCTTTTACCAAGTCATATCAAACTGTCGTCTTACTATTAAGCTTGAGGCCTTTCACTCAACTTAATACTTACTTGTACTTATAACACACACACACAGCCATACACAAAAGAAGAGCATACAAGTAGATAGAATACAAGCACCACATAATACCCTGTCTTGTGAATAGTCTCATAAGTCTGTTACAAGTACAAATATAAAATAAAAGGGAAAAAAGTTAAAAGAAAAAAAGAAATACGTTTGTTTACTTTTTTACTTCTTAGAAGCAGTAAGCTTTGCACAAAAAAAAAAAAAAAAAGAAAAAAAGGAAAGAATAATGGTGGTTTCCGTTTTGGTTTTTTTTCTTGCTAGTTGCCATCGTCGTCTTCATGTTTGCTGGCATTATCGCATTGTTATCGTACGAATGCTCGCTTATGTAAGTGTCATGCACGCTAAATGTGTCAGAAAAGGGTTGAGTCTCAAGTCAAATATTTTTCTTTTTTTTTTTTTCTTTCTGTCAGCCTAACGTGATAGTACTTTGAAGAAAATAACATAAAGATTTTTTTTTTTACGCTTAAGTATATAAAGTTAGATAGCCAGGGTTAAAAGAAAATAATAATTTTAAAATGTTTTATAATACAAGGCGAGTGGTAAAGAACAAATGTTGTTTTATTTGTTTAAAGGATTTTGTTAATTTTTAAAGTGTAAAAAATCAAGTGGTGTAATAAAGGAGTTATTATAATTTCTTTTTAAAATAGGAGGGTGAAACTTTTGGAGCTAGATATTATGTTTGGTAAAATAATTTTTCGAGCTTTTATATCAAGTCAGATTTCTTAATAGAATTAAGATAGTTTGACTAATTGTTTTTTATTTGTTTTTATTAGAACTATTAATAATAAAGTATTTTCTGTGTTGTATTATTTTTAATTCAGCATAAGGTCATCCAAAAAATATAAATTCAAAAAACAATTTAATATTTTCATTACATTTTTCGTTCCCAGATTGATCATTTCAAAAAGCTCATTGGGTAGAAATATTAATTAAGGCCTATTAACTCCATAAAACCCCGTCAAAGCGTTGATTACCTATCTATCTTTTAAAGCTAGAGTGATTATTATTAAAAAAAAAAAAAAATAAAAATTAGCAAAATAAGATTCAAGAGAATCCTTATATCAAACCCTTTTTCTGTCTGTCTGTTTGGAACAGGATCATGTACTATATCCGAAATTTATGTTTTCTTGCTTATTTCTTTAATATAACAAATTCAAGATGAGTAAGCAAAGTGCGATATTGCCAAGAAAAACATTTAATCTGGGAAGATATTCCTAGATTGAGGCAGTGTAAACGGGTTGACAAACATGTAAGAAGTCTTCGCCTTCCTTTAAATGGCCTGTGTACATAAAAGGGGAAACATTATGTATGCAAATGCGAATCCCTTAATGCCATAAAAATATTTCCTGGCAAGAAAAAAGATACTAGGAAACCTATTTGAGACAATGGAAACAAGAATAAGTGGCTTTATTCTAGTACTATTTTTTTTATCATGTGGTTACTTAATTACTCGTACACAATAAGCTACCTTCCCATTTTTGTATTGTTGTTGTAGGATGTATTTTTAATTAAAACTAGAATTCG
Source organism: Protophormia terraenovae (assembly GCA_951394005.1). Taxonomy (NCBI): domain Eukaryota; kingdom Metazoa; phylum Arthropoda; class Insecta; order Diptera; family Calliphoridae; genus Protophormia; species Protophormia terraenovae. Next base: position 109,230,867 of record OX596075.1, on the reverse strand, counting down.
ACGTAAACAAGAGTTCAAATTAATCCTGGAGAACTCTGGTTATATATAGGAATCGTATTAAATTTAAAAAAAAATAAAAAATTTATATTTGTTTCGTTCAAGAGCTTTCAGAAGCTATAAATAAAAACTAACTCTCCTTAAAATACTACAGGAACCAGATATTTTAATTTAATTAACAGTAGAGTGTCCAGTTGAAAAAAAAAGACAACTCAAACAATGCCTATTGATTAATATTTTAAAAATTCAACTTCAGCTCGCTACGAACGATTAAAATTAATTTTTCCTACAGAAGGTAGCAAGTTTTCTTTAGAAGTGGGTGTCAAAAAATCATCAAAATGTAATTTTTAGTTCGTTATAAATATCAAGATTTTTCTTTAGCAAAAATGTCAGTCCATAAGTGGTCATTCGTTTATGTACATTATTATTAATTTTGTTATTATTAATATGTATATTCGATTTTTTCCCCTGCCATTTTTATGGGTAAGTCCAATTTAAGACTGTATTTTGTAGAAAGCAAATATAAATGTTATCTATATCGTCTATCGAGATCTGAGAAGTTCTATCATCGTCAGGAAAACCTAACGGCTAGACTAAAAGTCAAATCCCAAATAAAGCTGCAATTATTCTGCTTAAAACTCCACAAATCTGTAAAAAAAAAAAAAAAATTTCTATGTTTTTTTTATTTCTGACACGTTCTTTTTCGTTTCCCCAAAATTTCGCTTTATGTTATTTATAAACCTCTTTTAATTTTTATGAATTTTTTATTGTCTCCCGAAAAAAAAAAAAAAAAACACAAAAATTTATTTGGGTTAAACTTTGTTTTTCAGTTCTCAAGTTTTGTAAAGTTTTCTGAATGTTTTTCTTTATGATTATTTTCAACCTTTTAGGTTAATTGTGTGGCCTAAAACACATACACACGCACATCCAACCAAAGGATGAAAATAGTAAAAGAATAGCACAGACTGGCATTAAAAACAACATGAACAAAAAGGCAACAAAACAAAAAAAAAATCAGTATTTAGATGGAACATTATAGATGCCGAGTAGGCATTTGTAGAGCTAATTTTATTGTTTATTTTAGCCATCATGAGGTTTTTAATGGACTTCGTTCTTTCTTTCAGTCATTTATTCTTATACTTATGTATGTTTGAGAGTTTGTTGTATGATGTTAAGCGTTTAACTTTCTATTTTAGTCACGTTTTCTAATTTTTTCCCATTCGCTACACTTGTAATAGTGTGGCCCTATGGCCGTATGTTTTAACGATTTTAATTCTTTTTTTTTTTATTGTTTACACCCATAAGTATAAGAAAAAAAATAATAATAATAGAAAAAAGGTATAAAAACAGTTTTGATTTTTTTGTTTTTATGTTATTTTTGGGTAGTCATAAAATCAAGGCGAGAAGATAAGTGAATTTGTTTGGTTAATTTTTAATATCCTACCCACACTCCATTGTCGCACTGTTAGATAATGAGGGTGTAAAAAAGTTTGTCATTACATTTGTAACACGGATAAATGGTTAGAGACTATAGGAGAATTAAATGTGTAAGACAATAAATTTTTTTTGGGATATTTTTTCTTTCGGAGAGATTTTAAAAGTAATTGGTGTTTTAAAAATAAATTTTATAAAAAAAAGAGGACTATACTTTAGGTAATAAAGAGCAGAAAACTTTTGGAGAAGGATAGAATACTGAAATTTATTTAATTTTGTATTAATAACACAATTTCTAAAATAAACTTCAATAACATTTATATCTCCTATTAGTATGCAACAGTTTTTAAATTTGAATTATTAAATGGTTAATTAAACAGGGATGCAAACATAATTTTACAGTAAAATTGTATATACGTGTTCGTGTAGATATAAGCCTATAAATCATAATTTATATTAATATAGTTATCGATATCAAATTATATATTCTAACATATCTCGAAAACGAATTATCATATTTGGGATTTTATAATACGTACATAATTTCTAATAGCTTCTGAGATATTAAACAAGAAGGTGTATAAAAAATAAAATTTCTTAACAAATTTAAGGTTTAGTAAAGAATCGTTCAAGTAAAAGCTCACACTTAGGTAATATTTCGTTTTAGAGTTCAAAACTTAAGTTGACAAGAAAACGAACAAAAAGCTTAGAGCTTTTATGTATTTACATTAGGTTGCTTCTACTTTTCAAGCGTTTTTCTTCAATTCGATTCTTCAAAGTTTTATTCTTATCTTAAAACTTTTTCCCATAATTATTTTAACTTTTTATTGAATGTCTTTTACTTTAGACGATTTTTTGCTCAAAAATCTCAAAGTATCAATTCAAATTTTTCGATGGCACCCTAATATAGCATCAAAAATAAATAAAATAACAAAAAATGATTTAATAATTTAAAAATATGTAAAGAAATCTGCAGTTTATGATCTACGTAATTAAAAAAAATGTTATGCGAAATATATAGCCACACTGAAAAGATTAATTTAAATCGTTATTTGATAGATTTTTAAATTTTTAAAAAATTTTGTTAATTTATGTTTTTTTATTTATTTTCAGAAAATGTTCACACTTAGGAAAAACTTTAGGAATAGGAAAAGAATAAAATATAAAACAAATTTTACAACTAAAGTACGATATCGCCATTAAGTGAACACTATAAGACCGGGCATTAGTTTTTTGTGTTTTCAAAAAAATCGTAAAAATCGCAAATTATCAAAAATGCTCCCTAATATCTTTTGTAATGAAGTTTGATATGTTATAAATAAAAATAGTCTTATGTTATTAAAATCGATGCATAAACGCCAAAGTTATTTACAATTATAACTATTTATTATTATTATACCCTTCACCACAGGTGTAAAGGGTATATATAAGTTTGTCATTCCGTTTGTAATTTCCACAATTTTCGTCGGAGAGCAAAAAAGTTTATATTTTCGGAATCCTTGTAAGAAGCGATGACGATTGGACCATGTCCGTCCGTCCGTCCGTCCGTCCGTGTGTCGGTTGAAATGGCGTTTATGAAGCCCACCGATAACTGACATATATAATATGTATGTCAAACGATCGGAAATGCTTTCGAGAATTTTGCTATTGGAATTCAGCAAGATAGGTTCATACAATGCGAAGATATGTTCAAAAAACCGGTTTTTTGAACCGGTTTTCCAGTTTCTGAAGCCTCTGTATACACTACGGACTTCGTTTTTACAAAGAATTCTCGGACATTTTTTTCTGAATTTTTGTTCTGAAAAAATGAAATAAATCGGTTCAGTAATAACTGAGATATCGGACAAAACGCATTTTTTATTTTTTGAAGCCTTGGTTTAAGCTATAGATTTTGATTTTTATACAGATCGGTCACAAATATTTTTATAAAATTTCGGTTTTTTGAATCAGGAAGATCGGTTTATAAATGGTGGAGATATGCTTTAAAAACCGGTTTTTAGAACCGGTTTTTTAGTTTCTGAAGCCTCTGCATATACCAGGGACTTCGAATTTTTAAAGGGGGCTCGAAAATTATTTTCTGAATTTTTGTTCTGAAAAAATTAAATAAATCGGTTCAGTAATAACTGAGATATCGGGGAAAACGAATTTTTTATTTTTGAAGCCCTTGTTCAAGCTACAGATTTTTATTTTTATATAGATCAGTCATAAATATTTTTATAAAATTTCGGTTTTTTTAATAAACCAAATTCGTTCATAATCAACAGAGTTATGGCCCAAAAACAAATCTGTTAAGAATATAAATACACCAACAAACATGTATATTAAGCATTGTAATGACTATTAGTGAGGTTTTTTGTTTTTTGTATAGACAAGTAGTTTAGTTATCAACAGCAGTAATATGATGAATAACAGTGTTGTTGTTGTTCTTTGTATATGCAGTCTGTACAAAAATAAATAGATATGGAATTGTAGTTGTTTATTTTTAAAAACTAAAACATATCTGTTAAGAATATACATAAATACATACACAAACATGTATATTAAGCATTGTAATGACTATTAGTGACGTTTTTTGTTTTTTGTATAGACAAGTAGTTTAGTTAGCAACAGCAGTAATATAATGAATAACAGTGTTGTTGTTCTTTGTGTATTCAGTCAGTTTGTACATACAAAAATAAATATATATGGAATTGTTGTTGTTTGTTTTTTAAAAGCAAAGCCTGTTATGATTGTTTTTTTTTTTTCATATTCAAATTTTCGTAGTTTGAAAAAAATTTAGATTTAGAAAATATGCAAGCATACGTTAAGGCGAAAATTTTATTAATTGTCGGTAATATGGTAATATGATGTCGATAAGATGGTGAGATGGTAATATGGTGAAGGGTATCAAAGATTAGGCACTGCCGAATCTTTTTTCAATTTCATTTTTTAGTTGTGATTTTTAAAGCGATTTCAAAAAAAAAAAAAAAAAAAAAAAAATTGTTTTAAAACTATTACTATGAAAAAAAGAGGACTGTACTTTATGTAACAAAGAACGAAATTCTTTAAATTTATTTAATTTTATTTTATTTTAAACACAAAAGTTCCAAAACTAAATAAAAATTCAGTGAAATACCTTATACATACTTCCTAAAAGTATGCAATATTAATAAAATTTTAATAATGAAGTAGCAAATGAAATGAAAAAAGAAAACTGTAACAAAGAATGAAAATCTTTAAAATTATTTAATTTTATTTTAATACAAAATTTCAAAAATAAATAAAAATTTAATGATATACCTTATAATTCCTAAAAGTATGCAACATTTTTAAAATTTTAATAATGAAGTGGCAATTTACGCAAGACTACAATCAAAACATTTTTTTTGTGGTACAGTATTTCTCAATTAATTTAGATACATTTGAACGTGGAGATATAAGCCAAGTGTTGAGATAAATTGTCGTATAACAGCATAGTGAGGTTGCACTTTATATTCCAACATATCTCGAGAAAGATTTACAGATTTGGTCTAGTAAAATACCAAAAAAAATATGATTCTAATTACTTCCAAATTATGTCTCTATAATTTTATCATCTGTTGTATATCTTTGAGAAAATTTGATAACAAATGGAAAATGTTTTATTAAAAAAAAAAAATCGTAAAAATCTAAAATGATTAAAAACCCTCCTTATAATCTTTTGTCATAAATTTTGATTTGTGGAGTCCTATTTCACTAAAACAGATGTATAAATGTCGAAGGTATACACAATCATGTTGGTAGGGTCATTTGTGATTTTTTAAGATTTTACAAAAAAAAATAAAAATAATAATAAATCAATAAAAAATAAATAAATAAAATTATACTCTTTACACCTGTGTTGAAGTTTGTCATCCCGTTTGTAATTTCTATAATATTCATGTAAAACCTCAAATAGTATATGTATACGGGATCCTTATTGATAGGGAAGTCAATATAACGATCTCTGTCTGCCCGTCTGTCTGTTGAAATCAGTTTTTAGAAAGCCTCAGTTATCAGATATATATGTTTTATACATCAAATTGTAGGGAATATTTCAAAGAAAAACACTAGTAACAATCAGCAAAATCGGTTTATAAATAGTCGAGATATCGTCAAAAATCCGAAGATATCTCAAAAAATCATTTTTGTTGTCGGCTTTTCTAAGCTCCTATACAAGCTAGCGACTTCATTATTGCACGGAAAACTCAAAATCTTTCCTTTAACGAAATTGGTTCATTAGTATCCGAGATATCGGCCAAAATGCATTATTAGACTTTTTGAGCTACGTTTTTATTCTTATACAGATTGGTCATAAATATTTTTCTAAAATTTCGGTTTTTTGAATCAATCAAATCTATAAACAACCGAATTATTGGCCGGTATTAAGTCAGATATCGTTCAAAACGCGTTTATGGACTTTTTGTAGCCCCCTATATAAGCTACGGTCTTCATTCTTGCACAGATCTGTCACATATATTTTTTCGAATTTTTAAGTCAATTAATCGGTCCACATATTTTCAAAAATATCCTTGTTTTTATTTAATTTTATTTAAATTAATATTGTCTTCATTTGGTGTTGTTGTTTCATTAATTTTTAAGTATATTAATTTGTATATCATACCAATTTGGGTGAAGGGTATAAAAGATTCGTCCGTCACAGCCGAATATACATAGACCTAGATCTCATTTTTTTTTTTTTTTAAATTTATTTTTTTTTTTTATTAATTTTTAATATTTCTGAAAGTATCGTGAAGATTAAAAAAATTTTCATAGCTTGGCTAAACCAAATCGCACAAATCGTTATTGAGATATGATGAAATATGTTTTTTTTTTTTTAACATATATATTAGTTTTTATTGAATCTTTCTTTTTCAGAAATTTACAATAAGTTTTATATGGAGTAAATTTACAAAGAACAAAATATTATCATATATTTTTCAATTAACATATTGCATCAAAATTTAAATTTAAAATTTAAATTTACATTGAAGTAGAAATAAAATAAAAATTACATTTAAGTAAAATTTTACTTCTCATTTAAATTTTTAATTCATTTAATCATCCAATAAATAATCATTTAATAAGTTTTTTTTATTGGAAAAATTTATCCGTTTTTTACAGTTTTTAGTAAAAAATGTTTAATTTAATTTACTAATATATTTGGTGATTGGTGACTTTTTTTTTCTTGTATATATATCTCAAGAAATAAAGAAGCTCAAGGCTGTATCATCGCATGTATCTAAATTGACTGTGAATCCTATACCACAAATCAGTGTTGTCATATATTTAATTATATTTAAATCGTTTCATTTATAAATAATTTTATTTATTTTTTTATTATTATTATTTTTTTTTTTCAAGAAAATTATGCATTTTTATTTAAAACTAAAATTTAATTAATTAATACAAATGATAAAGAAACAATTAAAAAAAATAATTTAATACTTACATCATAATTCTCTGGTAAACCAGGTGGACCTGGCGGTCCTGGAGGACCCATTACGCCAGGCATACCATCGACACCTGGTTCACCTTTGTTGCCTTGTAGACCTTCGGGACCACGAGGACCAGGATCGCCCCTTTCGCCGCGGTCACCTTTGGGACCGGGGGCACCGCGTTCACCTGGCACCCCAGTAGCACCCTATAAAAAAACAGCACAGAGAAAAAGGAAGAAAAAGAAAAACACATAAAATTACTAAAATGTTTTTTTTTTTTTTTTTTTTTTAGTTATAAAATACTAAGTATTAGCCATAAAAATAAAAAGCCATACAAACAATTTATTACAATAAATACTTAAAGTAACCTTTGTAGCAAATAGATAGCAAACTACAGTTTTGTTCAAAAATGTGATTTAGGGTTTGAGTATTACTGTAGTAGTAGTAGCAGAAAGTAGTAGTTAACAGTTAGCAATAGTTAAAATAAACTAAGGTGTGTTTATGGCTTAAAAGACATAGACAAATTATGGGTAATTTTTATGTGGTTGTGAATTTGCTTTATACGTATTTTTATTTCTTTTTATTTCATTTCACTTTCTTCAAGAGATAGAAATAACTTTAATTTTTGGTAGACAAGAAAAAAACAGCAACAATATTAAAAAAAAATAAAAGGTTTTTTAGGGCCATAAAATTTACACTACATTGACACTCCTTGTCAGATATTTTTATGACTTTAACTGTCTTAGCAAAACTCTTTAGAGGGAGGATAAAATGTTTCTTTAAGTTAACAGAACAAAAATAAAAAAAAGAAGAAAACCAAAACATTTTTCTTATGTTTTTCTGCTTGAAATTTATCACAATAAAATAAAAAAAATAAACTACAAGAAATAATCATGTTTTCTTGTTGATTGCGTGTTACATTATTATTGTTGTTGTTGTTTTTATTGTTTTTCTTTATTTTATATTTGTTGTTGTTATTGTTTTCTGTAATTTGTTGTTAAAGTGTTGGTGTTAAACTTGAAACTCTTTTTGATAGAATTCTTTTTACATGAATGTGTGTGTGTAAATGTGCTATTAAAAAAGGGGAGTTTCATTTTAATAGCCATAAACAAATCATTTTATAATTGAGATTTTTATACGATACGTAAAAGTGTTTAACAAATCTTTAGAGATTTTATGCAATAGAAGTATATGGCAATTATACACGTAATGTATTTTCAGAAATATAAGATCTTGGATAAAAAAATAAAAGACTGTTCTGATGTTAGTTAAGTGCCAGGGGATTTCTTATCATTCTCTTTTTAAACGTTTAGCGTTTCTTGTAGAGATGTCTGATTTCAGATAAAAATATTTACTTAATTTATCCAGCTATATATACATTATGTACAACAATGGATAGAGAATTAGATTTTTATATTTTGTTCATATTTATTACATACTTAAGTAACAGAAGGAGTTAAGCTAAACAAATTTATAAATTTTAGTATTTTAACATAAAAATAAAATAACTAAAATGTATTCTAATACAGTATTTGTGAACTTAAAAGATATAAGTCTGAAAATTAATATTTTTTTCATGAAACAAACTCTCCTTATTTTCGAGCAGGTGCAAACTAATATAAACTACATCTCTCTATGTTTTTTAATATGTAATTTCTAAAATCTATTTCTGTTTTTTTTTAGCTCTTTAAATTTATACTATGCAGTACAAAAATCTAAACATTTTCCTATAAATTTTGAGAACGAAGTAACAGAATTTGACTATAATTTTAACCATTTCTTATTGATAGACAAATGAAGATTATAAAAAAAAAAAATTGTTCAATTCATTATTTTAAAATAATTCCTAAAAGTAAGGAATTCAATTGGATATACCAGTATATATGCTGCTGTTGCTTGATACAAATAAATTCTTGTTTTTTATGTTGAAATAAAATTTTGAATAAGAAATTAATTCTATTAATTAAAATTAAAATTCTAAAAAAAAAAAAAAAAAAGAAAGAAACCTGATTAATCACATCATAGGAAGTAACAAAATACCACATGGCTGTTGGATGAATTCAAGATCGTCCATTAAATAGAGAAAGTAAAAAAAAATATTTCCTAACAATTAATAGAAATAAAATGCTTCATCTCATATTATTTCTTGATTAAAATATCGTTTAATTATAGTGTGTTGAAAAAATCATTTCACAAGAAAAGCTTTTCTATTTTTTCTCCAAAAATTCTTAGTAGAGTTTATTAGAAAAACATTTTTCAGCTTACTTATATGTATATAACGCATAATCATATTTTAAAATTGGTAATAAAAAAGGATTTATCGATTTAATTTTGTTCTATTTTTCTCCTTTTTTTGCTTCCTAATTTGGTATAATTGTAACAATTAGAATAAAGGACCAGTTTCACACAATACACAGTGGGGCAGAATCGAAATATTTTGAAAATAAATCTGTAACTTCTAATCGTCTAGTTGGATTTGCATGAAATTTGTTATAGGCATAACAGAGGAATGTGCAATGTTAAGTTTGGAAGGGGGACCGAACAGATTGCTTAGGGCGGAGGTAAAGAGGCTCAAATTAGGGTACCTCTGACATAAAAATTTTTTAATCGCTTGCCAAATTTTTTTTTTTTTTTTTCCAATTCCAAATACTTTTATACATTATTGTAGGCAATGATAAGACCTACATACTTACATGTACTATTTATCTCTTATAGTTTTTGAGTTATTTGCGTTTGAATTTTTAAGTACCTCAATTTTGCATGTTCTTGATACAGTTTTTTTTTTTTTTCATATATATCCTAGTATTTCCGACCGATTTTATTTGTTTTTTTTTCTTTATCTAATAAAAAACAAAATTATCTATTGAAAAAAAAAAAAAAAATGAAGACGATATCTTTACCGAATCAAAAAACAAACGATTTTGAACTTGAAAATTGCAAGATGACGACTTTTTGAGTTTTTTTTTTTGCCGAAAGAGTATTTAAACTTTTTTTTCTTTAAAATAAATTTTTTTTTTTAAACATATAATAATTTTATACTTTTCTGAAAGATATCTTCACAGAGAAGACTTCAAAATAAAAAGCAAGCCCAATAACTCAAATGGTCAAAGCACACACCCTCCCGAATTTTACCCATTTTTTATGAAAGTTTTTACTTTAGTCTATATTTTCTCAAATCCCAAAGCACGAATCGAGGCTCCACCCCTAAAGGGTCTGTTCAGTCCCCCTTCCAAACTTAACATTGTACGTTTCTCTGCTACGCCTATACCAAATTTCATGTAAATCCAATCAGTCGCTCCGAAGTTACAGATTTAACTTAAAACATCATTATGACAAGTGGTGAAAATGACTTTTTACAAAAAAAAAAAAAAAAAAAAAAAAAAGAATAAATGCATTTTACCTAAACCATTTTATTTTATTTAAAAAAACATAAGTTTTCTCTCCAATAAAAAACTTGTTATCATTTATAGATTTAAAAAAAGTTTCTTAGCTAAAACGTCATTTAAAATTGATAAAAATAGTTTTTAATAAAAACAGTACTTTCTGAAAATATATCACTATAATTTTAATTTATGACAAAAATAAAAATGTCCAAGTATTCCAATAATTTTAATGATTTATTTATAAAAATTAAATTTAATTTTTTTTTTTTTTTTTATTATACAGTATTTTTCTGTAACCAAAAATAGGAAGACCCTTTAAACTATGTGAAAAAATTAGTTTAATGTGGGAAAAATATTAAAAAAAAGTGCTAGCGATTGAAAGTCATGGATCAAAAAAATAGTATTGAGTTTTGTCTTGTAATGGGTACTAAAAAAAACAAACGTAATTTTTAGCCAATTGTGAAAAAAATATTTTAAAAAATGTTTGCAAAAATTTTGGTTTCAAATCATGAAAAATATTTTAAAAATGCGAATAAATTATATAATTCTTTGTTCTCTTTTTGGCTTAATAACTAAAAAAGAAATACTGCTGATAATTTGACAAAAATTTGTTCATCAAAATTCCTTAGAAAATCTTTTAGACAAAGCTCCATAGGAGACATTTTTAAAATATTTATTCCATAACCAGCTTAAATTTGACACCCATTTTGATTAAAAAATCTAAACTTTTTTTACCAAATTGTATGGGACCCATGATTTTTCATGGGAACAATTTTAATAATTTTTTAAATATTTTTTTCGTATGAATCAAATTTTTACGCATCGTTTGATGAGTCTTCCTACATGGAAATTTCAAAATTGTTTTCCTCGGAATACTCTATTAAACCTTCTTGTTATTTTAAAATAAGCAGTAGAAACTCTCAAAAACTTGTAAGATTTAAAAATTCATAGCTTTTTTTTTTTTGACTAAAGAGAGAAAATTAAATAATAAAGAATATAACTTTATAATTGAAAATATAAAATTATTTCTTTAAAATATTTTCAGCACATTTTATTTTTAACAAATTATGTGTGAAAATTTATTATAAAAATTCAGTTCAATTTAAAAGTTTAATTACAATATAAAACTCTCCTTATTTTTAGTTCGCATGTGAGCATTTATTTATTTTATTCTTTCAAGTTAGTATGCGTTCTTTAATGTTAAAGTTTTCTTTTTATTTTTTTATAAGTCTGCATAGTTAAAGAGTATTTCTTGCTTACTTATCGGATTAAATTAATTGCTATAAATAAAAAGGAGATTAGTATGATGGTAGCCATACCGGAATTTCCGACATTTCGCCATATTTCATCAGTCTATGTAATGAAAGCTAAATGTGTGTTTATACAAAAGGGTGGTTCTCAAGGAAATGAAATAATATAATAAAGAATTTAAAAAAAAAAAAAGAAAATTATAATTAAATACTTTTAAATTTATTTTCATAGCATATTAAAAGAAATGTGTTGAACTATATGTTAATTTTAAGGTAATAGGAAATGTTGGGTGGATAGTTTCTTAATATGGTAATAGAATAATTAGAAGCATAGTTTTATATTTTACTAAACATTTTTAATTATTACTTTTTTAATTACAAACTTTGAGTTGTAGTTTAAATTCCTTATTTCAAATATGTCTCTGTTTCTTACTTTATTTTAATAATGCTTAATAACAACATCTTATGATTACTTTAATGTCTAGAGATTATGAACGCATAAACAATATTTTATTTTTTCTATTTTTTTTTTTTCTTGCTTTTTTATGCGAGCACAGTGTTTTACCACTCATCATTCTCTAGTGGTTCTTAAGAACAATTTTTTCCCTGTTATTTTTTTTTTTTATTCTTCCAATGTTTGAATGTATTTAGCGGAATACTTATGGTTTACCTCAAATATTTTACTCTTGAGCAGATGAACAACAAGACTAAGCTGAAGTATTTTTTTGTTTTTTATAATTTTTAGTTTGATTTATAGGGGAGAATTTGTAAAGATTATGGTTTAATTTTGACCAACGAAAAGAAATACACAAAACAGAGGAAAAAACAATACCAAATAACAAGTAGTATAAAAATATTAATAAATAATACCCAGAATTTCAGTTTTACCAACCGTTTTACGCTTAATATATTGCATGAGACTTCTTTCCACAAGAGGCTGAATTTACAAATACAAAACAAATAAATAAAATAAAATTAAATAAAATAAATGAATATAAATTTTTAGAAAAGAGAAAAAAATAATCATAATACAGATATAAATGACTATTATGGGTCAGGGGAATTAAGGACAATCTGTGTTGAATGTCTTAAGCGGTCAGTGACGGAGAAAGTTTTAAGATATTTGTAGTAAAAATAAACTTTATAAGAATATGTGGGGTTACTTTAGCTATAAGACATTTTAGTAAAAATGTGTCTCAATTTAATTCATATTTTCTTGGAATTTTATTAAAAAAAAAAAAAAAAACTTGAAATTTTTAAAAATAAAATTTTAAATTAGTCAGTTTTATAAAAAAAATATTCTATGGAAATTAATAATACTAAAATAAAACTAAAATTTTAAGATTAAAAATTAGTCTTGTGTTTTTATTTTAATATATTTTTCATTCTTATAAATATTTTCCTATAACTAAAATTTATTTATAATAAATTTTACTTTATATTTTAAATAATAGTTTAGTTTCCATTTTTTCCCTGCAATGAAAATTGGTCACCCCCCTCTTTCAGATGCTCAAGTATGCGTGTATCATAGCAAAAAAGACTCTGCTATAGAGCTTTTTACTATCAACCACATTTACAAGTACTTCCTCTTTCATTTATACACAACATTTTTCCCCTCTAAGGTATAGAAATATTTTTCTTTTTTTCTTATTTTTTATTTTTTCGTTCTCATTTTATGTGTAAGAAGAACAACTTCTTTTTTACGATAAGGATTTTGTATAAATTCTCCTGCTTGACATTTGGGCATGTAGATAACATAAAAAAATACACACATTTATTTGAATAAAAAATAAAAAAAAAGGAAAAAAGCTGTAAATGTTGATACTTGCATGCATGAATTTATGTCTGTCAGAGTATTTTCCATGTATGATTATATGAGATTTTACTATGTATGTGTATGCTTCTTAAAATAGAGATAAAATGGTAAATATTTTGAAATGCATTTGAAATTTTAATATTTTATTTTTAAGAAGCCAAAGTAAAAGAAGTAAATGTTTTTAAAAATCAAATTTATAAAGGTTTGTTTTTTTTTCTTTAAATATTATTTTTATATTTAGATAAATTTCCTGTTAAGGTTTAAGAAAAAAAAAAAAAAATAAATAAATAAATATTGAGCCTTTCTTAAGCTCAAATTAAGGCTTCACCTGTTAACAGAACAAAATTATAACAACACCAGAAAGAAGCCACAATAATTTTCTTAATTTTTATTTACGCCTCTTGCTGTTTAGCTGACGATATCTTTTTTTCTACTTTACTTATTTTTTAAATCCTTAATATTTCTCTTATTCAAGTCCGTCTCCTGGAAGCATTACTTTTTTGTAAGTATTGTTATACATCTACATTAAAAGTATTTACTTCCGTAAACAGAAATACTCTAATGTATAAATATAAACATGCAGATTTTGTATATAAAACAACACATATAATATGACCTATACTAGCGGGAATGTATGACAACGCTTCTTTGTTCAGGCCTTTATTAATTTCTACATCTACTTTCCAAAGAGAAAGCAAATCGCGTAAGGACTGCGCACGAAAAAATCCGTGCATACAAATCTGCTTATAGAAACTAAACCAACGAGTTAATTTTGTTTAAGTTATATTTTTATTAAAGACAGTTATGTTCAAGTTCTAAACAAACAAGCGCGAATGTTATATTCGGCACGGCCGAATCTATATACCCACCATCAACTTTTTCAAATTTTACGTTGTATGGGAGGGGGCGGTAAAGTGGGCAGTAAAGTGGGCGGACCACGCCCATTTTTTGTTTCCGAGTTTACAGTGGTCCTTGAACTATTTGAACACAATTTCGTTGATTTTCACCTTTATGGGAGGTGGGCGGTAAAGTAGGCGGACCACGCCCATTTTTTGTTTCCGAGTTTATATCGACCCCCGAACTATACGTACAAAATTTCGTTGTCGTACATGCTTTTATTGAAGAAATATCAGCAGAAAAGTACGAAACGGACACCCAGTGTTTCTAGTTTTTAGCCCATAACTTTTTTATTTTTTAACCGATTTTGCCCATTTTCAATTTCAACAAACCTTATATAAGACAAATATTTATGCCAAATTTCGTACCCCTACTTTGTCCCGTTCGAGCCCTATCCTGCTTTCAACAGACGGACAGACGGACGGACATAGCTAGATCGACTAAAAATCTAGCCAGGACCCAGAAAATATATACTTTGTGGGGTCTTAGATGATTCCTTCGACATGTTATATACAGAATGACAAAATCAATATACCCCCTATCTTTTTGATGGTGGGTATAAAAATAATAAATTATTTCCTGTAGGTTTTTATGGAAATATCTGATCTTTTCCAGAATTCTTCAAATTAAAGGTTTTATTGTGTTTCGGTCTTTTTTTTTTCTCGAATAGGTCCACTTATTTTTAAACTAAGTCACATTTTAAGTTGAGCTTTTAATGTTCTTTAAACTATTTTTTACTAGAACCCAATATCTTTCAGTTGCACGGAGTTCAGCACAATTTCAGTACAAACACTAACAATTTCTTTATTACCACCTCATTGTTTTGTTGCTGTAATGAGAGGAAGCGAGAACATGCCAGAGAAAAGCTGCATTTTCTTAGGAAAGGTAGAAGTCTTTTTCAAAGGCACTCATTCACGTATATGTCTGTGCTAATGGAACCATTTTTTATGAATGAACTGCTTCTTTTCCACATATGCATTTGGCTTCCCAAATCAAAAATTTTCTTGGGAATTTTGACTTCTTTGATACACGGTATTTTTCTGCCATATTCTGCAACATAGAATTCCTGAGCAGGAAGTTGAAAAAAGTCAGCCTGAGCGAATGTTTCATATATACCAATTATATTTATGAAAACATTCGTCTAAAGTACACAGACGATTGTTTTCATAAATCACATTATTTTTTACCTCCAAATTCTTGCTTGCGTTTCTATTAGGATTTTTTTGTACTTAATACGTTTTCAGGCTCGATTTCCTTTCAACTTTTCTGATAAATATTTAAAGCAAATAACTTTTTCTGACTGTTTTATTCCTGAGATGAGGGGATTTTCTCTCAAAACACTTTCTATTTTGCCTGAGTCCTACAGCCTGAAGATAGTATTCTTCTTCCACTTAGCACATGGCTAGTGAGCATAACGACAAATATAAATCAGTTAACGGAATTATTTAGTTTTCACCACATCAAAAGTTATAAGCCCAAGAGCATGCACGGATTTTTTCATACGCAGTCCTTACTACTTTACTAGCCTTTTTTTTCTAAAAAATCTATTACTAAGTCCTGTTTCTCTTTCATTGAAAACTAAGTAAATATAAATATTTTTAAACCTGAAATCTACCTCTGTCAAATAATTATATGTGCAATATTTGTTTTCTGGTTTTTATATATTCCAAGATTGATATACATTTATTTGGTTTACAATTTTGTTCATTCTTGCCTAATGTCCCTATTTGCAAAATTGTAGGTTCCTATTGGCATTGTGTTTAAAGTACCGTTTAAATAAATATATCATTCTCTAAATTTTAATAGAAAATAATTATATGTGCAAATTGAAATTTTTAATCAACAGACTGACATGAAGTCCACATTTTGAATCGTTTAATCAATTAAAGTTAAAATTAAAGTTATTTGGGGAATATTTAAAATGATTAAACATAAAATACCAAATTTTTTTTATTTTATTTTTTTAATTTATAGTCAAAATTGTCACCAGGTCATGAACTGTCAGTTGAAGTGCTGAAATTATTAAAGTAAGACGACAATTTATGTAAAATTCCAAAAAATGTTGTATACAGAAAATGTTTATCATAATACTGTTGAAAATTTTCAAAAAATCTGAGAAATTGCTATAATTCTAGGAACGGTAACCCATAATCCATTGCTGATTAGCGGGGCTTAAGGACATTTTTCGAAGAAAAACAACATGTGTTACAGAAAAATAACGGCCAAATGGACGGGTTTTAATAATTGGACGTGAGCATAAAATAATAAAAGAGGTTTTAGATTAAAATTATGACCTTTGGGTGGCAAAAACATAACTAATAGAGCGGTACAAAAATCCACACGCAGGATTTTATGATAAATATAATTTTTTGGTTAAAAACTTTAATTACACCATGAATTCATGTGCATAAGAGATGAAAAATATTATATTTAAATTATCCAAGTGTTTATCAAAAATATTACATGGGTATTCGACGTCTACAAAAGACATGCTTGAAGCGTAATCATAGTCTCGAATCGCACATAATATAAGTCAATTTTAGTTTCAGATTAAAGTTGAAAATATTTATTGGACGTAGCTAAATTAATTCACAGCACAACATAAATTTACTGGACAAAAAATCCAATAGCTTCGTTGATGAATTTCCTACAAAAATTAGATTTTTCAGTAAATTAATGTGACGATGTTACTATAACGGGCCTCAAAATCGGTTTTTAAGTCACAAAATATTATATTTCTGCAGCGACCAGTAATGATCCTCAGTCCTTCATGACGTAAGGATTTCAAAAGAATGCTGTATGCTGAGATATATTTAGATTCAGAGCTATATGACAATATCAAATGTTTCAAATTGATTTTGTATAAGTATACTACAGTTTTGACCTATATATATGCAAAAGAAAAAGGACGAATCGATATAACGAAGGATGCATCTGGTAACGTTATATTAGGATAACATAATTCCTTAATAAATTTCATGAATATTGAAAATTAACTTTATTTAAATAAAGGATTTTTATAAAATTCTTGTCGTGCACATATAATTATTTTCTATGAACAATTTTAAAATCAATTAAATTTTGCCACAAAATACACATAAGAAATACATTTTTCATTTGACTTATAAAGCTCTAATAAACATTAAAAATATAAAAAAGATTTGAATTTGAAAATCCTATTTTTGAAGAAAATAAATTACTTTATAGGTATGCACATATAATTATTTGACTGGGGTATCTCTCTATTGATCGTAGCAAAAATAAATAAAATCAATTTGCAGATTTAAAATATAAATCATTTATAATTTTTGAGCTATTTTATGTAGTTGTTTAACTAATTAACCAAATAATTAGAAAACGATTAATTTGTTAACCGCTATGTATGTTGAAATATACTTTCCGAAAATCGCTATTGACTGAGGATCATGTGAGATACTTAAATATATTTCATAGGGTGATCAGAATTTTGCTACTGAATATCAATAAAATTGGAAAAAAAGCGAATGAGTTATGAGCGTGACCACTTATATATTTTTGCCGTCAAAAATTTCAATAAAAAGGTATTATCCCACTTTCCCTTACTTTAGTGTAAGAGGAAGTAGAGTAAAAGATGGACTATTAAAAACCTTGTTATTATATATATTTGTACTAAGGAACGTAAACTTTCGATATTGTAGCTCCAAACTTGATAGAACGATATGCCTACACTGACAACATTACTTAGTGTAAATAAAAGTTATTTTCAGACGTGACCTACTTTTGATGAGGATATTAAATGGATCCTGTGCTTAATTGTGGATAAAGTCAGTGCTAGCATTCTTAAGGACTGTAAGAGTTTATATGGAACCTGTGTTTTATTATTGTTCAAGTTTTGTTGTAAAGTGTAAAATTACATTTTATACTTTCTACAATCTTTTGTTTACAAAAAATGTAATGTCTACCAATATTAATTTATGCACTTTTTGATGATTTTCGGAAATGGGCCATATATGGGAGCTATGGATTTTTGAAGTGCGAACCTGATAAAAAATTTAATATATTGGTTACGTTTATAAAAATTGTTTTATAAAATTAAATATGGTTTCTAACGTCCATAAAAGTTTTATATGTACTAAATTATGCAATACTAAAAAAAATGTATGAGCGTCAAAGTCCTATTATTAGAGACAAATTTTATTGGGACATGTTTATAATAGGTTTCCATTATCAACTAATTTTAATAAAGATCATGTCTACATCATGTAAAGCCAAAATTCATCCAATTATCTCAAAAACTGCGATTTGTAGCTTTATTAAAAGTTTAATATGGACTGCTAGACAAACGGACGGACATCGCTTAAATACTCAAATATGTTTTTCTACATGTACTTACCGATTTACTTTAAGAATTATGGCCAATTAAATGGTCGTTATAACAAATTTGTATAAAATTAAATTATTTTATAATAAAATTAACGAAAATTACACTATGGTACCCGGGTACCACGGGTATTGATTAACGTTATTTTTTTTGGGTATGTGCCGTAGGGTTAAACATAAAATAAAAAATACATTTGCCTGCATGTGGTTTCAAAAAAATAAAACTAATCACGACTACCTTTGATTATCTGTAAATTGAAAATATCATAGGTTGAGCGATTATCGATTAAAGTAAATAAATTTGTGTCACAATTAGTGATTATTTCAAAATATTTTAAAAATACAGTTGTGTCCCTGTGGTGAATGGTCCCACTTCAGCTGTACTATTTTTAGAAAATATTAAAGTTTTTTAAAAGTCTATTCTTTCAAAAAGAAAAATTAAAAATTATTTTCTTTAATGTGAATAACACTTGTGGAAAAAAAAATTGTTTTGTCCTCCTTCAAACAAATATGAAGACTAGATGGAAGTCGAAATGCAGAACACGAATCTGCATTCAGGTCGAAATTTTTACGGTTTTATAAATGATACACCAAAATACTAGATGCTGAATATAATTGGATTTAAGCTGATCTAATATCATTTTTTATGCACTCAATTTTTTGGAGTGCATAAAAAACTATTTTGAAAATAATGTCCGAACAAAATGTTTATGCTAAATTGAAGATTTTTTAAATAAAACTTTTCTCATCAAAAATGCTTTAGTTTATCATCTTCATCATAAAGCTGATAATGCTACGAGTAACATAACCTATGTATCATCCAAATTAAAGCACAAAACTTGATTATACCTAATTAAATGGAGACACACTGGTGGGAAAAAAATCTCTTCTTAAAAATCAAGTGGATGATTTTTTTTTTTTTTTTTTTTTGACACTTATTTCAAAATAACTCCGAAACTATTTTGAATGATTTAAAGATATTTTTAGTCCTCATCTTTTGGTGTATCACTTTGATCAATCGTACACACTATTCTTAAGTTATGAGGAAATATACTAGAGTAATGTCCTTACTATGGGCGAAATATTAGACACGCCCATAAAATAAAAATCCATAGCTGATGGAAAAAAACTGAAAGCAGATTCGTGTTTAGCACATCAAAATACATCAAGTCCAACTATTCGTCTATAGGGGAGGATTTTTTTGTTGACCAGTGTTATTAGTCATGCCCATAGGAAAAAATCGTTACGTGATAGAAAAATGTAAAGCACGCTAACCGTGTAAAGTTATTATTATTTCTATAGCTTTAAAATGTTACAAACAACCATGATATGTTAATAGTTAAAAAAAAAATATTATGATTGTTTTGAAAATCTTAGATTAAAACGTGATAAAATCGAATCATAATATGATCTGGTAAAGAAAGTAAAAAATGGATAATAATATGATAAATTATTATCATTTTGTGAATATCATGATCTTATTATAACATGTTACTATTAGATAATGGTACCGACAATCATATTTCTTTTCTGCGCATTGGAACTTAATTGGAAGTTACAGAGAAAAAGAAAAATATCAATATAAAAACGCTCGAATAAACGGAGATCGTTATTTTGGATAATATAGGTATACAATTACACAACTTATTGGGTCTGAGGAATGGTTTAAAAAAAAAAAAAAAAATGGCAATGGTTTGTAATACAATACTCTTCTCTTTAAAAGTTGCAGGGATCTTATGCATTACCCGTTTTATCCTTTGCCTGTATTCATTTCCTGTTACAACTAAATATATTTTGACATAAATAACATTTTATAACTGTGTAAGAATTTTACATAAATATATATAAATATGTTTTTCAGCTTGACAAAATAGACAACAAGAGAATTGGACATATAAAAATACAAATGCAGAAATATACACATACATGTAAAACACAGTTGAGAGTAACAGAAACTTATGAGAACTATTTTTCTTTAATATTTTACATTTTAAAAATTTAGTAAAATTAAATTTAAATTAAATAAATTTATTTAAAAAAAGTTCCTTTTGAAAATCTTTCATCAGTTTTAACATAAAAATTTTATTCCAAAAGTTTTTTAAATATAAAATAGATTTGGAAAATCGAAAAAAAAAAAAAAAAAAATATTTATTTTCTACATTCTGCAATTATGAGCTAAAATTTGTCTTTGTACCACCTTCTCTTCTATAAATAGTAAATAAACTTTTTCAACAAATTGTACATTTATAACTGATGAAGATCAAAATGTAATGGAAGTAAAAAATATTTCATCCACAAATCAAATGCTTTTCAAAAAAACAAGCAGATAATATTTATAAAAGAGAAATGTCATCAAATGTATGTTGTAGTCATATTTCCATTACATTTTATTTTGTCAAGATTTTTATCATTAATGCTTGTCATATAAATATAAAATGCATTTTATAATAACAGTAGAAGCTCTGCTAACAAACTTTATAGAAAATACATAAATTTCTTTGAAGAGAAAAATAAAAATATCATAAAGTAAAAATGTTAAAATAAATTTAATAAAATGTGTAAAAGTTATGGAATATGGTCAGACTAGGCAAATATTTGATAAAAAGAAGTAAATACTAAATATATCATAATTTTTTCTTAACGAAAAGATTTTCTATTTATAAAAAATTACAGATGACATTTAATAAGGTCTAAATTATTTTCTCTGAGAAAAAAAAAATGGTTAATAATGGCCGGATTTCAACTGTTTGAAAGTGTTTAAGGCTTCAATTAAACTGGGGTTCTTTGGATCGAAGATTTTGTAAGATTTTAATATTTGCCAGCTTTCACTGTATTTATTTTCTATATTTTCCATTTTCTGCATTTACATACATAAATATTTTGTTATTTTTCCATTTATGGTTTACTTTGTTTTCTGTTTGCATACCTGAATTGTTTTATATTAAACATTTTTACAAACATATGAAATAAACATTAGGATGGTGAAAAGGTATTTTGTTATGAAATTTATATTCTAAAAAAATGAATCCAAAATGTAAAATGGGAAACGTAAAATTGTTTATAATATAATTTTATTACAAAGTGGGGCATTCGATTTTCAGAAATATGGGATGCAATAATCGGTATTTGTAAGAAAATCCTTATTCATAGTACATAGAGTGCCAGAGTCATTTTCAGATATCAGTTGTGCATGAAATTAGAGATCATACGTAGTAAAACCACGTACAGGGGCTTTCTTCAGGACATAAAATTTCCACTTAAAAGGACTTCAAAGTTTCGAAGATTAATCATTAAAAAAATAAATTATAAAATATTTACGAATACTATATTAACCCATTATGGGTGTCATATTTAAGCTATTCGTAGCTCTGCAATATAATAATATTTTCATTTAAATATTTCAGGACACAAAGTTAAGAAAATAGCTTTTTGAATGTTGAAGACTTTAATACAGTGAGACCACGATTATCGTAACGGTCGGTACCGGAAGCATGCTGGATAAACATTAATCCCGGTTAATTGAGTAAAAATTTTGAGTAGTATTTTTAAAACATTTCTTATTTATAGAATTCAATTATTCAGTGATTTAGTATAAATGTTTAAATTATATAAGGACAAATAAACAGTTATCAATATATAAGGGTTCCATATTACTCAATTTCTTAAAAAAAATCATATAATTTTGTTTGTTGCTTCTTTTTATACCCACCATCAAAAGGATGGGGGTTATATTGATTTTGTCATTCCGTGTGTAACATGTCGAAGGAATCATCTAAGACCCCACAAAGTATATATTTTCTTGGTCCTCGTTAGATTCTGAGTCGATCTAGCTATGTCCGTCCGTCTGTCTGTCTGTTGAAAGCAGGATAGTGCTCGAACGGGAAACGTAGGGGGATGAAATTTGACGCAAATATTTGCCTTATATAGGGATTGTTCGGGATTGAAAATGGGCAAAAGCGGTTAATAAACAAAAAAGTTATGGGCTAAAAACTAGAAACACAGGGTGTCCGTTTCATACTTTTCTGCTGATATTTCTTCAACAAAAGCATGTACGACAACAAAATTTTGTACGTATAGTTCGGGGATCGATATCAACTCGGAAACCAAAAATATGCGTGGTCCGCCCACTTTACCGTCCACCTCCCATATAAGGTGAAAATCAACGAAATTGTGTTCAAATAGTTTAAGGATTAATATAAACTCGGAAACAAAAAATAGGCGTGGTCCGCCCACTTTACCGCCCCTCCCATATAACGTAAAATTTTTAAAAGTTGATGGTGGGTATATAGATTCGGCCGGCCCGAATATAACATTCGCGCTTGTTCAAATTCATATTTTCGTTAACTAGCTTTTCATGAATGTAGTAAACTTGGATTTTACCTTGCTCTGACTCATCTTATTCAAACGAGGGAATTCCACTTTTTGTTTTATTCACATTGAGTTTGATTGTTCAAAAGCAATCGAAAAAAATTACGCTTAGAATCCCAGATAATGGAGGTAATCAGGGTTAATCGATGAAAAAAAAAAAAAAAAAAAATTATATGGATGGAAAAAAATAAAACAATTACAAATTTTCTTTCCCGGATAATCGACGTTGCCGATTAATCGAATCACGAATAATCGAGGCCCTACTATATTATATTTAGTCATTTGTTTATTAATATTTTGTGGTGCAACATTGAAACATTTTTTTTGTTACTTAACTGGAATTCTAGTGCTTCATTTGACATTTATATTGACTTGATGTAAATTTCGGAAATATTTTATATATACATATTTTTTTATTTTTTTTATTCAATTTTTTTTTTTTTTTTGAAGTTGTGTATTCTCGAATCTTTAACCTGATGGAAAAAAATATTACTTGTAGGTTTTGGTTTGATGCATATATTGATTTTCAAGTGTGAGGAATGTTTATGCCCGTATTGATAATTCTTTAACGAAAAAATTTTTGGGAGAAAATGCGTTAAAAGTGAAAAATAAGAAAATGTATGACATTTTTGTGCAAATGTAAACTTTATTTGAAGTTTTTTACATTACATTAATTTTTTGTTCCCAATTCTGAAGCGGGCCGAGTTTAAGCCCTGATTCTAAATTTACTGCGCTGCTTTCAGATTGAGAGCGAAAGAGAAATGGGAGATTGAGAGCGAGAGCGAGACAGAAATGGGAGACTCAAAAAAATTATTTTGACAAGAAAAAAAATTTTTGCATTTTGTCACAAAAGCCTATCATGTATAAACGTTTATTTTATAATATTATGGTCACTGGAATAATTTATATAATTACAACAACCATATTATGGTTTCAATAATCAAACATTTCTACTCATAACCAAATTATTTTTGTAGTAAACATTAAATTTGTTTGTAAAAATCACAATTACTGTTCTTCTATATTTTGGTAGAATAATAACATATTTTATGTTAAAAATAAAAATAATTTGGTCAAGAAAACGAATGTTTAATAACTACAACCATAATATAGTAGCTGCTATTATATAAACTATTTTTGAATATGATATGCTTAACAAGAAAAATTGGAGCTCATGGAACTAATTAGAGGAATCATAATATTTTTTATGATTATATATATTTGACATAGCTAATTTTATGATTTCACAAGAAATTATTATTTTTCCTAACTAATACGTTTAGATATGAGTTATATGGTGATGTTGAAGACATCATCAGTTAAGCAGTGACTAGAATAGTAATTGCAAGGATACATTTAAAAGCAGACATAGGAAAAAGAAAGACACAAAGGTACTCGTTTAGTTACACTATAGAATACAGCTATAACGAATTATAATTTTCTTTGAACTAAAACCACAAAAAGTGGCAAAATGTATGATATTTTCGAGTTCATTATAATTTTGTTCAACTTTTTAAAGTAAAAGTTGTTTTATGATTAGTTTGGTAATGACACAGTGTTTACAGTTGATACAACATGATTAATAGAAATGTTTGTATATTGCGGTTTAAAGGAAATAGAGAAATACATACATGTATTTTACTTGTATAGAAAAATAAATCAAAGATTTAAAGTGAGCTTTTGATTAACTTGAGTTAAAATGGTTTTGAAATAAATAAATTTTGTTTTTGCAAAAATATCTCATCTGGGTCATATTTTAACTTCTAATAATTATTGGAACAGACCATTATATTGAAGAAATTTTTTATTTTTTTAGTTTCTGTATTTAAACATTTTTTTGTTTCACGAATTCTTTGAAAAATGCTATTTCATGGTGCTATACATAATGTGAAATTATAAAAAGAATATAAGTCTAAAATACAATATCACCATCACAACTAAACCTCCACCAAATTTGTATTGTTAATTTTAATATTTTTATTTTTTTAATTGCAGCATAATTTGTTATTGGCAATTTGTTTTATTATTTAATAGAAAAAAGTTTAAAACAATTTGTTACTAATAACTACTATAATTTTAGTTGCTTTTTTAATGGTTTTAATATATTTTTTTAATATACATTCTACTACAATTAGTAGGATTTGTTATTAAATAATTAGTTTTTAACAAAATTTTGATATTGTGTTAAAAATTGTTAGATATTAATCATGTTAGAGAGAAAGCCAATTGTAATCAATACACATGTTTACCTCAATCGTTATATTCATCTGAAACAAAGCAAAACGGGGGTAGGACAATGTTTTGTTTGATTTTTGTTTGTAATTTTCATGAAAAAACATAAAATGCTAGTTAGAACCATATGACATATGTATGAATGTTGGTATGGAAATGAGTTTATTTTTTTTATTATATTTTTTAATGAAACTTTCAACAAAAAATTTTAAAAACTAAAATAACTAATAACCAGAAGTTACACAAACCTAAAATACTATTGTTACAAACAATCGTTTTAAAATTAAATTAAAAATATAATTTAAATTGTATTTGGTTTAAAATATTAAGTAACAATTAACAAATGTTGTAAATGTTAAATAAATCGTATTGTTATAGATAACTTGTAAGTAACACTGAGTTACAAAATAAAACAAAATTTCTGCGGCACAAGGTTTCTCAGTTAATTCAGATACACGTTTTTGATAAGTATAAAGCCTATAATCCACTTTTTTTGAATTGACTCCAGATTTCGAGATAAAATCTATGCATTGATTTTAATAAAATGTGTCTTGTTTTATTTTATTTGCAACAAATTTGTCCTAACATTTTCTAAAACGAAACGAAAATTTGTTTCAAAATTTTATATTGAAAACAAAAACAAAATTCAAATTTATTTGTTGTTTTCAATACAAATTGTCGAAATGAATTTTCGTTTCATTTTACAAAATCAGGCCCTTAATATCTCTATAATTGTTAGCCGTATTAAAAACTAAGGTAAGAATGACTTGAAGGCAATTTTAATTAGATTTTTTTTTAATAAAATCAGGCAAGTCGTTTTCGAGATATGCTTCAATATATAGAGAAATTTGCTTAATTTTATAAATCGCGTGGATTAGAGGCTTTGTACTTATTAATACCGTGTATCTGCATTGATTGAGAAACCCATGCCGCAGAATCTGTGTAATTTATTTTAAGGTTTTACTTTAAAGTTTTATCCAAAGAATAACATTTAAAAGGATATTCAATAATTAAGAAGAGTATTTTCATACGATATCAGGAGAATATGTTTGAATACAAAACAAAAATAAATGAAAAGTTTTATTATTTTTTTGTTGAAAGTTGTATATTAATTTTTATAAAATAAAATTATTAATTGTCCTGCAAAATTATTATAATGATTTTTTATCTTTATCTCAGTTTTACTTACCGTACGTCCTGGAGCTCCAGTTTTGCCTTCTTTACCCGGCAGTCCTGGTGGACCTCTTAATGTTTCTCTTAATATATCGTTGTCTTTGATAGCTTCTAGGATATCAGACGCATTGCATGTACATTTGCCAGTGTATTTCTGTAAGTAAAAAAATTAAAATTGCTCATTAAAACCTTGATAAAAGGATCGAAAAAAAAAGTTTAAACCTAAATACAAAACTTTAAACTCTCCAAAACTCTCTCTCATGGTTCAGAAAAATATATTAGAATATGTATACATTCTTAAATCAATGATATAGATATTAAGTAACATTTATATCTTCCATTTTTATAACTTGTCTCCCAAATAAAGTGTCAGCAACAACATATTTAAATTTAATTTAATTTAATTTAAATTGAGATTGTGTAAGGATGTAGAGAAAATTAATTTTCATGTTAAATAAACCAATTAATTTCAATTGTAATTTGAACATTTAAATAATTTTTTTTTTATTTGAATATTTTTTTTTGTTCTTACCCCAGCGTCCATCCGTCCGTCTCATAGTGTGGCCAAACACAAAATTTTTGGTAATGAATCTGTATTTTTTAGATTACTAGTCTAAACGAATTGAAGTGTATGAAGGAGTGGTAAAGAAGGACATTAGCTTTTAGAAAAATAATTTTGTAATCATTCTGTTATAACACGAGAATAAAAGTTTCAAAAAATCATAACTTCTACAAATCAAGTACAATTTCAAAGATTTTTATATTTCTGTAAAGTACTTAAAGAGATAAAAGCTTAATCACTTAATATATCTGTCGCAATTAGAAAGATATTTACGCTTTAATTTTGAGTTTTTGTTTTGTTTTGCATTGACTTTGCATTGACTTTATAAGTCCTGAGATATATAAGGGAAATATTTTTTAGAAATATTTTGTAATTTATAAGATATTCCGTACTAATATGTTAATTAGTATGAAAAATGGTAATTTTTATACTCTTCGCCACATGTTCAAGGGGTATATATAAGTTTGTTAATCAGTTTGTAATTTCTAAAATATTCATCTAAGACCCCAAAAGGTATATATATATTTTGAATACTGTTGAAGTCAGTTTTTATAAAGCTCAAGTTATCGGATATATATATTTTCTACATCAAATTGTAGGGAATATTCCTTAGAAGAGCGCTAATAAAAATGAGCAAAATCAGTTTATAAATAGCCACGATATCGCTCAAAAACCGAAGATACCTCCAAAAGTCGTTTTTGTTATCTGCTTTTCTAAGCTCCTATATAAGCTAACGAAAGATTTTTTTTTTTGCTGAATAAATGAACAAACTTAGTTCATTTGTATCCGAGATATCGGCCAAAATGCATTTTTGGACTTTTTCAAGCTCCTTTAGAAGCTACAGACTTTGTTCTTATAAAGATTGGTTATAAATATTGTTCCAAAATTTCGTTTTTTTTTAATCAAGCAAACAACCGATTTATTGCCAAATCTTCTTTTTAGATTTATTAAATGGCTGCTGTGCATATTGTTGTTGTTTTTATGACCACTGAAAAACAACAAAAAGCTAAATCAAATTTCGTTTTTTCAAACTTTTAAAGCCCCTGTATAAGCTAAAAACCCAATAGGTTCATTAGTGTCTGAGATATCGGCCAAAACACATTTTTGAAGATGCTATATAAGCGACAGACTTTGTTGTTGTATTGACCGGTCATATTTTTTTTTTTCAAAATTTCGCTATTTTGAATAAATCATAACGGTACATAAGCAACAGAGTTATTGGCCGTTATTAACCCAGATATCGGTCAAAACGCGTTTTTGGACTTTTTGAATCCCCAATATAAGCTACGGTCTTCGTTCTTGCACATATCTGTCCATATATTTTCAAAATATCCTTTTTTATATAATTCTAATTAATATTGTCTTTATTTGATGTTGCTTCATTAACTTTTAAATATATTAATTTTTATATAACATCCCAACTTGGGTGAAGGGTATATAAGATTCAGCACAGCCGAATATAGCACTTGATCTCGTGTTAAAAAATATATTACTATTCTTTTACTTTTTTCTCAACTTTTTTTTTTAATAAATATAAACATGGTTAACAATGAAATTTTTGTTTGTTTTGGTTTTGCACCCTACATCAAGCATTGGTCGAAAATTGTGAATTTTAGTAATAAGTTTCATTTTTATCAATAAATAAAAAAATGTCACTAGAGTTTTTTTTTATTTATGGCCGACGTTTAATCAAAAGATAGTTTTATATCGATTTGACACCAAATTGTTTCCCGAGCGGCCAAAATCTAATGCAGGAGTGCAGTTTTTATGAAAAAAGTAAATATTTTTAAGCTTCACAAAAAAGCATATTAGCACAATATTTCAAAATATTAGTCTTTAATTTCAGCAATTTTAAAAGTTTTATAAACCATTTTTAAACTGAACCGATTTCGCTTATTTTTAAGCTATTTGGTAACTTAGAACAATAACATACATTTCGTTCCTTAGAATGCAAATTATCTATATGAGAATTTTTGTATACAGACAAATAGAAATATATAGTAATACATGTGTACAATTACTATATGTTACACTTGGAAATGACAAACATATATCTTCATTTACCACAAGTCATAGTGGAGGTTTAAAAAAAAAAAAAACGAGAGAGAAACTATAGTCGGTCAAGGCCGACACTTATAAACTCCTCTGTAGCAAGTTTCATTGAAATATTGCTATAATTAAGTCATTTATGATCGTTAAACCCCTATTCCGGGAGGACATTTGTATGAGGGCTAGGTGAAATAATGGACCGAACATAACCAATTTCAATAGGCTTCGGGCCTGTATCAAAATTATTATTCGTGCCAAATTTTATCAAGATATCTTTAAAATTGCAACATGTACTTTGTTCACAAGGTTTACATGGATAGACAGCCAGCCGACCAGACGGACGGACGGACATCGTTAAATCGACTCAGAAAGTGATTCTAAGTCGGTTGGTATACTTTAAGGTGGGTGTCCGAAGATTTTTTCTGTGTATTACAAACATCAGCACAATTGCGTAACACCCCAACCACCTATGGTAGTGTAGGGTATAAAAAAATCTCAACTAATTGAGAACAAAAAGTAAAACACATCACAAATTATATTATCTCACCATATTTAGGCATTTGTGAAAATAGTTTGGCAAATATTTCAAATATGC
Organism: Protophormia terraenovae; assembly: GCA_951394005.1. NCBI lineage: Eukaryota > Metazoa > Arthropoda > Insecta > Diptera > Calliphoridae > Protophormia > Protophormia terraenovae. The sequence goes on along the minus strand of OX596075.1, from coordinate 109,201,317 downwards.
TTTAAAATATAAATATAAAGATATATGTATGTTTTTTGTTTATGTTGAAGTAATTATCTTTGTTAGCAAAAACCATTAAAAAACATATATTTGTAGAAAAAAAGATTGACATTAAACAACAGTAACATTTTGAAGAAAAAAGTTAAAAAACATCGTAAACCACTTAATGTTTTAGTTTTAGCTTCAATTAGTAAACCACAATACTCTTTTACTCTATTTGTTTATTTATTTTGAAAAAGTTTTGCAAAACAATTTTAGACACATGACACATTTTTTTCTATATTTCCCCCCTCTAAAAAAAAAGACAAAAAAGGAAATGTCACTTTTAAATATACACATACATAAACAAATAAAAATGTATTTCATTACATAACCCAAAAAACGGAAGTGCTAATTTTAGCACTACCACTGCTAATGGAAAATGTAATTAAGCTAACAAATATATTTATATCCATTCTTTTTTCGTTTATTCCGTTATAAATAATTAAACATAAATTATGGAAAAATCATTTAAATTTTAAATAATTTAGCATAAGTAATTAAGAAATTGACCAATAGCCAATATTTTCAAATTAAGTATGTAGCTGTAATAAATTTAAATTTAAACTCTACTAAACAACGTGTGCTTAATTATGCTTTAAATTTACGCAAATGTTGTTTTTTTTTCTCTGTTCTTCCTAAATTATTTATATTTATTCATGTCATGCCTTTTTTTTTGAAAATTGCATGATGTGGTTGAATATGTGGCATCTGTTGTAATTATCGTAGTCGACAAACTGAAATCGTTTTCTAAACATCAATTCGTTAATAATTATAAATAAATACGTTGTCATGTTGCTTTTGTTGTTATTGTTGTTGTATGAATGTAGTATAAACGTATTAACAGCGTAAATATAAATTTATAGAGGATTTTGGTTTTAAGTTGTAAATACAACGCTTTTCCCTCTTGCTTGTTTATATCTTTCTGTAAAGCTTCAGTAATGTGCTTTTGTAAATCCTCTATAAATTGGGTGTCATCTATGAGTACGATGTGTTTGTTGTCGGTAATGTAAACGTGTTAATGAAATGTTTAAAAAGGGAAAAAAAAATAAAAATTCATAGAAAAACCGACAAAAATTTTGTGTATTACAAATATACTAAAAACAAACTATAAAATGTTAAAAGAAATATAAAAGATATGGGTAATTCCATTATGATGTAAGTAATTATAAAAAAATATAGTTACAATTTAAATTAAAAAGTTTTCAGTAATCAATTGTATTATTGCACAGAGGGGTAGAATCGAAGTTTTCACAAATGCTCGAGTTTATGTTTAAAAGCCAAACTCCACAAACCACTCAGGGGCTATTGTCAAAGTAAATAACCCCGGACTAGAATATTTTTAAAGCGCTTTGTCGTTTTAATTGAATTTTGAAATTTAAATTTTTGTAATAAAGTTTGGTACCGAATAAAAATAAAAAATTATCTATCGATATCAATTAAAATCTTTATGCTAGGTTGTGTTGCACAGAAAAAAGTCACCAATTAACAAATATATATGAAAATAATTCATTCAATTATAAACTTGTTTAAATTTGCACCTCTAACCAAAATGATTATATCAATTACTAAAAACTGTAAAAAATACAAAACAGAAAAAAATTCCCAATTAATAAATTAATTAAATCAATCAAGTAGTTAATTGGATGAATTAAAAATGTATATATGATATAAAAGTATAGTTAAATTTTATTTTTATTTCATTTTTGCTTGAATAAATTTATTAAATTTCGATGCAAAATGAAACAATTATGTTAATTGAAAAAAAGACCGTAATAATTTTTTCTGTGTGCTTTTTTATAAGGATTTTTTTTATATTTTTAAAAAAGTGTAAAAAATTATATTTGCATCAACTTTCAGTGTATTTATTTTAATTAAAATGTCTTTTAAAGTAAAAATTTAAAATGGAACCATCAACTTCATGTATTTAAATTTATTTTTCTTCAAGTATTTGTAAATTTTATTTTGTTCTAATATTTTTGGTATTTTTTTTAAAAATTGTCCTAAAATACACTAATTTTTAATTTTCATGGAATGTAACTTAAAATGTTACAGGATGTTTGTTCTGAAAATTTTCAGAAAAATAGTATATATATAGCATGATTTGAGAAATTATTTTTTTTTTCGATAAAACTCTAGTAGATTTTTTACAAAAACGAGATAGAAACTTAGTCGGTCAAGACCGACCATATGATACCCTACACCATTGTGTATGAGCTTAAAATTAGACCTGTGGTCAATTGTAGATCAACACTTTTACTAAATGTAAAATAAATTATACAAATACAGAAAAATGCATTGATGGACCAATACTCATAAATTTTGGCAATGTTGTTTCTAATTATATAAAACTTATTTGTGTCGAATATTAACTTGATACTATCATTCGTATGTTATTTATGCACATTAAAGTAGTTTTCGAAAGAGGGGATTTATATGGGAGCTATGGCAAATTATGGACTGATCTTGATGAAATTTGGCACATTATACAAAACTTAAGGCATTTATGATCGTTAAACTCCTATTCCGGGAGGACATTTGTATGGGGGCTAGGTGAAATAATAGACCGATCATAACTAATTTCAATAGGCTTTGTCCTTGTGTCAAAATAATTATTCGTGCCAAAATTTCATCAATATATCTTTAAAATTGCGACATGTGCTTTGTTCACAATTTTACATGGACAGACAGATAGCCAGCCAGCCAGACGGGCATCGTTAAATCCGAATATACTTTAAGGTTAGATTCCGAGAATTATTTCTGCGCGTTACAAACATCTACACAAACGCATAATACCCTAACCACCTATAGTGCTGTAGGGTATAAACAGCTTAAGTATAGACATTTTCATTTCTTTATCAAACATAAAACAGTGGGACAGAATCGAAATAAATCTGTAACTTCTTGTCGGCTGGTTGGATTTACATAAAATTGCACATAGCGGAGGATAGTAAAATTTTTAGTTTAGAAGCAGGATTACAAATACGCTTCAGGAGCGGAGCTATGGGGTTTCAAAATAGAGTACTAATGTCATATAAAATATTTACTAATAGCTAATTTTTGTTCCTTACCCGATTTCCAAGATGTTTGTATCACCTTAAATTCCTTGATAAATTCTTTAGACAACATGTTTGCATATACTATTTCTCTTATATACGAGATATATTCATTTGAAATTTCAACAAGCTCAACTTAGCAAGATGTTGATCAAGACTTTTCCATATACGGACGGAAGGACAGACATTAGAATTCATTAAAAAATGGCTTAAAATTCAAAAAGTATATTACTTTTTACTTTTAAATTAATGTAATAAAAAACTAAATCCACGTATTAAACATCTTTACCTGCATTAAATGTCATTTTCGAACCATTTAACACAAATGTATAGACGGACGGACAGTCTACCAAAAAATATTTAGAATTCTAAAAATTAATATTTTTACTAACTAACAAATAAAAAAAAATAGAACATGATCATCAAAATTTGGATATCACCTTTTCCTGAATTAAACGCCATTTTCGACCCATTTAACCCAAATGTACAGACAGACGGACGGGCATTACCATTCAACCAAAAAAACATTCTATAATTCTGAAAATGCATTTTTTTACTTACTAATAAATAGGAAAATTAAACGTGATTATTGAAGTGTTGATATCACCTTTCCCTGAATTATGCATAATTTTCGACCCATCGTTTTCGCATCGGTAATTTTTACATCGCTTTATTAATAAGTTATGCAGTTAATGGTGACTTTTTTATAATAATTATTAAATAAATATGTTGTCTTAAAGATAAGAGAAAAAAATAATTCTTTTTATAAATAGTGGGTCCAAAATTGGGTTTTAAAGCCACTCAAAACGCCTAAAATCTGTGTGTTGCAAAAACTAATCTGCATTAATAGTAATTATTTTATATAGTCGAAATATGTTTCATTTATAAATTTGAATTACTATATCTTTAAAAATGATAAGCCTAAAACCTCTATTTTGATAACAAGGCTTGAATGGACGGACAGATGAACAACGCTATATAAACTTAGTTGGTTTTGATCCAATATTTTTGGCGTTAAAAAAAACAACAAACATTTCTTTAAAAATAACGAGAAATAACGAACAAGTTATTGACAATTAAGGAAACAAAATATCTTAAATAAAATTTTAAAAAGAAAAAAAAAAAATAAATAAATAATAATTATGAAATTACTTAGAATGAGATCTTGAGTAAAACATTAATGTGGGAAGAACATTCGAACTCAAAGAGAAATAATAAAAAATCACTTTTTTTGGTTAAAACTACAAATGATTTTACGATATTTTGAAGGACAATAATTTCTAAATTTTAAAAAAAATTTTATAATAAAAATCATTTTTTAAAACAGTTTAGAAACCAGTCATTTGCATAGAGAAGTAATATAGAAGTCATACAGAAACAAAATAGTTCTGAAAAACATTCCTTAAAACCAATTTAAAATAACAGTAAGGTTCAACTCTTTATCTGAGTGCCAGAGTTGGGTGCGAAGATCAGAGGTTAGAGAATTTGAAGTGGTTCTTATTATAATAGTTATAGAACTAGTGATTTTTTTTTCTAAAACTTGTCCTGGGTATGACATTATATAAAACTAAAAACAATTGAAAACGGAGTTTAATATCTACGTTAATTTATAGTTATGGCTGTAACCAATTTGTTAGAATTATAATAATTAAAAAAAAAATAATAATAAATAAATTTTTATTAAAATTTTTTAAAAACTTCGTTTAAAAAAAATAAAAATTACGAAACTCTCCATATGAAACAAAAAAACAAAATAAATAAATGAATAAATGCTGACCTAAACACTATTGAAAAAAAAAAAAAACATTGGCAAACATAAACACATATTTATACATGTGTATATAAATGATTTACACTTTATATATGTGTATGTGTAATAGTTAGTTGCAGAATAGCAAGAGTAAAATACATAGTAGTAGTAGTACCAAACGAAACATAATAAGTACTATTACTCTCTACAAATACATATGTATATGTGAGTGTCCCTAAGCCCACTTGAATAAATTGCTCCATAATCCTAACATATTATAGAGAATATAAACACGGTCATATATAAAACGTAAACACATATGTTTAAATGTATTAGTTTGTGCAATGTGTATGTGATTTTAACAATTCATCTAATATAAACTAGTATAGGTACTTAGTATATATGTTAGGATGTGAGTATATGTGATTGTAACTTGCTATGTTAAGCATCATTTGTACGTATTTAGAAAACACAACAGGAGTATAAATACAATAGCAACAACTACAATGAGTATTTTGTTTTGTTTACTTTTTTTTTTAAAAAAGCAAACATTACCTCTTCAACTATAGACTTCCACCATTTTACCTTTAAATGTGAGTGTATTTATATGTGTATGTGGTTGTATTTGTTGTATACAAACACACAACCACTTTAACAAATACACACTCATCTATAAATAAATAACAAACAATAATTTAGAAGTGATGTGTTGTAACGGTTGTTGTCGTTATTTGTACTGCTATTGCTTAGGTTTTACTGTTTTTGGTGGCATCATAGTTGGCGACATAAAAACAAATAATATAAGTTTAGAAAAAAAAAGTATGGTACTATAGCTCTGCCAAACACATACATATATAAAATCATATATATGTAAGTATAAATAATGTTAGTGAAAATCCGTTAGTTCTTACACATTGTTATCTGGGGAAATCAGGTATTTGCTTCCGGCCATATGTTTGTTTAAGCGCGTCAACAATATACATATGTATGTGTTAACAAATACATATGTATGTATATGTGTATGTACTTATAATGTGATATACTATTGGTGGAGCACTATGAGTTGTTTAATATAAATAGAAATTGCTGAAATTTTTTAAAAAAAAAAAAAAAAAAAAACAAGAAATATAATATTAGTTCTACAAACAGTTCTCGAATGCATAAAAATTGTTTGTACTCATTAGAGTTTGACTTTGCGACCATCGAATTTTGATTGCAATGGTCATCCACAGGACTAGATAAGTGGAAGAGCTGCAGTATTTAATCCATGGAACGGTTCTAGAAGTTGTTTTCTAATCAATCATATCTGTTTGAATTTGCCACGTTCAGAATGAGTTCTCAAGAAGTGTTAGGTTAAGCTTTAAGAACCAGTTATTAAAATTAATGAATTTTATTATATGTATTTTTTAACTCCGTTTTTATGTTTTTATTTTGATTTTTAAACAGCTCAAGGAAATTAGTGTTGACAGTTTAGCTTTTTTAAGACTCTAGCCTTTTTTATTTTGCTTAAAGTCTAAAATTGTTCGTTTTAGCTTCTATATTTTTTAGTCTTTTTGATTTTAAAGTTGTACTAAAAAGGCTAAAATATTAATATTTTATATCTTATTTGCTTTTACTAATTTTATTTTTACATCCATTTAAGCTTCGTTTGTATCTTCAAAGAAAAGTTCACCTAGGGAACTTCTCCTTCTCTCCGATAGAGACGGACATGTACAAAGAATGTGAACGGTAGGCTTCTCCACCTCGTCGTAACAGCTCGTTATACATGACTACAAGTCTGAGGCAGTAATCCAAAAGAGAGAGTTTGTTTCTTGAGAGAGAAGATAATAGTCTAGCTTGGCTTGAAGTAAGTTCTGACCAAAGACTTGGGTCAACTTGGCAAGTGTTCAAACTTTTTTTTTGAGATTGTTTCCCTAACTTGCTGCAAGCAAGACCTTGTAGTGGAAGAAATGTTAAAGTTTCAGACTGTAGGACCGCAAACAAAATAAAAGTAATTTAAGGAAGAACTTCAAATATATCTTGAATAAAAGTATTAAAAAAAGTTAAACAAAGTTTGGTCTGAAGACGTACAAGGTACAAAAAGTTCCTGAAAAGAATGCAAGAAAGAGTTTAGAGGCAAAATATAGGGCAAAAATACTTAAATTTTTTTCGGAATTATGGTGCATAATGGACGATGAAACCCATGTACTGACAAACTTTTTGCAACTTTTTTTCCTTGTTGTAGACGCTAGAGGAAATTTCAGTGAAAAATATAGTGTAGAAAAAATTATAATTCTAAAGAAAGTTGTACCCTCAGGCTTTGACAATTTGGTGCGAAAATTTAAAGCCAATGCGGGCTTGAAAACATGCAAAGTCCAGGAATGTTGCAAAAAAATTTAGACGCCGAAAATAGGGCACGGAAATTACAATCAAATTTTATATTAAAATACTCATGTTGCATAATGGACGACGAAACGTATGTACTGGCAAATATACTCTAGGAAATGTTGATGATAGGTTAAGGACCCAAAAGAAAACAAAATTACTTCAATTCCTGTTACGGCAAGATTTATGCAGTTACGGCAAAAGAAGCAAGTAATCACCAAAATATAAATCAAAAATGTTTGCAAAAAAGGCTTCTTCCACATATTTTTGGCATCATGTCACTACGGTAAGAAAGCTCTGGAGTGGTATCAAAATAATAAGTTTTTGTACCAAGAGATGTCAATCCTCCAAATAGTCCGGAGCTAAGACCAGTGAAAAGATTTTGGGCTCTTGTGAAAAGAGAATTTAAGAGCACAAAAGAGGTGTTTGCTCATCGAAGAGATGAGCAAAAAAGTGACTGGAACAACTATGAAATCTATAATGGAAAAGTTAACAAAAAATGTCCTCGAGTTCATAAGTAGTGGTCACATAAAAATATTACTTCTATAGTTCTAATATTTTTATGTTATCTGCGATATAATATCAATTAAATAAAAAAAATAATAAAAAAAAATTGAAAAAAGATTCGGCTGTGCCGAATCTTTGATACCCTTCACCATATTACCATATTACCATCTTACTATCTTATCGACATCATATTACCATATTACCGACAAATAATAAAATTTTCGCCTTAACGTATGCTTTCATATTTTCACATATATAAATCAAAATTTTTTTTTAAACTACGAAAATTTGAATATGAAAAATAAAAAACATTCATAGCAGGCTTTGCTTTTAAAAAATAAACAACAACAATTCCATATTTATTTATTTTTTTATGTGTGTATATACAAACTGACTGCATATACAAAGAACAACAACAACACTGTTATTCATTATATTACTTCTGTTGCTAACTAAACTACTTGTCTTATAGGCAAAAACGTCACTAATAGTCATTACAATGCTTAATATACATGTTTGTGTATGTATTTATGTATATTCTTAACAGATATGTTTTAGTTTTAAAAAATAAACAACAACAATTCCATATCTATTTATTTTTGTACAGACTGCATATACAAAGAACAACAACAACACTGTTATTCATTATATGACTGCTGTTTCTAACTAAACTACTTGTCTATACAAAAAACAAAAAACGTCACTAATAGTCATTACAATGCTTAATATACATGTTTGTGTGTGTATTTATATTCTTAACAGATTTGTTTTTGGGCCATAACTCTGTTGATTATGAACGTATTTGGTTTATTAAAAAAAACGAAATTTTATAAAAACATTTATGACTGATCTATATAAAAATAAAAATCTATAGCTTGAACAAGGGCTTCAAAAATAAAAAATCGTTTTCCCCGATATCTCAGTTATTACTGAACCGATTTATTTAATTTTTTCAGAACAAAAATTTAGAAAAAAATGTCCGAGACTTCTTTGTAAAAACGAAGTCCCTAGTATATACAGAGGCTTCAGAAACTGGAAAATCGGTTCTAAAAACCGGTTTTTTAAACATATCTCCGCATTGTATGAACCGATCTTGCTGAATTCCAATAGCAAAATTCTCGAAAGCATTTCCGATCGTTTGATATATATATTATATATGTCAGTTATCGGCGGGCTTCATAAACGCCATTTCAACCGACACACGGACGGACGGACGGACATGGTCTTATCGTCATCATTTCTTACAAGGATCCCGAAAATGTAAACTTTTTTGCTCTCCGACGAAAATTGTGAGAATTACAAACGGAATGACAAACTTATATATACCCTTTACACCTTTGGTGAAGGGTATAAAAATATAGTCGGTCAAGTCCGAACATGCGATATCCTACACCACCATGTATGTGCATTAAAATTCGAGGAGGGGTCATATATTAGACCTGTGGCCAATTGTGGATCGACACTTATACCAAATGTAAAATAAAATATACTAATACAAAATATTACGTTAATACTAACATTTATGTACTTTACAGTGACTCCTGAAAGTGTGATTATATGGGAGATATTTTAAATTATGGACCGATTCTCATAAATTTTGGCAATATTGTTTCTACTTATATAAAACTTATTTGTGTCGAATACTAACTTGATATTATTATTCGTATGGGATTTATGCACGTTAAAATGATTTTCGGAAGAAGGATTTATATGGGAGATATGGTCAATTATGAACCGATCTTGATGAAATTTGGCACAAAGATTGACACTTATACAAAATTTCTTTCAAGATAATCAGATATCTTTAAAATTGCACTTTGTTCACAAGGTTTACATGGACGGACAGCCTGCCAGCCAGACAGACGGACGGACATCGTTTAATCGACTTTAATGTGGGGTCCGATATTTTTTTCTGTGTGTTACAAACATAAGCACAAACGCATAATACCCCAACCACTTTTGGTGGTGTAGGGTATAAAAATAAAAACTCTAATATCAACCGTTTATAAAGTATTTAATTTTATATATGTTAAGATTTTTTCGATCTCACTTAACAGATATCTTAATTTAGTAAATTATTTTTCTATTATCTTGCCAAGCACTTTAAAGAAGTATATAAATCTTTGATATGGACTTGATTTGTAAAAATTAAGATTTTTTAAAAATTTTACATACTCGAAATAGTATACTTTGACACCGTGTAGGTTATCCCGTGTTATCACAGACTGACTACAAAATAATTTATCGGCAGGCTTAGGTCCTCCTCTACAACTCTTTAATAAATTTCAATTCGATTCGACCAGTAGTTTAGAAGATAAAGATTTATTATCAAACATTTTATGTTTAGCCCATTTTATGTTTAGCTGGTTCCCAAAATTAATTTCATATTTAATGTCATGCATTAATGTCATATTTAGATATTTCCAGACAGGGAAAACAAGAGCTATTACAAATTTATGATTAATTTTTCTAAAAAAACTTAAAGCAAAAATTTACCACTGCTTTAAAATCCATTATAGATCCATAGTGCACACCAGATATAAATTCATATAAGCTCTATAAATTACCAACACTTTTCTATAACTATAACAAACAGTGCACCCGCTGGAATACCTGGCACTTATAAACAAACCAACACACAAATATGTGCTTACATTCATACTATACATTTAATACAAACTATGTTTAAATTATATAGATGTAGTTTTTGGTTATATTATATTTGTTTTTATTTTTAAAATTTTTTTAATTTTTTATTTTCAAATTCCCATTTATAGTTTTGGTTCTATTTTTCTTTTTTGTATACAGCTAAACAAAAACTAAATTTCTATAGTTATTTGAATTGTTGTAGTTTTACATTAATTTTGTTGCATTTAATAACATCATCACTAATACAATAAACAAATTTAATAGAATTTTAGTTTTACCAAGCGGAAATGAAAAGCAAATCGCATACACTTACTGACTCATTCACTCACAAAGAGTAAACAGAAAAGAGAAGGAGCAGCAAAGGAAAGAGTTGGGAAATTTCTATATATTGATTGCATTAATTTATAGAATAAATAATTACATTTTTTTATTTTTTTGTTTATAGTGTTCGAGTGGAAAATAGATTTTAGCTATGCTATGAATGTATGTTTGCTCTCTTTATAATAATGTTGTATTCATTTATAATTGAAAGTTAACATTCAGTATTTGTTTATAAATTATAAAATAAATCAATTTTCAAAATTAATTTTTTTGTTGTTATATCTATGTATATTCTATATTTTAGAGTATCTGTGTATTTTCTCTAATATATGTATATGTGTTTTACATATGCTACTTACAAAAAGATAGTTAGTTAAGCATTTTGTAATTCATTTATGATTTTATGAATAGTAAACTACATAAACATTCATGTATTTCATTTTATTTGCTAAAATGTTTAATATTATAATTTAAGTTTTGTTTAACAATTATTTAACAAACTTAAATTGAACTATAATTAGTTGAGTGTTTGTAATATTCTATAAAAGTTCAGGGATTTAAATTAATTGAAAATTTGTTTTGTTGTTGTTTTTTTTAGAGAGATTTAAAGGTAAATGGATTTTTTTAATGTTTTTGAAATAGAAAATGTTAAATTGGAAAAGTTAATTTGTTAGTTGAATGACATTTGAAAGGAAAGTATAAAAAATAATATTCTTTTTGGGTTAGAAAAATTTTGTTTCTTTTATACATAACATTCAATAACTTGGAAACGGTTGATCTTAGAGTTTTCATTATTCTTTTAATCATTTGATAATTTAGCACAGATCACAGAAATATATAATTTTTATGGTTCTAACAACTAATTATAAAATTGTGGACCATTTTTGAAAATCCTTTCTTTGGAGATTTGATAGTTGCTTCAGTCACTTTCTTGAATTCACTTTTCAAAAGAGCTCAATATCTCTTCACTTGTCTAAGCTATGGACAATTTTGAAAATTGACCTCTATTGGTACTAAAACTATGTTATTGATTTGGTACCACTCCAGAGCTTTCTTACCGTAGTGACATGATACTAAATGGGTCCAAAAATATGTGGACACGTTGTGCTTTCTTAAGAAAAGAAGAAGTCTTTTTTGCAAATATTCCTTTATACATATTTTGGTATTTGTAGATCCGAATGTATTAAATGACTTTCCTGTTTTGCCGCAACTGCAAAAAGCTTGTCATACCATGAATTTTGTTAGAAATTTTTGCTGCTTTTGGGGCTTAAACTTATCTCCAATATTGCTTCGAGCATTAGCAATAAAAATTTTGAGACACAAGCTGCGAAGATTCTGCCAGCACCTACGTTTCTTCGTCAATTATACAGCTTGAGTATTTTTGTATGAAATTTGGTTTTAAATTCCGAGTCCTATTTTTGGCTTGTAATTTTTTTTGCAGAATTCTAGTTTGGAATTTTTTTAACTTTATATGTTATCAACTTTCCCATTAGCTTTAAATTTTCGCATCAAATAGTCGAAGCACTGAGAAAACTGAGCAGATTTTCTACCAGATGTGTTTGAAGTTCCTTTCAATATTCCTTCAATTTTCTGGCCTTCCCAATATCTTGTGGTCCTTTTTTCTTACCGAACTAAGTTTCACATCAATAGTCAAATTCTCCTGATACTGTTTAATAAGAGTAGAAACGGTTTTACGGACGACATTTAATTCTGTGGCCAATTATTTGTAAGACCTATTTGGATTTTTTGAAATTTTTTAATAACTTGTAGAACGTAAATCTTTTTTGTCACTTATTTTGATGACAATAAGGACAAATTAACATGGTTGTTATTAAAAATAATAACTGAAGTATTTTTCCATGATAACTAAATCAAAAAAAAAAATTTTGAATATTGATTCCGAAAAAAGTTATGAGGCAAAATGTGTGTTAAGATTTTTTCGATCTCACTCCTTATGGGAAATTCTTCAAACTCGTTTACTTTTGATGTTGAAAAAAATGTCGAAAATTTTTAAATGACGCATCAACGATATTTAGTACCAATATTGCTTGGCCCCAGTGGAGCACAGATCTGTTCGCGTGAATGACTTTTACCGAACGGCTTCAAAGTTATGGCGGTTTAATATCTAAAATACAAATCAAAAATATCACGATAAGTTATGTATGCGTGGATATATTAGCGACTTAATAATTATTAAACCTTCTTGTAAAATTTGCAAAATTCAGTTTTTAGTGATGAGTGTTGTTCATATTCATCCATTTATTGCAAATTTAACCATTTTTTTTTTGAATAAGTCGTAAGACAATGTCATTTATATAAATTTTTTAATTGCACTTAGTCAAATCTCTAAAGTTGCATTAAATAAAAAATCGTACTTTTTTCGAACGCCATATTGATTTTGATATAGGGTATTATAGCAGCTACAGATTGACATATATCATCGCCAATTTTGATTTAAGCCATGGGTGTGCCTCGACGATTAATGTTAAACTAAAAACATCGCGTTCTTAGCCAATGAAAACCGTTGATGAATATTTTTAGTGAAATTATATTTTCTGCGTAAGTAAAACTTTACATAGGAAATTTATTTTAGTTTAAAATTGATTTATAACACCAAAACCCGCTATAACAAAATATGCAACCATTCACGTTTTTTCTCTCCAAATTTGGGTACCTCCTACAGCATTTCTGTTGAGGGCACATAATCGAGATATATGTCAAATGATGCATAACTTTAAGAGCTTTTAGGCTATGTTTTGAATTTTGAAATACCCGAAACGGCATAAAGTCCCTAGAGAAAAAACTACAATATTTTTAAATTTTTTAAAATTTGGTTTCACGACTTTTGCACAACACAATTTGACATTGGTTAATGGCATGCTAATTAAATCCATGCTAGTCCTTTTCTACAGGTGTTTATAGTCTACATTAGAACAATTGGGCATTTATGCTAAAATTTGTGACTACAGCAAGAAAAAGAAATAAAAAAAACTTGTTAGTTTCAAACACTTTTTTTTTTTTGAATTTTTCACTTTAGGTTCTTGCCTGCACCACATGGAATGGAATTTTTTTTCTGTTACAGCACCAAGTGTTGTTAACATAATTGCATTAAAAGTTGTTTAAAAAACTCAGAATTTAAAAAAATATTTGAGGTTCAAGGTCGGTTTCATAAAGACAAACGTAAAAAGGGAATTGCCCATATATATTTCTAAATTCTCATATTTTTTAAATTTAGTAACTTTTTTTAATATATACATTTGTGCTTGGAAATTGGTACTCCTTTTTTAAATTGACACTTGTTTCAATTAATTTGTTTTCTTATTTTTAAATCGATATACAATTTTCATATTTGAAAATTTTTAAATATTTTTTTTTTTTTTATTTAAAAATTTCGAAATAATCTTCCAAACATTTGTTGAAAATTTATAACTTTTTGTACTCTACACTATCATAAGTGGGTTTATGCTGATGTTTGTAACACACGTTGGGATAAAATGTGTTAAACGTATCGATTAATTGAATTTTGAAAATTTAATTTTTGTAATAAAAATGGATATCGAATCAAAATGCAAAAAAAAAAAAAAATAACATTGCTAAAAGTTATATATTTTTAGATATTAAAAAAAACTAATTTCATCAACTGAAAGTGTATTTAAAAAAAAAAAATCATTTTTCTAGTTATACGTATTTTAAATTTCAACTATCTCAATTACACTGTGTGACGATTTTCCAAGCAAATTTTCATACATGAATAAAACTAGAGCTCAAACATAATAAAACTGCGTTCTCCAGGACGTTAAATCTTGCTTCAAAACGACTTCAAAGTTTCGAAAAATGCTCAAGTTTAAAAAAATTTATAAAATATTTACCAAAATTATATAAACTAAATATGGATGTCATATGAAAGATATGTTTCTCTGCAATACACAGTGGGGCAGAGTCGAACATTTTTGGAACTATATCTAATCGGCTGGTTGGATTTGCGTGAAATTGGGTATAGACATAGCAGATGAGCGTACAGTGCTAAGTTTGGAAGAGGGATTCAACAAACTCCTTAGGGGCTTAGCTAAAGGGGTTTAAAGTAAAATTTTTAATCGTTTGCAAATTTCTTTCTAGCTTAATTTCAAATATTTTTATATATTCTTGTAGGCCTTGACAAGAAAACATCCTTGTGTGTGCTATTTATATCTTATAGTTTTCGAGATATTTGCTTTTAAAATTTAAAGTACCTCAGATGCAAGTTCTTGGTCTAGATTTTTTCATATATATATTTCTGACCGATTTCATTCGCTTTTCTTTAGCAATTTAAAAAACAAAATTATATATTGAATAAAGAAAATTTGAAGTCGATATCTTTATCGAGTCCAAAAGTAATCAATTTTGAATTTGAAAATTGCAAAAATAATGATTTTTTTGTGATTTTTTTTAACGAAAAAGTGTCTACAATCTTTTCTCTCTAAACTAAAATTTTCTCTAAAAACATATAATAAATTTATATTTTGTCTATGAACCAAATTTTATTTTTTATGAAAAAAGTTTGGGAAAAAAAGTCATGTTCGATTCATAATATTTATGAACAAATTTTTTTAATATATGTACTTTTTTTTCTGTATACTTGTATACTAAAGTATTCTCTAGAAACTTTACATTTTTTTAAGCTGGTATTTTATTGTGTATATGATAGGTTTTTAAGTCAGAATTATAATTTATAAGTAAATTTGTTTGCTTAATTCAAGTAAATTTGATTTGCAGGAGGAAATCTATTTGTTCATAGTCGAAATGCAATTAGTTTGTCTTTGGAACAAATAAGATTTAATACCTATTTTTTTCCAAATATGAATTTGCAACGTGCAGTTTAATTACAGGGTAGACTTGGATGTACAGACGGACAGACATTTTTAAATTGTTTCTGAAAACGATTTCAAATGTACTAGTAAGCGATAATATGCACGTAGTATTACCTTTGATGACATAAGTATTATAAAAATCTCTATAAACTTATACAAAATTCAATATAAACATTAACCTATTAATGTCCACGGCGATCTAGCCATCTTAGAGAATTAAAATTTTGAACATCATGTCAAATGAGGCATTGACGGTGAAAAATTGTTTATATTTGGTTTAGTAAGGAAGTTATCAGCCGTTACATATACGTAACAGTGGGCATTACTCAATAATTTTTGGACCTTGTATTTTCTATATAAATTTCATGAGCTATATAAGCAAAACCTAAAAAATGTTAAATTTTTTTAAAAAAGGCACAATTAAATTAATATATTAATAAAGTTTTACAATATTTATAATAATTCATCATTTAATTTTATTTCTAAATTCATATATGGAACGAAGTGACTACTTCCGGTTACCGGAAATGCCTTCCTCTGCTTGATCTAGGATCGCGTCGTCCTCATGATCTGCGTTTTCATACATATATGTTGCACAAGAATAAAGATATTCAAAAATAAATCTGACTGAATGCATGTATAGTGTCTATGGCGAAATTTTCCGTAGACCCTCTACTTATTAATACCCACAATATTTATCAAACTGCTAATAATAAACGAGAACGGTGCTATAATCACTTGTTTAAACAATTTATCATATTTACTGCTCAAATAATATATTTAATTAAAAAAAATGTTGTCATACAAATAGGACTATTTGTATTGAAAATAAAAGGGGCCACAAAGTACTGAGAATGACCTAGTATTACATATACGTAACACTTTCTTTTTTCACTTTATAATTTTTATCGGACACGCCTTATATATTTGTAAGTAATCAAATAATCAAATTTAATATGTTTTCTTTTAGTATACACAAAAATTTTTTCGTTAAAATATGTTGAACGTAAATAATAAGCCTTTTTGCAAACCTCCTGCCGTTAAAATTAAGTTTTTGCAATCTTTCAAATAATGGACTTTACAAAATCATTTATTGCCACAATAACGGTAGAGAAAGTGAAAGAAAAAACATTTGAGGATGCAGGACTAATATTAAATTACACAATTCATAACAAAATTTAAGTTTATATTATTCCGTTTTTTGACAATATATTTTTAAACTTAAACATTGTCGCGTTACATATACGTAACAGTGGGCATTAATGGGTTAATTGAATGCCACAATAAACGTATGATTAATATTATTCACAAAAAAAAAAAACAATATTTATACGTCATTTATATTCTAACTCCATTATTTCCATAAACTACTAAAATCATTTTTTTATATAACCTAACCAAGACTAAAATTATCTATGAACATTTTTTAATATAAATTTTAAATAAATAAAAACTTTAAAACATATTAGTATTACTTACCGCCTCTGGATTGCTAGCAAAATCAATAAAGGGAGGAAATGAACCTGGTTCACCTTTAGGACCAGCAGGACCCGGTGGTCCTGGAGGACCACGTATACTATCACCAGGAGGACCTTTAGGGCCACGTTCACCTTTCTCGCCTTTAATTGTACGATATGCTAAAAGTAGAAAGAAGAAATAAATGATTAATATAAAAGTACAAAATATTTCCTAACTAAAATTTTAATATAAAATTTAATTTAAAAAACTGAATCATTTAACATAAATATAGTTAAGTAATTCTACAGAAATTATGCTTCATATTTTCACTTGTAATAGTAATAACAGTTTTCTAAGTTTCCCTTTTCATAAACCCTAGTGAGCACCTTAAAAACAAGTGTCACTACAAAATATATAAACATTTATATATTTCTAGGTCGTGTAATTATATAACAAAATTCCTGTTATTTCATAGAAATTATTAAACAATTTCTAATAACAACTAAAAAGTCTTTTAAGTTTTTAATATCCCCAAATCATAAAATTTTCCAACAATTATTTTTATGTCATACAATTGACATGTCATTCATAGATGGTAAGAAATAAAATGTTATTTTATTTGAAAAAAAGAAACACAATGTTTATTACAATACTTAGAAAATAGTACAAAATTGATGTTTCCAATCCTAACAATTTATTACATGTTATGTCACATAATCGTTACATACATAGAAATATTAAATAGAATTCGGAAAAAAAGTTTCTATGTTCCCGAAGGCTTTTCAGGAACCTATTATAATAAACAAGTGCTATACACATTTAACTTGGCAACTTTAAAGGGTCATCCTTATTTACATTTATATACACCCATAAAGCAGCAATAGCATGTTCACTTATATGCAAATATAAAGTTTACACTGAAAGTGTATATTCATTCCTTTTTTTTTCAATTTAAAATGTTCTCCATTTACAAAATAATTAAATTTTTTTCCATGCAAATGTATATTTATATATACATAGATGTATTTGTTTGTTCATGTATGTGGGATTGGAGTCTGGTCGCGTCACCAGATCTGGCAGACGTTGGTAACGAAGGGGTTAATATTACTAACGGACAGAATATTCTAGAATAAGATAGTAACTAGTCACGTAGGCTACAGACAAAATATGGACGAGACATCTTATAACGAAAGATGAACATTCTGGATGGGGACTTGTATTTTGATAAACGGACTTTTAATGGACGAGACAAGGATAGTTATATGGTTAACTCGCTGGGAACTTTCTGGTACTTTGAAATGTAGCGAGTAGTGTAGGAGAATTATATAAAAGGTAGTGTTGAAAGATAGAGAGGAGTGTTTGAGTTAAATTCAAGTTGTGAAAGTTGAAAAGTTGAGAAGTTAAAATTATCAGTTGAAAAGTTGTCTAAAACGTTGTGCAAAGAAGTTATGAATAAATAATTAAAGTTGACCAGCGACATCCACTATATTAAAGTGTAAAATAATCTTAAGTTTTTAATTAATAAAATATACACAATTTATTATTAAGAAACAATATAATTTGTGTTTAAATTAAAAGCCGTCAAGCTTTAATAATATAAAAATCCCACATGTATATGAGTAATATCACTCAATTTTTATTCAATGTATGTGCTTACAAATGCAAATTATTGCAATAATACATACATAATCGTTATAAATGCTGTTCTAGTATGTAAATAAATTTGCTAAAGCATTAGATCTATATTGATGTTAAACAACAGTGGGATTTAATGGACAAATTAGGAAAAGGAATAAATGTTTTTGCTGTTAAAAAAAAAAAAAAAAAAACATTTTTGATATCAAAGCTACACAGTTTTCTTGCAATAGAAATTTTTAATGATATTTTCATCTTAAATCCAGCAGTGAATGGTAAAATTTAAAAGTTTTATTTTAAATAACTCTACTAATAACTAAACACAGAAAAAAAGATCGTTTGTTAAACGGTTAGTACTGTTAAAATTTAATGGTGTATCATTAAAAATAGTTCAAAATATTAAAATATTAAATCTTAAATGAGTTTTCGTCTTTCGCCACCGTTTTCGTAGGCTCACATCAACTCAAAATCAGCCGCCGAAATTTTAAAATTTTTATTTAAATTCAACAAAAAGCATATTTTTCTATCTTATTCGAAGAAGTGAATGCAGTGGCTCCATCTATTATTATAATTTTACTTACATACGATAAATTTATTGGAATTAAAGATAATAGAACGTATAAAAATGAATTAATTAATAAATGATATAATCCTCACTTCTAATTAAACTACTTCAAGTTTTTTGTAGATGGGGAATGTAATATTTACTAAATCCAAGCCGAAAATTTAGCCGCCGATTAAAAAGTGCAGCGCTGTTGCCGCCGAAAATTTGGCATCGGCTTGTTTCTCTGGTTGATGCAGAAGGAAGAACCGTAATACGCCTAGTTGAAGAAGAGATTGAAGCCGATAGAATCCGATTCATCATTATCGTAGTTATTCTCTCGTAATAAATGTTTTGTATTTGAAATAAATAAATATTTAATAAAGATAACAAATATTTTAACTCCCAGAAAGGGTAAATCAAACTTCTTATTACTTAAGGTTTGTAGATCCGTAAGTAGACCCTGGAGGCGATTAAGTTACCTCATAAAACCACGTAACAATAACATACATGAAAACCTTTCAAAAAACATTCGTTTTAAAACTGATTGGACAAAATATAAAAAAAAATCATCAGTAGCCACATCAATCCTCATCTACAGTGTGACGAACATATAGATGAATGCATCAATGACTTTACCTCTTAATTGTTTTGGCCTTAGACCATTCCCTCAGAAACTAACAGACATATTTATAATTCAGAAAAACTTATTTGCGAAAAAATAAAATGCACAAGAGAATGGCAACAAAATAGATCTCCTCCATCAAAACAGAGGCTGTCTACTGCAAGAAAAAAAACTCAAGTGCTCTACTCAAGGAAAAGGATAGCAAAAACTAAGATTATATTGAAAGTTTAACAAGTACAAAACATACAAACTTTTTTCTCTGGAATGCAACTAGAAATATAAAACCACCGGTAGATGGCCAAAGCCTACTACGAAAAGCAAACGGTACCTGGGCACGAAGTGTAAAGGACAAAGCGCAATTATTTGCTGAGCACTTAAGTAATGTCTTTCGACCTAACCTCCAACAAATGAATTTGTTTTAGATGAGCAATATTCTCGTACTGTATCAGAAGCGAACTTTATAATCAGTTCTGAGTATGTTCACAAAGTTATTTGGGAGCATACCAAACTAAAAAAATCACCAGGATCTGATTTAGATACACCATTAATGATTAAAAACCTATCGAGAGTTTCAATAATTGCTCTAACTTTATTATTTAATGCGAACTTGACTCTAGGAGTTTTTCCGAAAAATTGGAAAATCTTCCAGATTATAATAATTCCAAAACCAGGTAAGGATTTAACGGTACCATTCTCATATAGACTATTAGCTTGCTGCCATGCCTGTCAAATATTTGGTATTTATGAGTGGGGGAGGACATTTGTATGGGGGCTAGGAGAAATAATGAACCGATCATAACAAAATTCAATAGGCTTCGTCCTTGTGTTTAAAAAACAATATGTTTCAAATTTCATCAAATATCTTCAAAATTGAGACCTGTACTTTGCGCACAAGCCTTACATGGACAGCCATCCGACCAGACGGACGAACGGACATCGTTAAATCGACTACGAAAGTGATTCTGAGTCGAACGGTATACTTCAAAGTGGGGGTTGGATTTTTTCTCTGCGTTACAATATTTGCACACATAATACCCCAACCACCTATGGTGGTTACATCAACAAATTTTGTAGATTCTTTTTAACATAAAAAAAAAAATTAAATAAGATAAATTATTGAAACTAAAATAATTAAATATGAATAACAATAAAAAGAAAATTAAAATAAACCATATTTATTCTAACATTATTAAAGAGTAAGATTAAATTCATTTTGAATAAAAGCAAGTAAATAAGATTGCGCTATTTATGATTCCAGATAGCATACTCTCACTGTGAAAAATTCAATTTTCGAAAACCATGGAATACATTATAATCTACATTATTTCAGCACTTATAACTGAACTATTAAGTATTAACACAACCGAAAAAATTCGATTCTCACATAAAAATTATATTTTTTCTGTGTGAATGTCTTTATCGATAAAGTAATAAAAAAAAGAAGTTTCAATTATCCCACTGTTATATTAATGAATATGTTAGTATTATAACTATAGTTTGCTATATGATTGGTTGTGGGGAAATAAAAATCTTTGATATACTGTAATATCATTAATATTTATTTTCAAAGGGTCAGATAACAAACAAACAAATGATTACAATAGGAAAATTAAATTCTTGTTGAAAAAATGAAAGATAATGGAAAATTTAACACATTTCCATTTCTCGACCGAGTGACAAACAAATTTATTGTGATTGAAAAAAAAAAAAAAAAAAAAATATATTGTGACAATAAGGAAAATTTTTCTATTCTCGTTTTAGTTTTAAATTTAAATCTGCAATTGGTCAGTACCAATAAAAAAAATTTCAAATTTCAAATAAAATTTATTGAAATCTTATCCAAAAATTTGTTATATAAACGTAAGTTTTCGAAAATAATAATTTTTATGAAAACTTTAAAATAATAAAATTTATAAAATAATTTCAAAAGATAGAAAATTTATCGAAAATTTCATATAAAAAGAAAATTGATTAAAAATCTCATACAAATAAATTATTGAAAATTTGTGTAAAATTTCTTATAAAAATATAATTTATCAAAATTTATACAAAATAGACAATTTTTAGAAAGTTTTCCATAAATTCAAAACAACAGAAATTTTGTATTAATAAAAAATTTATATAAATAGAAAATTTATCGAAAATTTTCCACAAATAGTAAATTTAATTAAAATTTTGTTTAATTTGATAAATATATAACAAAATCACCATATTTTACGAAAATCCCCAAATCTCTCCCCACGAAAATCTGTCTCCAAATAAAATTTTAAATCCCTGATTTTGGACAATTCCCCTGATACGGTTACACTAATGATTACATAAAATATTTCCTACTTTTATATAAAAAAAAAAATAGAATTTTTTATATTAAATAAAAGTAATATATAGTTTTAATTTTTTCAAATACTTACGTCTTTCATGTGGGTATTGTGACTGAGGGGGCGGCATACCACTGCCATCGTAAATGCTTGTGGCCTGTAAAAAATAAAAATAAAAAGAATATTAATATTTTTATTAAATATTTATGCTCTATAAAATCACATTTTCATTAACAGCTATTTAATATAAATGCTGTTCATATTTATTTATACATTAAGTAAAATTTAACATTAAACCTAAATATCTTTTTTATTAAAAAAAATATCTCAAATAATTCAGGAAATTTTTTTGTGTATTTATATTTTAAAATCTTAACTTTTTTATTACTAAAATTAAATATGACTTAAATATCTAACTATAACAAAGGGAATTATATTTAAACTAAATTTAAAACTTTTATTTTTATTTATTTCCCAAATGATCAACTTAATACTTAATTGTTTTATATATAAAACCTAACAACAAAAGGTCAATAACTTGGTAGAAAAATAAATATAACTAAAACATTATTTATATGTAAAATATAAAAACAAAATATATAAATAAAATTTTGTTTTAAAAGTACTAGAAAAATCCATTATTAAACTTGGACAAGTTAAAGTACTCACAGTGTAACCACCAATCAATAATAAAAATAAAATATATAATATACAAAAACAATATAAATATATGAATATAAATAAATAAATATAAAAACTAAAATGCAAAATAGCAGTTGAGCAAAAATAACAATGAAACTATTTTTATGGTATACGTACATGAAATATGAAATAAATACATGTTTGTGTGTGTTTGAGAGTGTCTGTATAGCAACAAACATAAAATGCCAATAAAATCACTTATGCAAAAAGTTGGTAAATCCTCAAATGACAGCAACAATGGTTTTACTACAGCAATATTTCACATAATACAAAATGCCACAAAACTATCATTAGAGAGAGAGAGAAAGTATAAAACTAAGAGTAAAGTGATGGGGGAAAGTTTGTAGAGAAGTTTATGTGTATGTGTGTGACACAGGCCAGAGTATTTATATGAAAGTATGGGATATTATTACCTCCAGTGATTGGAAATATAAAATCTATGAAATAGTAAAACAAACACTTATAAACTCAATCATCATACTATAATACTATAATATGAATACAAGTGCACAGACACAAATATTGATTAAAACATTAGGGTTATTCATAGTGAAAGAGAAATAAAATGATTCTAGATAGATAGATTTAATTGATTATGTAAAGTATTAAAATGATTGCAGAAAACTTTGAATGCTCTAAGGTAAACATTATGAGGGAGTGTATAACTGATCATTGATAAAGTGATAACTTATGTTGGATAAAAATTGTTATTTACTGATGTCAGAACTTTGTTTACAAAAGCTACTACACTTTGGTATTTTTACTTAGAATCATTTTAATATTAAATTAACTTTAAATCCTTTTTGTTTATTAATTGATGTGGAAATAAGTTTTTGAAATGATTAATATATTTTGAGATATGTAAATATTATATACAATTTAATTTAATCATTTTAAATTTGACCTTTTTGTTAAAAGAAAAAAGAAAAATAATAACAAACACTTAATAACACTTTAGCAAACTAGTAACTCTAATGAATAATTATTATAAGACTCGTACAATTTCATATCAAGCAGAAACCTCCACATATGATTTCTTTATTATCAGTATAAAACTCTCCTCATATGGCACTCTATATATTACAGTTGAATGAAATTTAAGTGCAGTTATATACTCACACATACATTTATATACTTGTTTATATTTAAGGTTTACTATATATTTTTTCCCTTTCCGTATTTGTATATTGAAGTTTATATACATTCTTGTACACTCATATTTGTATATATACAAGTGTTTGTAAACATTAACATAACAACACATACATATACATATATTTATGTAGTCAAATATTTTATTATTTTTCCTTAAAATTTCTTTTGCATCCGCATGGACATACGTTGTCTATAGCAAATATTTCGTTATTTTATTGACACAGTAGCACATATACAATAATGTTTTTACAACCACAAATATATGCAATATTTGCATATATTTCTTAGGATTCTTTTGTAAAACGTACATAACTACATGTCTTATATAAATAAAGTAATAAAAATTGTACTAAATGTATGAGTGAATTTTTGAAAATCATATAATTTTAGGTAATTTACTGGGTCTCTAGGAGGCTTGAAGTAAATAATGTGTGATAAAATTATTTGAAAAATTTAAAGCAGAGACCGGATTTTAATACTAAAAAAACAATCTTTTTATTTTTATTTCAATCGAAAAACAATCTTTAATGTTCAAAAAATAATAAAAATCCATCATGATTTTTATTATTTTCATCAATATTTAAATTTTTTTCATCATGATGAAAATAAAAATATAAATATCTTTTGTGATATTTATTTCAAAAGTTGAAAATTATTTTGAACTTTTTTCATCGGATGGAAAAAATTCTAAACAACAACAATTTCATTTGAATAAAAAATATTTTGAAAACAAAACAAAAGTATAAATAAAAAAAACAATCATTTTAAATTTTTTTCGAACTGATATTTATTGTTAAAGATATTTATCGTTAAAGATATTTATTTTTTTCATCATTGATGGATATTTATTTTAAAAATAAAAATCCCTCACATATTTTTTTCAACAAATGAAAAAATATTTTGAACATTAAAGATATTTATTTTGATTGAAAAATAAAAATAAAACGTTTTCGGGTGCTTGATTTAAAGTCAAGTAGGAAGTCTGAAAGGAAAATAATTTTAAATTTATATTCTTAAAAATAGTAATGGACAAAAAAGCGGAAAGTTAAAGCTAATGCGGAGTAAAGTCCAAAAAGTTCCAGACAGGAATGCTGCAAAAAATTTAGAAGCCAAAAATAGGGCACGAAAATTAAAATCAAATTTCATACAAAAATAATCTTATTGTATAATGGGCGACGAAACGTATGTGCTTGAAGAATTTTCGCAGCTTCTGTGTCCAAATTTTTATGTTGCTAATGCTCGAGGCAATCTTGAAGATATATTTAGGACCCAAAAGCTGACAAATTTTCCAAAAAAATTCCAGATATGACAAGCTTTATGCAGTTGCGACAAAAGAAACAAGTCTTTTGTGATAGTCGGCTCTATAAGTACCGAAATATACATCAAAGAATGTTTGCAAAAAAAGCCTTCTTCAGTTCATAAGATAGCACAATGTGTTCACATATTTTTGGCCTGATTTTTCAACATTTCACTACGGTAAGAAAGCTCTGGAGTGGTACCAAAGCAATAACATAGTTTTTGTACCAAGAGAGGTCAATTCTCAAAATTGTCGTAGCTAAGACCAGTGGAGAGATATTGAGCTCTTCTGAAAAGTGAATTGAAGACCACAAAAAAGGTGTCCAAAAATATTGAACATTTTAAACGAAGATGTGCAAACTGTTTCAAAAAAGTGGCTGAAAGAACTGGAAAATCTTTAATGAAGGGTTACAAAAAAGGTCCACGAGTTAATAAATAGTGGTTAAAACTATAAAAGTTGTATTTTTCTGTGATCTGTAATATAATATAAATTAAATTAAAAAAATTAAATCTTTGAGATCAACCGTTTCCAAATTACTGAATTTTATATTATATATGTCAAGATTTTTTCGAACGCACTCTTTATCTCAAATTTTCTATTTAATCCATACAAAAGTCTTATTATTACCACATATTTTTTCAATGCTACGTCCCTGAAAGGTACACTGCGTCTATAGTACAATTGTGATAAGAAGATTGACTAAATATTTTTGTTATAGATAGACTTACAGTTTCTGAAATATTAGATGCTTTTGACGATAATGAGTTAAAAGACGTTGCAATTTACACAATTCCACCATTAAATTGAGCCTAAACTGATCAAGATTCTGATGAAAACAATGATGAGCATGAGGCAAAACATCTCGGTCCAAAACTATTATCTACAGAATGTGGAGTAGTATATGAAGATAGTGAATGAGATAGCAGTGATTATGAACCCCTAGAAAAATTATTGCACATGTTCTGTAGATCAAACAGACAGACAAACACAAGTCCAAATTGCTGGCGAAAAGTTGAACCCTAATATAAAATAAATACGAATTCCAAAAAGTGCTAAGGCTTAGTTATAAGTATATCCGACCGAATTCTTTGAATTATTTTTCTCCGAGGATATTTTAAGACATTTTGTGGAGCAAAAAAGAAAAAAAAAAAAAATAGTACAGTCTCCAAAAGAATATAAATTTAAAAGTTACATTGGACGATGTGAAAGTATTTTTAAGAGGTATTCTCATGTCTGGATATGCCAAGTATCTCAACAAAAGATTGTATTGTTTAAGCAAACCTGACGTTCCTAAACTGCTCTGCAATAGTATGAGAATGAATTTGATTGGGTCCTCTGAATAAGATCAATGCTGGTATTACTAGTAGTATCCCATAATTGAATGCCATTAGTCCAAATTGGTTTTTAAACGGTTTTATATAGGATGACTTTATTTTCAAGGCCTAGTCTTGATTGATTATTTATTAACCAGTGAAGGCTAGAAGCTTTCAACTTCATATGAAATCTCTTGGTTTCTATATGACGACACCAAGTAAGTCGCCTATCCAAATGGATACCAAGGAAAGTGACATGCTCTGACTGTAGTATTCTTTTACCATTAAGTGTGACAGATCGACAGTTGCATCTTCTAAAGCTGAACATAACATAGTTACTTTTTAATACATTTACCCGTATTCGCCAGTTTTCTAAC
This sequence comes from Protophormia terraenovae, assembly GCA_951394005.1. Classification (NCBI taxonomy): domain Eukaryota; kingdom Metazoa; phylum Arthropoda; class Insecta; order Diptera; family Calliphoridae; genus Protophormia; species Protophormia terraenovae. Next base: position 109,174,363 of record OX596075.1, on the reverse strand, counting down.
CATGTCTCCACACGTTGGAGGTAAATATCTAGTTAACTAAATGCAATGTGTGAGTTTTCATGACAACTGATTATTGCTGTATCATCAGCAAATGTAGATATAGTCAACACATCGCAAGTCAGAAGTGTAAATTAAATAGAGTGATAAAGTGCTCGACTTTCTCTCAAAAGCTAATGTTCCGTGTAATGAAGAATTCAAAGTAATTAATCATAGCGTTTCCATTTTAAAACAAAACTAATTTTATGTATTTTATAGACAACTATTTTACCTCCGTTAAATTACTGTGACTCTTATCATCCATCGGAATATGTAGTTCAGGAACAATAAGAGAAGGGCGAACAGATAAATGTCTTCTTCGCTCAATCCCGGTAATGAAAAAAGAAATAAAGAAATCTGCGGCGCTTAATTGAATTTTAAAATTTAAAGTTTTGTAATAAATAAATATTGTCCACTTTAATACTATGAAAAGAAATAGTGCTCATATATAGCCCGATTTGAGAAAATTATTTTTTTTTTTTTTCAAAAAAACTCCAGTAGATTAAGTACCAGACATTTTCTTAAGCTATGTATACACGGTTGTCAGATCTAACAATGTTGGCAGAAAAATGTTCAGAAAATGTCTAACAACCGTGTAAACTTACAATTTATGTCTTTCAACGTTGTTAGAAAAAGCATTGTCAGTAAATTGTAACCCAATAATATTGTTAGACATCTGGCAATCGTGCAAACACATAACTTTGCCATTGGCAGATAATTGTCTGACAATTTTTATTGTCAGCTGTGCGAATTTTATGCATCTGACAATGGCGCCATTGTCAGATAAATCATTTGTAATGGCAACGCTGCACATTAAACAGCAAAGTTTATCCGTCTGACGACGGATCTGGTAACTTTTGCCATACAACAACCTGCCAACAGTGTAAACTGACAATTTTTGTTGGCAGATAAATTTATTGTCTGACAATTGACTGGCAATGAAATTGTAAGGTTTTCTTACGATCGTCTAAACTGGCAATTTACCTGTTGCTAACAATTTTTCATTGTCAGTACATTGGCATTACATTGTCAGATCTGCCAACATTGTTAGATCTGACAACCGTGTATACATAGCTTGACAATGGCGCCATTGTCTGATAAATCATTTATACTTTATACATTTATATGGAGTCACTAATTTAAGCAGATTATCAAATTGTTCGGAGACCATTCGTAAAAAATTACGATACAACTCCAGCTCTTCACTTCGTAATTGGATGAGCAATTTAGCGTGAAATTCCTCCTGCTGGTGGTGAAGCACCCAATCCTTCACCCACACTTTGCGGCTCCTTTTTGTTTTTTTGTATTCGTCCTCGCTGCTTTCGAGAACATATGCAGCTAAAATAGTTGCAATATTATTTTTTTTTTGTTCCATTGTTTTTAATTTAGGGAGAACACACAAATTTTTAATTAATGCCCTAATTTCATAAATCACCTGCGTTGAACGCTTCCCATACACTTCACTTTCAATCACCAACGCTTGACTAAAAAATTTTAATTTTATAAATCACTACGACTTTGCGTTGAAATTTTACGTTATCACTGATATATGACAAATAAAAATAATTCCAGGATTTCCAACATCAATACGTATATGAAATTATAAAAATTAATTTTCTTATTAGACCTAATTTTTTGTACTTGGTAATTGTGATCAAATTTGAAAAAGAAATAGGAAAAGAAAAACCAAAACAAATAAAAAATAAATTGACAAAATAAAAATGTTATTACATTTCTAAAAAATTATGAATTAAAAGTGTTTGTGTTTTTATTTTAAGTTCAATAAAATATTGAAGAATAATTTTGTATATATATTTTACTATGTTAAAACTTAAATTTATGTGATTGTGCACGCCAACACCTAAAAATTGTAAGTGTTGAATTTGAAGTTTAAAGTGATAAATTTTCTAGCGCGGTGGTTTATAAAATTTAGTTTCAATACATTTTTATTTGAAAGAACGTAACGTCGGGTGTTTCTATCACTTCAACATTCTGATGATTTATAAAATACTAAATTCGTAAAAGTGATAAAAAGTGAGGTGTAGTGTTTTATAAAATAAGGGCATAAATTAAATTAATTTAACACACAATTTTCGTTTGACAATTCTGGCAATGTCTGACCACAGATCTGGCATACAACGACCTGCCAACAGTGTAAACTGACAATTTTTGTTGGCAGATAAACTTATTGTCTGACAATTGTCTGGCAATGAAATTGTAAGGTTTTCTTACAATCGTCTAAACTTTCAATTTACCTGTTGCTAACAATTTTTCATTGTCAGTACATTGCCATCACATTGCCAGATCTGCCAACATTGTTAGATCTGACAACCGTGTATATATAGCTTTAGCTTTAAGTATCAAATATTAAACAGTGGGGAAGAATCGAAATAAATCTGTAACTTCTAATCGGCTACATAGATTTGCATGAAATTTCACACAGGCATAGCAGAGGAAAGTAGCATTTTGAATTTAGAAGCGGGATCTAATATTCGCATCAGGAGCGGAACTATAGGGGTTCAAAATAGAGTACTAGTGTCATGGAAAAGGTTTCACTACTAGCGAATATTTGTTCCTTATTCAATTTCTAAGATTTTTATATCATCTTAAAGCTCTTGATAAATCCTTTAGAAAACATCATTGCATGTAATATTTATCTTATATATTTTTCGAGTTATATACATTTGAAATTTCAAAAATCTCAATTTTACAAGATCTTGGTTAAGATTTTTGCAAATATAGCCAAATATTTTCAACCAATTTTATTATATTTTATGTAGTTGGTTAAAAAGGAAAATTATCTATGGAACTAAGAAAAGGTTTAGTCATTATATTTATTGAGTCAAAAGTTAAACGATTTTGAATTGGAAAGTTTGCAAAAATTAACAAACAGACGGACAGATTGACGGACATTAGAATTCCTTAAAAAAATCTTAAAATTGGAAAGATATCTTTTTTCCACTTTTCGATTAATATAAAAACCAAATGAAGGTATTAAAATTTTGATATCACCATTCCCTGAATTAAATGGCATTTTCGACACATTTAACCCAAATGTATAGACGGACGGACGGACATTGCCATGCTGCCCAAAAATATTTTAGAATTCTAAAAATGCATTTGTTTACTAATTAATAAATAGAAAAAATAGAAAGTGATCATCAAAATTTGGATATCATCTTTTCTTGAATTAAGTGTTATTTTCGTCCCATTTAACCTAAATGTATAGACGGAAGGACGGACATTACCATTCAGCCAAAAAACATCTTATAATTTTAAGAATATATTTTTTTACTTATTAATAAATAGAAAAGTTAAACGTGTTCATTAAAGTGTTGATACATCCCTTTTGAATAATACATAATTTTCGACCCATTTAACTCTAATGTATAGACGAAAGGACAGAAATTCTGCTAAGAAAAATCTTAAAATTCTAAATCTAAATGTTTTTAACTAATAATCAATAAAAAAAATAAAACATGATCATTAAAATATTGATATCACCTTTCGCTGAATTAAGCGTCATTTTCGGTCCCTTTTACCCCAATGTGCGATGGAAGGAAAATAAGTAAGGTTTTCACAATTGCAATACAAATTTTGATGGAAATGAAATGGGATCATACCAACGATTCGTTAAAGGAAGGGGTGCTGTACACAGAAAAAATTATTACCGTCTTTTTTTCAATTAACTCAGTTGTTTAATTTTGCAGCAAAATTTAATAAATATATTCAAGAAAAAATAAAATAAAAATAATTTTTTGTATGATTTTAACATTTTTAATTCATTTAATCATCTACTTTATTGATTTAATTAATTTATTAATTGGGAATTTTTTTCTGTTTTGTATTTTTTATAGTTTTTAGTAATTGATATATATTCATATATATTTGTTAATTGGTGACTTTTTTCTGTGTAAGTATTTCCCTACCAAAAGTGTTTCATCGATAATCTTGCTACATCGAAATACCATGTACAATTTTTAAATACTCAAGTCATAAATGAATTTTTGCCGAATTCTTCAATTGTTAAGGAGTTACAGAATTATTTTCATTTCATTATTGGGACCATTGTGCCATAGTAATAATATTTATAACTATTAATTTAAAGGGCATCTAAGGGCATTTTAAAGGCCAGTTTCTTTCTTCATCTCTTGTCTTGTTTATGGAAATTTTTACACAGAAAAAGTATTATTTTTTATTTAAAAGTTTTTTATTAAAAAAATATATTTTTTTTTTTTTATAGCTATTTTATTGAATTTTTTATTTTCATATTTTTTATTTTTGGATTAAAAAATAATTTCACTATACAAATACTAAAAGAATGCCATGAACACATATATTTTGTTTTATATTCAATATTATTTAAATGTATGTGTTTTGCGTAAATAGAGTTGTGTTAAAACACATACAATAAAAGCAATAAAACTGTACAAAATTATACCAACTATTGAGAATTTTATATATATTTTTTATTTAAATTTAAATTATGGCCATTTTGATAAATGGTTCTTCCGGCAAAGAAAGATGTATGAACGTGATTCAGTTTTATTTTTCTAGTGAAATATTGATGTTAGTTAGTGTTAATAGTTATTCGAATAGAGTATTACTCAAAACGTTTATATAAATAAGGTTTTATTTTAAACAATTAATATGATTTTGTAAATAAAAGAAGATTTATCTTGACTATAAAATAAAATATTACGGCAAATTTTTATAGAAACAACTTTTGATATAGACCTTTTTAACTTTTAATAAAATATATAAATACTGTCAATAAAATTAAAAATTTATGTAAGTATAAACGGAGTTTTCTCAAAAATAATTCTAATAAACCTAAAGAAATATTTTATATATATAATATATAGTTAGTTATTTGCTATTAGTATGCCCTCAACTATAAATTGTTTGCGCTTTTTACACCTGACTTAAAATAAAAATAAAAAGTAATAAAAAATAAAAAAAATGAAAAACCTCATGCAAAGTTATTTGTATGTACATTAATAGCAAACATAATATTTATGTGGAATTATTTTAATAAAGGTCAGGGTCTTAAAATATTTAACTACGAAAATGAAATATGTATGAAAAATAAAAACATAAAAATCGCAATAATATGTGATATAACGATAAACGGAAATATTGAATTTTTAAACTTCCTTCCGACCACCACACGCAGTTATTTCTTTTCTTTCCCGCACTCTCTATGTGGTTTAAATTCCCAAACATGTGCCATATCATTTGTATAATTTTTTTTCCTTCATATACGACTGTCAATAACATACAACTTTGGTTCACAAAAGAACCTGCTGATTTTTATTAAACTAAATGTCTTAATCTAAACTTAATCTCCCTCTTTTAAATGTCTTTAGTTTATTTTGTTGAAAAAAAGAAAAGAATAATAATAATAACAACAAAAATTATTTAATCACTTTTAGTTACAAGTATTTACAATGAAAACAAACAAACTGAACACAAAAAAAAGCTTACAACATAAAACAAAGTTTATGAAAGAAAAAATAAAGTAAAATAAAAAAATAACTTGAGAAAAATCAAGACTATTTAACTTGTTATAGAGAGAGCAAAAAGAAAAAAGTTTGTTTTAAGAAAAGAAATATGTCAAAAAAACATGTCACCACTTACAAGGTTGTTTGTTTTCATTTTTTATTATTTTTCTTTGTCTTGATACACATGTAGACATTGTCTTTAAAAGTGTGTACACGAAATGTTTGTGATGTGCAGTATAATTTAGTGAAATGAATGTTATTTTTATTTTAAACTACAAATGAAAACGTCGCCAATCACTAAAATAATAATTTCAATTACAAATTTTTTAAATTTGTACCTCCCACCAAATTGATTATGATGATTTTTTCAATTAAAAAATTTATTCAATCAATAAAGTAGATGATTGAATAAATTACAAATTTAAGGTAAACGAGAAAGAAATAGTCGGTCAAGCCCGACCATATGATACCTTACACCATTGTCTATGTGTACCAAAATTCGGAAAGGGGCCAATTGTGGACTGATACTTGTATGAAGTGTAAAATTAAATATATTAATGCAAAATATTACATCTATACTAACATTCACATGTATTTATATATTTTTGGGAGATTCCCGAAGTTGGGTCTTATAAAAAAAAATTATGGACCGATCTTCACGAAATTTAGCATACGGATTTATATTTATATATAAACTTATTTGTGCCAAATTTTATGAAAATATTCATATTTTTAGGGCATCTATGAGAGTCAAGGCTATATTCCGAGAAGAAATTTGTATGGGGGCTATGTGAAATAATGGCCCGGTCCTAACTAAATTCAATAAGCTTCGTCCTTGTGTTAAAAAAAGTATGTGTACCAAATTTCATCAAATTATCTTCAAAACTACGTACAAGCTTTACATTGAAAGCCAGCCAACCGATCAGACGGACGGACGGACAGACATTGTTAAATCGACTCAGAAGTGATTCTGATTCTATAGGGTATAATAAATTTTAATTGGATTCTATTATTACTATTTATTTTATTTTTTTCTTGTGTAGTTATGTTTATTTAATTTTGTTGTAAAATAAAACAACTGTGTTAATATAAATAACAACAATTGTTTTATGTGTAAAATTGAAGGCACAGAAAAAAAAGATTATTATATTTTCAAGGTTGAATATAAAAACAAATCAGAATGTGGCTTATACACAGTAAATTGAAGACCAACATTTTTGTTCGACATAAAGGTTTATGTTTACATGAAATTTAAGGTGAATTTTGTTGAAATATTTCTACATTTATGACCTTTATGAACTTAAACAACTATTCCTGAAGGACATTTGTTTAAATGATAGCTAAAATAATAAACAGATTAAAAGCTTTAAAAAAAAGTAGTTTTCGTGCTTAATTAAAAAAAGATATCTTTAAAATTGTCACCTGAACTTTGTTTACAAGGCCAAGATTGAATTGTCTCAAAGACTGATTTAGAGTTGATGTGGAAAACTAAAGATTTAGCTGTATGGTATAAACGTTTCAATACAGTTGTATAAGGTGGGCGTTAGAAAAAATCTTAAACTATATAAAATTAAATAATTTGAAGCGTTTTGGCTTTTTTAAGGAGTGCGTTCGAAAAAATCTTAACATATATAATATTTAATAACTTGGAAACGGTTGATCTTAGAGTTTTCATTCCTTTTTTATCTAATTGATAATTTATTACAGATCACAGAAAAATATAGCTTTTATAGTTCTAATCACTACTAATGAACTTGTGGACCATTTTTGGTATCCCTTCCTTTAGAGACTCGATATTTGCTTCAGTCACTTTTTTGGAACAGTGTGCACATCTTCTTTTAAAATCTTCTGTGTTTTCCTGTTTTGCTGCAACTGCAAAAAGCTTGTTATACTAGGAATTTTGTAAGAAATTTTTTCTGCTTTTGGGTCCTAAATTTATCTTCAACATTGCCTCAAGCATTAGCAATAAAAAGTTTTGACACAGAAGCTGCGAAAATTCTGCCAGCACATACGATTCTACGTCAATTATACAACTTGAGTATTTTTGTATGAAATTTGATTTTAATTTCCGTGTGCTATTCTTAGCTTCTAAATTTTTTGCAGCATTCCTGTTTGGACCTTTTTGGACTTGATATGTTATCAACACTGCATTAGCTTTAAATTTTCGCACCAAATAATCAAAGCACTGAGCTAACTGGGCTGTTTTTCTACTAGATGCGTTTTGAGTTCCTTTAAATATGCTTTTAGTTTTCCGGCCTTCCCAAAATCATGTGGACCTTTTTTTCTATCCGAACCAGGTTTTCTATCAATGGCCAAGTTCTCCTGATACTGTTTAATAACATTAGAAACAGTTTGACAGCAGAAATTTTATTCTGTGGCCAATTATTTGTAGAACCTATTTGGATTTTTTTTTTTTTTAATTTTGTAATAATTTGTAGTACGTACATCATTTTGTCACTTATTTTGATGAAAATCACGACAAATCAACATGGTTGTTATTAAAAATAATAACTGACGTATTTTTGAATGATAACTGGATCACAAATAAATTTTAATATTGATTCCGAAAAAAGTTATGAGTCAAAACGTGTGTTAAGATTTTTTCGATCGCACTCCTTATATTAAATTGATATTATATTACAGTTCACAGAAAAATATAATTTTTATACTTAGTACTAACCATTACTTATGAACTCTTGGACCTTTCTTGATAACTTTTCCCTTAGAGATTTGATAATTATTTCAGTCACTTTTTTGGAATAATTTGTCCATCTCCTTTTAAAATCTTTGATATTTTGGGACACATTTTTTGTGCTCTTTAATTCTCTTTTCACAAGAGCCTAGTATCTCTTCACTGATCTTATTACCGTATAATTTGGAGAATTGACCTCTTTTGGTACAAAAATTATGTAATTTTTTTGGTACCAGAGCTTTACTACATGGTGCCACATGATGGGGCTACAAATATGGGGACACATTGTGCTCTCTTATTTGGTGTATATTTCAGTATTTATAGACCCACTGTAACAAATGACTTGCCTTTTTGCCGTAACTGCATAAATCTTGCAATACCAGGAATTTTTTAAGAAATTTTGTCCGTTTTTTGGTCCTAAACATAAACATAAAAATTTTGACCCGGAAACAGCAAAAAATCTGTCAGTACATACGTTTTGTTCTCAATTATAACATGACTATTTTTGTATGAAATTTTATTTTAATTTCTGTTCTAAATTCTTGGTTTTTAAACTTTTTGGACTTTTTATGTCTTCAAGCCTGTATTGGCTTCAACTTTTCGTACCAAATAGTCAGAGCAGTGAGCTAACCGGTTGCTTTTCTACCAGATGAGTTTGGAGCTCTTTTCAATGGTGTTTAAATTTTCTTGACCTTCCCAATATCATGTGAACCTTTTTTCTTTCCGAAACAAGTTTACTAAATTAAGATTTCAGAGAATTAAGGTAAGATTTAATATTTATATTTTTTTTTTTTTTTTCTTGAAGCTCTGATTGGTTTCAGACTACTAATGGAATTATGATATATTATTTGTTTACGAAACCCACAAGCTGTTACAAAATGATGGATAACGATACCCTAACTTTAAGCCACGTAATATATAATTTTATTAGAAAGTCACATTATTATCAAAGATGTTTCATCTACTAAGACTAGAATGAACTTAAAGGTCTGAGCAAAAGATCTCATAAAGACACATTGTAAGACTTTAGAATGAAGTAAATATATATTTAGAAGAAAAAACTTCTTAAATCGTTTTGCATTTTGTTCCTTCACCATTTTATTAATATTTTTTTACTAAATTGCTCACAGTACATTTAGAAACAGGATATTACTAAACCTAGTCACTTTTCTATCTCAGATCTAATGAATAGATAGATGAATGCATAGATCTGGAGATGCTTCATGTTACATTGCTTTTAAGAGCACTAGTTAATTGCGGCTTATTGACAAAGATCTGCGACTTCATAAAATCATATAATGAGAAAACAAATCGCATGATTTTTAAGATAATAATCATACCATCAAATTGGTTATATATTTATATTATGACTTTTGTTGTGTTATATGAAGGATCCTAGAATCTCTTTCATATTGTTTATTCGAGCCAAAAACAAAATGGTTATCATTCATATCTAACTAAAGTTGACGATACTGCAATCATTATATGTATAATAGCTTCTGGTTCAGATACCAATGCCTGTTTCAGGTTCCAATGTAAAGTTTATTTTTGTTTTTTGCGAACATATGACTTCTTTAATGTGCGTGTGTCGGTTGCTTGTTTATAAAAAAGGTTGTCTTGAATTTGAGCACCAATTATAGAAGAGGCATAGTGTGCAAGGGAGCAGCACCTTTCAACGTTTGCTCTTGCGAAAATTTGCTTTGATTAAAAACATTCATCATTTAGACACGATTTTCAAATCGAGTAATATATTGTTAAATACTTTGAATATTATGTGTTAACTAAGCTGTAAAATATATTATATACAATTTTAATACTACCCTAATAGCCCTAACAAATACATGTGTAAGAATCGTTTAACTTTTTACACACTTATATTTCGAAATTACAAAAGACAACCACAATGAAACTGTCAGAGTAAAAATATTAAAAAAATATATATTTAATAAAGTTACAGGAATCAAAAAATAAAAGAAACACATATACCAAACACTTGGTTAAAAAAATATTTTATATTTTATAAAAATGAAAATGTTAAGTATCATGAAAAGGATAAGCTAAAACGAATTATAAAAAAGCTACTATAGCTGAAAATTTTGTTACATATATTTAGTAGTTTCAGTTTTTTTTTTTTTTTTCAATTAATATTTTCTTAAAAAGAGCAATATTTTTTTATTTGTTATAAAAAATAGTAGAATGTAAATTCATGATTTAATATAATTAACTTAATTTTTTAGATGACTGTTTGTAGGGTCTTATCATATTTTGAGTACTAGTTATCTTTGATAGATATTTCAAATTATCCCTTCAGAAAAATATAACTTTTATGTCTCCTTCAGTTCATAGCACTTTAAAAGTATAAAATATTTTACCATTTATATTTATTAAAAATTTTATAAGAAATGAAACTTAGAGTATATAACAGAGCATGTAATATAAACAACAGTAAAATCTCTTTAAATGGGAAAATTTAAATCATATAAATTTATTTAAATGTTAAAATCTTAAAACGTTGTCTAATAAACAAAAGTGTGTTTCTACTGTTTACATAAAATACTTTTGTTAAAATTTATTTTTTAATTTTTCTTTTAAGACAACTTTAGTTAGTATGGCCCAAATTGAAGTGTTTTGTCCCAAAAAAAGACAAATATTTTAAAAATTCACATGTGTTGTAGAGCAAAAAGCACTTTTTAGTTCAAAGAAACCATACAGAGTTTTCAAATGATACCCTTGGAAAAATTTTCAGGTAAAATAATAATATAAAATATCCTTTTAAATTGGAAACAAGAAAAAATAGTTTCAACAATAATAAACAAATTTAAAGAAAATTTAAATAAAAAAAGACTTTCAAAGGTACACAAAATTTTTGTAAGATTTAATAAAAATATTTATAATAAAAGAACAATAAATATAAATAATATGACAGTTTTAACCATACAACTAAGAAATAATTTAAGTTTTTTTTATTTTAATAAAGAAAGTATTTTAATTTTTACAGACTTTAGGGAATACAGCTAGGATCACGTAGACTAGATATCATTATTGGTAAATTGATAATTCTAATTTAAAAATTGTGTTTTTTTATTACTTATGCATGTAAGTGAATTTAACATAATTGATTTTTTAATATAGTAAATAATATCAAAATAAATAATAAATTAAATAAGAAAATTAAAAAATTTACTTACATCACTCCAATCGAATGTATCACCTGAAGCATCGTCTATTGGAAACTTTTATAATAACATAAAACAAGCAAAAAATAAAAATAGTTAAATAAAAATATTTAAATAAAAAATTAAATAAAAATAAAACATACCAAGCCAGAACCTCCTATATCAACATCAATTTCATTATAATCAAAAGGTAAATCCTAAAAAAATAATAAAATAAAAATAAAATAATAAAATTAATAAGAATGAAAAATAAAGAAAATCAAAAGTAAAAAAAATAATAAACTAAAGACAATAAAAACTTAAACAAAAATAAATAAATTTAAAAAAAAAAAAATAATAATTTTAAGAAAATAAAATCAAAATAATAATTGGCTTCAAAAACTTGCTAAATATAAATATTTGAATAAAATATTTAAGAAAGAGATAATGTATTTCTAAGTATCATAAATGTTTCTGCTGTAAGTTATTATGGCACTTTGTATTATTTATTTTGGCAAACCGACAGATGTCTGAAGCAAAAGGAAAGTAATTTCATTCTTCGAACTCAACTATTTAAATACAGTTCAAAATCATGAATCATTTTTATGTTTGTACTCGTATATAAAGACTGCGCCCAAAAAATCCTTGCACACCTTAAGGCTTACAGTTAAAAAAAAAAAATAGCACCATTAACTTGTTTAGATTTGCTTTCACTCTCAGTGAGTACTTATTTGCTAAATTTTGCTGTAATAGAATAATTAGTCCTTCTTAAAATTAAAATTTAATTCCTTCTAAAATTGCTAGAAATGCATGTGAGTTGAGAAATACAGTTTTTTGAATTGCAAAATCACCGAAAGAATTTGTTATACCCGAAGAAAAGACGGATTATAGAATTGAACACAAAATGATACGTATTTTAAGACAACATTTAAATATCGAAGCATAAAATTCGACTTATTTATTAAATTGCTCAGAAACTTTTATCATAAAAGTTTAAAAAAAGTTGCCTGAAATTATGAAATTCTCCAAAAGAATAAATGTATTTAAAAGTTCGTACTATCAAAAACTTTTTACCAGCATTTGAAAAACTCCAAAACTTAAAATGAAGCTGAAGCTATAATATATATATATATATATATATATATAAATGAACAAGTAGTTTTAAAAAGTAAAATATTTAACTACCATTCCATTTATAGTTTCATTTTTATAACTATCCTTACCCGTTACAATATTTTTTAATTTCACTGAAACGTACGTTAGTAAGTGCTCTAGGAAAATATTATTTTCTATCATTCTAATTCTACTGGCCTCATATCATGTCTCATCAAAAAGTAATAGAGTGGTGTCAAGCAAATGTTACAATCCACTATACTGTCCTAAACTCAGTCGTCCACTGGAAATATATTGGGTTATGAAGAAAAAAATACTATTCAGAAAACACTTAAAACTTAATAGAAAATAAAATGGTGTTTAGGAAAAAAAAAGAAAAATAAAAAAATGACTAAATCTAAAATAAGGATGAAAAAGATCACAATGGTTCCTCTAAATGGAGTCAAGTAAAAATTTTTAAATTTAGTAGAGGCAAAAAAACTCTTTTCTTTTTTTGATATTTACATTAAAAGTAAAAAAAAAAAAAAAAAAATAAGTATTTTTCGATGAAAGAGTAGTTGGTAGATATGACTACTGTACATCATTTTCTTGCAAAAAATTAAAATTTAAAAATTTTGAGTTGACTTCCTTTAGAGGAATCAGTACTAATTGTTTTTGTCAAAAAGCATATAGCAAAAACGTAATCTCCCCAAAAAACGATGAGCCAAAAATCAAAGCATAGCTCTCGCTGAGAGGCACGAAAATTCACAAAAAGTCCAAAATCCCTTTGTAAAAAAAAAAAAAATTTATATTTTTGTCACAACAAGTTCAAAATTGAGACTTTTTTGAGATCCAATTCTGAAGAAAAATAAACTCTTTCTTTAATTAAACATATGGGACATATGATATTTCGATCGTTGGTAAGGAACTAATTTCATATTGGACAATAATTTTAATTTTTTTTTTTCCATATTACATTATAAGGACCTTAAAAAAAAAATCTCTTGGAAAACTCTAGTGAGCAAACTAAAATCTTTACACGCAAAGAAAAAATATTGTGAATAGCAACCATAATCGAGTACTGTCATATTATGGTTAGATTTTATGGTTGTTTGTAAATTATATTATGGTTAGATGTAGCACCATAATATGGTTGAATCACAATAAAAAAAAATATTGTTGATCTGCAACCATATTTTTGCAGATCATTCATTTTGAAAAAGATTTGAATTAACAAAAATTGAATGAATTCTTTATGAATTAATTCAATAAGGAATTAATTCTATTCAAACAAAAGCCTTTGAATTAAGCTATTGAATTATATTTTTGAGAATGTTATTGTGGAATGAAAAATTCATATTTCTTAATTCAGAATTAAGATTTAAGGGAATTAAGCTTACATTTAATTAAACCTTTCGATGCTCTGACTTCATTTATGTATACAGCAATAATATGTTTAAATCACAATAGAAATATTGTTGATCTGCAACTATATTTTTGTTGTAAATGTACTTGATTAATATATAGCGCAATAATATGGTTAAATCACAATAGTAATATTGTTTGTCTGCAACTATATTTTTGTTATAAATGTACATGATTAATGTATACAGCAATAATATGGTTGAATCACAATAAAAATATTGTTGATCTGCAACTATATTTTTGTTGTAAATGTACTTGATTAATATATACAGCAATAATATGGTTAAATCACAATAGTAATATTGTTTGTCTGCAACTATATTTTTGTTATTAATGTACATGATTAATGTATACAGCAATAATATGGTTGAATCACAATAAAAATATTGTTGATCTGCAACTTTTTTTTTTTTTTTTTGTAAATGTAGTTGACTCATGTATATAGCAATAATATGGTTAAATCTCAATAACAATGTTGTTGATATACAACCATATTTTTGTTGTATAATATGATTGAATCATAATAAGATTGAATCACATAATAATATGATTGAATCACAATAAGAATACTCAGATTCGAGAAACAATTATTATGCCTCAAAATAAATAAAAGCCAATTAATTTACCGTATGGAAGTTTTTATTAAAATTAATTATAATTATGTAAAATAAATCACTTTAGTATAAAAAGATAAATTCATCACCGGTGAATGATGAAACCTGAGAAATTTCTTGAATACTCGAAACCTGAGAAATTTTTTGAATACCCTTTTTTAGTACTCCGAAGATAACCTATTATGTAGTTTTCTTTGTATATTATCCATTTAAAATATTTTCGCAATATGAAACACTTATTTATTTCTAGTATAACTTTAATTAAAATAATTTATTTTAAATAATTCACTTTTTTAAATATACATTCAGCATATTTTCTAATACATTTTTAACTTGCCGACAGACAACTAGCTCAATGCAAGAAGCAAATTAAACTAAATAAAAATCAACAAGTATACCTATTGTCAAGTACTAATAATGTATATTCTTGCCAATACAAAACAAACATTTTTTTGTCAATTCAAAATTACAAACAAAATAATATATTTTTTTTGGACATTAAGTTTTAACAACAATAATGTGGTTCTAATTTAAACATATTGCTTAACATGTTGTGCCAACAATATAATTGTGAGTTGAGAACAAATGTATAATTGCTACAACAAAATTGTTTTTAAAATAAAATATATTCAATAATAAGAATATTTGCGACGGAAAAATTTCTTTACAATGAAAATAATATTGTTGGGGCAACCATATTGAGAAATGGTTTTTCTCTGCGTGTAGACTCCTAGTTTCTTATATTGTTTTTGCTATAATAATATATAAATATCGCTTAAAAACTCAAAAAAAAGTTATTAAAAATTTTGTATCAGCGAATTCCATATATTTTTTAAGTTTATATATAATTTGTTGCATACTTTTTGGATAAAAATAAAAACATGCAAGGAAAGTTTAAAAATGAACTGAAACAATTTTGATTATTTTTTTTAATTCTTATAGCTTTATTCTGATGGTTATACTTTCCAAAGAAATTATAAAATAAAATATCAACAAAATGATAACAGAGCTAGGAAACATTTATACAGGAAGCGTGTTTATTAGCTTTTTTGTAAGTCTAGATTAATTCTATTTCTTAATGCAGTAGTTTATAAGTAAGAAATTATTTTCTATCATTATAGTCATGACTTCATATTATGTTTGTAAACTGTTATATATGTATTATTCTAGTGCTAAAATATGCTTACAAAAACAATCATTTATAAACATCACAAATATTAAAGTTTCTAAAATTTCATGGTCGACAAAAAATTTAATCCAAAAAAAAAAAAAAAAAAAAAATTAATACATATAAAATTCCATACAAAATATTGACTATTCTTTAAAAGAAATGCCTTGACAAGCACTTAACTTTGAATAGCTATAGATGTTAAGGTTAGTGTAAGAATAAAGGTGTGCAAATGGCAGCACAGAAAAAATAACAAAAAACCTGAACACTTGACATGTGAAAGTAATTACAATATATGAGATTTCCAGGGTAAAAAGCATAAGAGGGGAAATAAGAGATGAAGTGTTTTCACGTGTATGTGTGTGTAATATGAAACACCATTTTATATGACCATAATGAAAGGAAAAAAAATGTGATGTTTTATGTGTGCTACATGATCATAGTTAATTTTCATCACCATCATCCTGAAAAGCATGGTTGTTGCCGCCCTTCGTGGTCGTTATGGTCACTACAACTACTATTTCATTTTTTATTATAACTTTAGTGAAAGAAATGAGCTTATTTTTAACACTTTTAAGTGGTATAAAATGGAGCAAAGAGAGAGAGAGAGATATACATACATAGCCATTTATGTGAGAAAAATATGTGGTAGAAGCATTTTGTTTCTATTTATGTGAAGAATGTATTTAGAGCAACATTAAGCTTTTCTTTAGCTACATTTATAAGTGTTTTTAACTATTAGGTACATAATAAAATTAAAATATTTTATTGTAATATAATACTTTTTCTGATTTTTTTAGTTGCAGTACAAAGTTGTGTAAGAGCTTTATATATATTATAATATATTCGTTTAATTTTAAATTCTACTACGTACTTGTTAAATATTTAAATTATTTGGTTAGATCTTGGTCCAACATATAACTAAATACATTTAAATGCTTTTTACACTTATATTTTCAAGCATAAATATTTCAAGCGAATAATACATAGAAAACCCCAGTAAGTAATTAAGATTTCGGTTAAAATTGTAAAATAAGTTTCACTTAAATAAAAACCGTAAATATTTTAATAAATTGAATAATTTTTAATAACACTTTGCTACAATGCACAGTGGGGCAGAATCGAAATTTTTTGGAAATAAATCTGTAACTTCTGATGGGCTGTTTGGATTTGTATGAAATTTGGTTTAGGCGTAGCTGAGGAGTGTATAATGTTAAGTTTGGAAGGGAGACCAAACAGACCCATCATGGGTGGAGCTAAAGGGGCTCAAAGTTGGGTACCTCTGACATAAAAATTTTTAATTTTGGTTGGGGTATTATGCGTTTATGCTGATGTTTGAAACGCATAGAATAAAACATCAGACCACTACCTTAAAGTATACCGTTCGACTCAGAATCACTTCCTGAGTCGACTTAACGATGTTCGTCCATCTGACCGCCTGTCTGTCCACGTAAACCTTGTAATAAAACTACAGGTCGCAATTTTAAAGATAAGTCAATGAAATTTAGCACATGATGTTGTATTAGGCCAAGGACGAATTGTATTGAAACAGGTTATGATCGGTCCATTATTTCACGCAGCCTCCATATAAATGTCCTCCCGGAAAGGTTTTAACGATCATAAATCCATTAAATATTTATTAAATATTTTAATGAATTTTGGCACATGTAAGTTATATATAAGTCTAAATCTCTGTTTTAGGAAGATCGGTCCATAATTGACCACAGTTCCCATATAAAACCTTTTTTAACAAATCACTTTAGAGGGCATAAATCCCATTAAAATGTTAATATCAAGCTAGTATTCGACGCAAATAAGTTTTATATAAATGTAAATGATGTAACTGATGGACGTAATATTCTGTATTCGTATGTTTTATTTTACACTTAATATGAGTATTGGTCCACAATTGGCCCCAAATCCAATTAAAGACACCTCCACAAATTTTGATGTAAGCAATGGTCTAGGGTATCATATAGTCGGGCTTGACCGACTATATCTTCTTTTCTTGTTTTTATAATATATATATATATATATATATAAGGATTGTACAGTGGGTCAGAATCGTTTTTTTTTTTCGAAATAAATCTACTTAGATTTAGAAAATCCACAGAAGCATAGCAGAGCAGTGTAAAATTATAAGTTGGAAAGAGGGGCGCCATATACCCCCTCAGCATTGAAGCTATTTGAGCTCAAAATCAAATTCAGTTTCGGATGTTTTACATTTTCAGACAACAACAATTGTAGACTTTATGAGCAAAATTAAAAAAGCCCCACTGTGACCATCTTAGTGTTCAAAAGGCTAAATTCTTTAAGTAGCCTTTTAAAATGGAATTAAATTATTATCCTAGCCATTCTTCTTTGTATTTCTTTGTATTTTAACAGGTTTGTCATTATGCTCAGTAGCCATGTGCTGAGTTTCATGGTGAAAGCAAAACTAGTTTTTCTTAAAATGTAAATTGAACAAAAAACAAATAAACACATAATTCAAAATTTTAATAAAAACTCACATCGGTCATATAAGACAATTGCTAGGAAGGCAAGTGTGTCACAAAATACAGTTTTTTTTTTTTTTTTTTGTAATAATATTATACAAAGAAGTCATGACCATTGGAAGGAAAACTTATAGTGGAAGAAAATTTGTATCTTCTGACTGTAGGACACAGACAAAATAGAAAGGATTTTGGGAGAAAATCCCCTCATCTATGGATGAAAAGTGACACAAAAGTTAATTGCTCTGAATTTGTGTCAATAAGGTTAAAAGAAAATCTAGCCTGAAGAAATACGAAGTACAAAAAGTTCCTAATAAAAACGCAAACAAGGATTTAGAGGTAAAAAAATAGCGTGAGAAAGTACTTCAGACGAATCTTTTTCAGAATTACGATTCGCTTTCTTCTGGCGTGATCTCACTACTTCTCATTACAGCAAAAAAGCAATGGAGTGGTATCAAAAAAAAAAAATTATGTGCATTTGTATAGAAATAAGCTAATACAACAAACTGTCCAGAACTTTGAGCAATTAAAAGGAATAAGGCTCTAGTAAAAAATAATTTAAATCATACTAAAAGCTCAGCAAAAAAATGAAACGAAGTTTCAAAATATGTGGCCTTATTTGAGAAGAAAAAGTTGCCAAAAGACAATAAAAGTTTAAATAGGAAAAATCTGGAAAAGATCAGATATTTATTTAAAAGCAAATAGGAAATAAGTTATTCTTTTATGCTTAGAACTTGAATATAACAGTCACTAATAAAAATATAATTTCATAAAAATTCATCTATTCGTTTAGTTTCTATAAGCAGATTTGTATGCATGTTTTTTTTTTTTTTTGTGCGCAGTCTTTATTTTATCTTAAAATACATGAAAATTATTTTGCTAATCTTTAGAAATTGCTCAATAACTTTTTGAGCTTTTAAGCGATTAAAAAAAATTATCTCTGTTTACAAATATATTTAGTCTTAAGTGAAATTTTTAAAGAAATCGACATTAAATTCAAAATTTTTGGTATAAGTTCTTTTCTTTCTAAATCAATTTAAAATATAAAGTCTACTGAAAATTTAGTTAACTAAGAGAGCACTAAAACTGATCCTTTAAAAGGGGTTTTTTTAGAGCGTATTTCAAAATGTTTGAAATTTATTTTTTGAAGTCGTCCAAAAAATCTGCAGAATTTATGTAACATGGTAATAAGATAGTGTTCTAGAAATTTAATTGTCGCAGATATTAAAAAATACCATTTTGACCCTCTTTGGAATTTGTGTTATTTTTTTTTTTTTTTATTTTTTTTTTATTCTGTTTACTGGGTATTTGATAGTCAAATAGCAGTTAAATGTCAAACTATTTGTAAACAACATTAAATTCACTTAAAATATCTACTGACACGTTTATATTTTTATATACAGAAGTAAAAAAACTATCACATACTTCTGTTCATATGTGCAAAATTATCTTAGTGTTTATCTACTTTTCTTGTTGATATTTGTTTGTGTCTGTATTTATATCTAAAAGTATCATTCACTTGTATAATACTTACAATTTATAGCAATAATTGTATAAAACGCCTATTATGGATATGAAAATGAAAATGAAAGAAAAACAAAAATTTAACGACAACGGCAACAAAATGAGGACATTTGCTGATGAGGATGTTGATGCTGTTATAAACAATTTTTATCCTTTTAACTTTACCACTTATTTCTTTTCTCTCTCACTCTTTTTTACACATATTTGTGTGCAAATAACAACAATCATTAGTCGTTGTTAAAAGTTAAGGGGACGTTAGTGAAAAAAAAAAAAATAGTCTAAAAAGAACAAAAAATAAATTATGTCCTTTTTCCTCGTATTTCTACAAAAATAATAAGTGAAAAAACAAACTCAGGTATTAGTTTTACTATAGAGGAAAAGAAAAAATACGTTTAAAGCATGACATCCCACTAGAGAAACAGTGGGATGAAAAACAGAAAATCAGATATAAAATAAAGATTTTTAGTAATATTTCAAAACTAAAGTAAATACTTCTTCATATTGATTACATCAGTTCTAGAGCTTATTCAATGATTGGATTTATAAGGAGAAATTCAAGAGAATTTAGTGACCCATTTACACTTAAATCATTGTATGTTTCATTTGTCCGTAGCATTTTAGAATATTGCTCAATAATTTGGTGTCCATTTTATAAAAAAGAATCAGATCGATTAGAGCGCATTCAAAAAATTTTTACAAAAATGATTTTTAAATTTTTATTATGGCCTAATGTTCCCTCCTATGATGCTAGGAGAAAGTTATTTGGTTTACAAACATTATATGACCGTAGATCTTACAGTTGTATCATGTTTGTTTATAATATTTTATCTGGTCAAGTAACTTGTTCTGATTTAAATGATTATGTTAATTTATATAATCCACCAAGAGACCTGAGAAGAAACCGTATATTTGATGATACTTTTCATAGAACCAACTATGCTATAAATGAACCAATTACAAGATGTTTAAAATTATGTAATAGCATTTCTCCTCTTTTAAATTTTAATGTAAATAAAGATAAGTTTAAATTAAATTTATTTATGTTATATAATTAATTTAAGTAATCTGTAAGATAAAATCTGTAGATGAAACAAATAAATAAATAATAGAAATCATTCTATTATACATACAAAGAACATCTAGCATTAATATATGTATGTAACTCTATTTTACTCTATATTTTGTAAATAAAATTTTATTTAGGCTAATAACGCTAAAAATAGTTCTACTTAAATATTTTCTTTTCATTTCCTTTAATTTTTTGAAAACCTTAGTTTCACTGTTTGTTGACATAGTTAAAACAAACGTAGGTGTGCTTAAACCATTTCCTTTTTTTATTTTTGTTATTGTTATTTAAAAGGATGTGTGTTTGTGTACTTGTGTTGGTGAGCATGTAAGCGTGTGTAAATAGTTTTATTTGTTATAATTTATTGCTACAGACATGAAAAGGGATGTCGGTTGTTAAAAACTATATAGTATTTACGTAAACACAAACGTTAAAAATTATAGAAATGAAATAAAAGTGTCTTGTAAAAACAATTTCTTAAAGTGTCCTAAATTAAGACAATTTTGTAGGGGAGGAAAATATATATGAAAATATCGAAACTTTAATAAGGAATTTAAGAACGAAAAAGCTTATTAAAAAGTTAAGTAATTTACTATCCATTGAAATTTTTATTCAATATTTATTTTATAAATCATTTGTTCTTTATGTAATTTATAATTTATGGAATAATAGAAAAGAATTCAAGATGTTGTAGGTATACATGGGTATGTCCACTTAACTGTGGCCTTTGTACATCAATTTTGATGATACATGCCTTATTTTATTTGCAGCAATACCAGCTTTAAGATAAAGATGATAGACTGAAACGTTTTTTATGTTTTAATTTATCAAAAGAAATTTTAATAACAAAAAAAAATCTAATATCGAAATAACTCCGAAACTATTGAGCACATAAAATAGGATGAAGATATTTTTAGTCCGCATCTTTTGGTGTATAATTTATGTCAATTGTATACACCGTTCTTGAGATATGGTGAAATATACTAGGGTAATGGCCTTACTATGGGCGAAATATTAGACATGCCCATAAAAACAAATTCAGACCTTATGGAAAAAACTTAAAGAAGATTCATTTTCCGCACATCAAAATCCATCAAGTCCAACTATTAGTCTTTGAAGGTGGATTCTTTTGTCGACCAGTGTAATTCATTTCTTTATTGAAATTAATAATAATGGATCGAGATTTAGCATAAGTCTTAAAAACTCGCCATTTAGTTCCATTTAAATAAAGCCAAAAAAGTCGCCAGGTGGTTGAAAAAGGCGGCCAAATTCGTCCAACGAATTTTATGATTTACAATTAGAGGGCTTTTACGATATATTTTTTTAGTTGTCTTACCGTCAGGCATAAGTAAGGAGTGCTTGCGATCTGTATTCATGATATGTAAGTTAAATTTTTGATGAGGATGAAATAAGGTATTAAAATAAATTAAAATAAATAAAACTTTTTATAATAATTATAGCGAAGATGTTGATAGGAAGGATCAGAACAAAACTAATACATTAAGTGATCAAATTATATTTGAAAATTTATCAAATTCATTATCAACAGAAGTATGAAGGGCAACATGAAAGCGAATTATAGAGATCAAATTTTGACCTTTTAAAAGAAAATCAAACAGAATTCAACTTACTAATTCATTGGCCAGAAAGTCCTGAATTATTTATTTGTAATATATAATAAAAAAATATGAAACTAGAGAGATTTTGACGTATAAAATGAAATATCTTTGCATGCAATAATGTGAAATTACTTAAAACAATAAAGAGTTTTCGAAAGGTCAATATGCAACACAAAAAATTAACGATATTTGTCTTCAACTGTTGGTCGCAGAACAAAGGTTGGACTATTATAGATTCTGTAAAATGTTTAAATTATGCTATAGGTTACAGTGCTGAGCGATTTAAATTTATCCATTTATTCCATATGCTGAGGTCTTGAGCAAACAATTTAAATCTTGTCTTGTAAAATATAGTAAGTATCTTTATAACCTTTAGAATCAGCTAAACGAAATAACCATTAAAAAAGTTTCACTTTTAAACGGTGTTTACGACATTATGTTGAACAACTACAGTATTTATGTTATGACGTGAGTTGGTACTGGCGTGTAGGGCATTGGAATATAGACTCCACTTTAGTAAAGTGCTCATTCTTACTAAAATTTTATGTAGAATTAATGCATAAAAGAAATTTTTTTATAAATCAATTGGATTCGTCTCTGCGCAAAATGGCGCTCAAAATGTGCGTTTTTAGCCTCAGATATGCAGGGGAAGGAGTTGGAATTAAAAAAAACAAAATACGCCATTATTTTTACTGCTGCAAAAACCTTCTAAAGAAGTATGATATCCAAATATCAAGAGAAATTTTTCTTTCCGAAACGAACCCTAATATTTATATTATTATATTTAGTTTTTGGCCCATAACTCGGATGTTTATGAACAAATTTGGTTGATTCAAAAAACCAAATTTTACAAAAATATTTACGACCGATCTGTATAAAAGTAAAATCTGTAGCGTAAACAAGGGCTTAAAAAATATTATTGAACCTATTTATTTATTTTTTTTTTTTCAGCACAAGAATACAGAAAAAAAATTTCAAATATTCCTTGCAAAACAAAGTCCCTAGTATATACAGAGGCTTCAGAAACTGGAAAACCGGTTTAAAAACCGGTTTTTTAAGCATATCTCCGCCATTTATAAGTCGTTCTTCTTAAATTTCAATAGCAAAATTCTCGAAAGGATTTTCGATTGTTTGATATATATATTGTATATGGCAGTTATCGGTGGGCTTCATAAACGCCATTTCAACCGACACACGGACGGACGGACATGGTCCGTCATCATTTCTTACAAGGATTCCAAAAATATCAACTTTTTTGCTCTCCGACGAAAATTTTGGAAATTACAAACGGAATGACAAACTTATATATACCCTTCACACCTGTGGTGCAGGGTGCAAAAAGAAATACAAAAAAATAAAAAAATGTGTTATACATATATCATTAAAGCCGAGCGTTGCGTTTTTGCAACGGCCGATAAATTGGCACCCACCTATTCAATTGGATTAAAATTGTGGATTTATCTTAATGTTTCATAATTATAGCCCAACGGCATCATGGTATGGGCCTTAATGGGTTAAACTTATATAATTTAATAATTATTATTTTATAATTTTTTTTCCTCCAAAAGTTTTTACTGTAAGAAAAAGAACAACAAATTGGTGCTATTTTATTTACATTTAAAAATGGAACTTTTTAAAAAATAAATAACACTTTGTTAAACTTTGAACTTTTTAAAAATTTTTTTAATTTTAAAACTTCGTGCTAATTTACAACATGAATCAATCTTCTTCAGAAAATTAATAAAAAAATATATATTTTATAGATTTTTTTTTTTTTTATATTTTTTTTTTTTTTGACATTTATTTGGCAAAGATCTCTGCTACTGATCAAGTAATAAATGTTTAAGTCATCGCTTTTAAGGCGAATCTTTTATTTTTGAAAGAATGTAAAATATACTTTTAAGCCTAAATAATAGTTGAGTTATTGCATGTAAAATGTCAGATTTCTTTCATTATTGTAGTTCTTTAAAATATATAATTAATTTTTTGTTTTTGTTTTTCATCAAATTAAATTTTTAAAAGAATACTTTTGTTGGACAAAATCATTAAAATATCACACTGTGTTATGTCTCTTAGTTTTTTTCTTACAGGCAAGTTGGTATTGAGTTAAATATTTACTAATTTAAAACCTTAAATTTTTGTCCCAACTACCTTTTTTCAATAATTTAAAAAATGCATTCTACAGTTTAATTTTAATACAAATTGGTATTCAACAATATGACCTTATTTAAGTTAAAATCACTTTGGCTCATTTACATAAAGTGAAATGAGAAATTCAACCTAACCAAAAAAATCAATTCAGTTTCATGTTCAGTTCAGTTTTTTTTTTTTTTTTGCCTATTACTTTTTAATTAAAACTTAAAAATATTACAACATACACATATACATGAGTATGTATACATAATCACAAAAAATAAAAAAATGTATTAAGTAAAAGTACGTTGTGGCCATGATAATGGTTTCATTGTCTATTAATAATAACAAAGAGGGCGTTTCATAGGAAAATGGAAAAATTATTTTTTCTAATAGAAACTAAAAAAAATAATAAAAATTATAATACAAAATTTATAAATTTTAAAGATAAAAAATTATGTTTCTATATATGTAATAATTTAGATACTTCTTGAAATTAAAATAATATTCCTTTTCATATAAAATTCTCCGGTAACCTTATTTAAATCTTGCTACTGTAATGCTGCTCTAGCTATAGTTTTTTTAATTATAGCATTTTTTGGTTTATCCCAAAAATATGTCAGGTTTTTTTCTTTTTTTTTTAATACATGATTTTTTTTTTTTTTTTTTTTGCATATATACACACACACCTATACATATGCATTTATTGTCTTTTGAATTATTAATATCCTGGTTAGTTCTACATACATGCGCTCCATTACACACAAATACAGAAACACATATTAAACACACACATTAAAACCACAATCATTATTATTTTTCAGTGTTTTTTTTTTTTACTTTTCATTTACTTTGCACATTCTTTATAAATATTTGCAAAGTTTAATTTAAAATTGCAAAATATTTATATATATTATTTAACAATTTAATAAAACATATGAAATTGAGTTTAAATAGCTGATAGTTTTTTATTAT
This sequence comes from Protophormia terraenovae, assembly GCA_951394005.1. Lineage (NCBI taxonomy): Eukaryota > Metazoa > Arthropoda > Insecta > Diptera > Calliphoridae > Protophormia > Protophormia terraenovae. The sequence goes on along the minus strand of OX596075.1, from coordinate 109,148,868 downwards.
TATTATTATTACTATTTTTTTTTTTTTTTTTTGTAATTTTATTAAATTTTATGTAAAATTTAGGGAACATTTTATTTTTAATTATTTGATGGGGAAATTATTCACACATTCATATTTGTTTGAGTTTGTTAGTTTTTTTTAGTTAAATTTTGTTGATCAGTTGTTTTAACTTACCGTATTTTTGGGAGGTGGTATACAAGTTATGGACAAAGCTTCTGGATTACCATAAACATTTAGTTTTTGTAAATAACCCTGTTTGTTAGAAAATTAAAAAATAAAATAATTTAAAATATAATAACTTTAAAACAAAAATTATGAAAAACCAAACCGTTGTGATAGAGGACCTTTTGCGGGTTAAAAATTATTAATTATATTTGTAAAACAAACTTTTTTTTTTACCCATAATTTCTATAAAATTTTGTTACTTTCCAAATAAAAATTGTTAAATTAACTTTTATGTTCATTTAAATATATTCCTATTTTGTAATATTAATATAAAAATAACAATTTTTGCAAGACAAATAATTTTATATTTGTTTTTGCTAAAAGTTTTATTTTCTAGAAAAGAGTTTTAAATTTTAAACTTTTATAAAGTTCTTTATATTTATCTAAGAATATTGTCAACAAAAGTTAAATAATTGTATCAAAGAAAATATTTTTTTATTTTAAAAAGTACTTACTGCAAAAATAAACGTAATAATAACTTAATTAAAATAAATTTTGGAGAAATGTTACAAGTTGAAATCAAATTTCTAATTTAATTCTTCTGAAAAAAAATATAATATTTCAAGTGAAATATTTGTCAATAGGTACAACCCAGCAAAAACTTGGTAGTGACATGTAGTTACGGAAGTAGTTACTTTGTAATGACAACAACATACTGTCTGCATTACGTAGAAGTTGTTTAGTAACTAATTATTTATATTTAATAATTAAATAATTAGTAAATAATTATTTATGATCAGATTTTTAAAAATACTAATTTTTATTGATTTTTATTATGCAGTTACCAATTCATATATTTAAAATAGGGATACATAAATGAAAGGCAAAATTTGCGTATGAATTAATTTGTAATCTAAAACAGTTTATTATTACATTTATTTTAATTAAATTTTTGGCTGTTGTTAAGTTTTTTAAATTAAAATTTAAAAAATATTTTTACAACAACAAAAAAATATTTTATATCCTGACATTTCATTACTTATTTATAACCTAAAATGTAGCTAGTTCCTATTGTTATTACTAATCATGACTTCAGTAATGCTTTAAAATCAATGCCCTATTTAACAGCTTGGAAGTAATTAGTTATTGTTATGACATCTAAGTAATGTATAGGGTAAGTAGTTGCCTCTAATGTCATCACCGTGTTAAAATAATGAGTTATTCAGCTAATGTGTAAGTAGTGGAGAGCCATTATATTAGCTTCTTAACTCATTACATGGCAACCAAAGCTTTTGCTGGGAATGATTCATTGCATTAATATAATTAAGAAAATACTTTTATCAAAGTTCTCAATAAATTAGATCTCAAAACTTAATTCTAGAATTTAACAAAAAGATATAATAATATACTAAATTAAGCGAATTTTCTAAATTTTTTTCTGTTACCATAACTTTTATACTTTAACAGTCATTCGAGTGATCAAATTGTACACTTCTATTAAAAAATAAAGCCATTTATAAGCTTTCGATTATTTTTCTAATAAAAATTGAATGTTCGTGTAACTAATTGAATATATAATTTTTTAACAAGTTGAATTTCAATTAATAAAATAATTGAATACATATCATTCGTAATTTTTTATAAAAATATTTGAAAACATTTGAAAATATTTGACTAAATATAGGTCCCATCCCCAAGTTTTGAAGCACATACATACAATGGTGTCTTTATCTTTTTCTCTCGTTTAATTATAAATATATTTGTTAAAATTTTAAAACTCTGATCTATTGATATTTTGTCTGTGGTAACAGGTAAAAACGACGTAAGTAGCTTTTTTAAAGTTTTCAAGAGAGCAATTTATATTTTTTAATTTCTATTTATCAATAAAGAAAATTTTAATTTAAAATGTAAATATTTCTTAAAATATTTCCTAGATTTTTACAAAAAATCAAAAACGGAAAAACAAGTTATGTAGTATTTCCTTTTCGTCACAAAATTTTACTATGAACCCCACACAAACAGTTTTGATTTTATTTCTTTATTTTTTATTTTTTTTTTTTTTTTCATTTTTATTCTCAATAATTTTTCATTTTTACCTCATTCAACAGCACAACAAAACTGTCAACAAAAATTAAATAAATGACAATGTTTTCTCACTAAACTGCAATAGAGGCAAGGGTGGAGGGTGTAATGTAAAAGTGAGAATTCTGTTGTTTGTTTATAAATGCTGATGATGTTATCAAAAACTACTAAGTAGTGTTAAGAGAAACTGAAAAAACGTTTAGACGAATTGAAAAAAAACACTACCATAATATCTACTATAAGAGACATTTAAACACTTGCTAAAAAGGACATAAGTAATTACGTCAAGTATGGGTTCAAGCTAAGACTCTTTTTTTTTTGTATTAAAAATTATTGTAGGAATATTCTTCATTTTGTAAACCTGTGTTATTCATTTAAATATTTCTAGAAAATTTTGAATCATAAAAATATTTTTCGCAAAATTTGCAGAATTTTTGATGAACTTAAAATTTACATTTTGTTGTCTGCATTTTGAAGTATATTTTGAAAAAAAAAAAAATAAAATTCATCAACAACCTTGTCATTTACACTTTAAGGTTGTTTTTCAGTAATGTTTTTACAAAAGCAATAATGGAGGTTTCGTAACTTAACGATAAATTTTTGTTTTTTATATATTCTTCACTTCAGTTACTTGGAGAACAAAAACAAAATTTTTTTTTTAAGAGGAAAAAATTTTAGTGGTTTTGATCAGCTAAATTGTAAAAATCACACACTGTGCACTGTATCAATATCAGTGCACAGACCATATTTGAAAACCGTAGTTTACATACAATGTGTGTTCTCAGCAGCGTTACCGTTGAGAATTTTTAAAAAGTGTCCAAAAAGGGAATTTCAAAATAAAAAGTCGCAAAAAAAAGGGGATTTTTTTAAAAAAAGGGGCCAACTGCTTAAAAAACTAAAAAAACTCCTTAAATTTTGTTAATTTGATAACAAAAAAACAAAAACTGGTATGTTTTAAGAAAACTACTAAATCCAATTCTGTTAGCAACAAAATAATTTATTTATAAATATTTTACAACAATTTTTATTATTAAAAATTAATGATTAATTCATAAGAATAGCTGAAATACAATTCATTTTTTTTTATTAAGTAATTACACTTCTGTATTTTTGTACAAAGATTTTACTCGTACTCAAATCTTTCAAATCCTCGTCGAACCAATTTAGGACTGAACGTATGGATCTAAAAATATTGACTAAAATCTGTTGGACAAACTATTTTTTATTATTGATAACTTACTAAAAAAACACGTCCCCCTAGGAATTGCTATGAAGAATGTAAAAATATAAATTAGGATAAAATTATTCATCTTATCTGTTTTTTATTTTCTCAAACCAGTCTAAAAAAATTCGGCATATAATGATTTAAATAGCTATTGATAAGCTTTATTATTTTTAGTTACTAACAGTTTCAGTCCATATATAAATATTCCGCAGTTCTTTATATTACTATACTGTGAAACAATATTAAAATAGTTCATTTATTTGTTTAAATTAATTAATTTTCGTCATTTAGCTCATAGTTTTAAAAAGTCGCCATTTAGTCGCCATTTAAAAAAGGGGCCAAAAAAGTCTCCAGGTGGTTGAAAAAGGGGCATTTGGCGACTAAAGTCGCCAAACGGTAACGCTGGTTCTCAGTTTCAAACTGATTACAATGGTAGTTTAAAAGTTATTACAGGTTACTTTTAATTATGGCTAATATAAGTATACAACATTACGTATGAGTGATATTAATACTAAGTATACGCAATTAAGTTTTTTATAACCTTTTAATTTAAACGTTAATTCTGTAGTTTCTTTACAACATTTTTAATACATTTTCAGTTATTTTCAATATCGAAATTCTAATTTTAAGATTCACCTTTAAAATATCTTAATTACATTTTAATTTTCTTTTAGTATTTTAGTTTAGTCATTGCCCAACCTGGCCACTTTACTATGAATACATAAAACTAAAAACATTAACTAGTTATATGTCATCATTGTTGTTGTTGTTTTTGTGCTCTACACCAAAAATACACTGACGCACATACTCCTTTACTATTACTACTGCATTTTTGAAAACATTGCAATTTTTGGAAAAAACTAAAAAACTTTTGCAATATTAATTCACTATTTTTTTTGGTTGCTTTGCAAGTTGCATTTTATACAAGATACACAAACATATTAAAACAAAAAAAAAAAAAAAAAAAAAAAAAAAAAATATTCAGCTACTCATCATCATGTAGTTTGATAAATGTTCCTAATGAAATTCTATGCAGCGAGAAGAAAAAACCAAATATATTCCCAAAATTTTGATGTTAGCTGGTGTACAAAGTACTAGTTCAGTTCAGTTTAGTTCAGTCACTCACTATTCAACTCACTCGTTTTATAGAATGACAGCATGTAACTGCTTTTTACTTTTTATATTTATTTATAATGGTAGTTATAAAAAAATTCCTGTCTTACCAACAATTTTTAAAATAAAATTTGTTGTAAAAAAAATGTAGTTAGATTATTTTTTTTATGTTGTTGATAAATAATCGTTTTCTTTGTCATAAATTGTTTATAACATAATCATCACATACTATGTGACAGGAAAAATATTACTATTTTTTTCACGTTTATAAATGTGCAATGAAAATATTTTTATATGGCTGTAAAAAATTTTCTATTAATTTTTTTATGAAAATATAGTGATTTATTTATGCATGTAAAATTTATGTTAGCTTTATTAACCATTTATTTTCATTAGTTAGTGATTTCACAGAAATCTAAGTTAAAGTACTTGTTGTAAAAGTAATTAAGTTGAAAAATATTAATAATATCAATTTCATAATAAAAGTGATTTTAGAAAAGAGGTTATTGTATCACACTATTTTTCATTGATTTATTAAATGTAAATTTTACGTATGAGTAATATAAATTAATATTAATAAGTAATATATACAAGGAAATCTTAACTATCAAAATCATAAAGAGTATTTAGTGTGTTTAATTTTGAATATTTTTCAAACACTACATCTAGATCCCCAGCTAACAGATGAAAAAGAAAGGCAACGGTGCAGTCTGCAGACGAATTCTTTCAATTAACCTCCAACAAGTTGATCTATACTTAAATTTCTTAATATATCCCTGTGCCTCGGGAGTTGTTAATAATTAATAAAATCTTTATCCTTATTTCCTTAGTCAGGCTCTTGAAAACCTAAATGGAAACCCCACTCCCCCCCCCCCTAACGTATGAGTAATATTAATTAATTAATATTAAGTATACGTCAGGGTTTCGTTTATATTATTTATTAAATTTCTAGTTAAAAGTATATCCCTTTTCAACTAAATTTAAACGTCTTTTAAAAATTAAATTAGTAAAACCCATTTTCCCTACCATACTATTTAAACTTTATTTATTCCCATTTTATATTCCTTTCTATCGTGTGTAAATAAAGAAAGGGTGTTTTCACCTAAACTTTTCATTTAACAAAATTTTATTTAAAATTCTATTTATCAAATTCCAGAAAAGCTTCTGTGCTGTATGACAACTTATAGAAAAACGTGGAAAAAGGAAAATTGTTTACGAACAAACTTTAATCTGCCAGCCAACAGAAAAGAGAGAAACAACTTTTAAGCCAACATCTTTAAAGAAGGTTTTAAATATTTTAAAATACAGCAACAATAGAAATACAAATTTGGCCATAACACCTTTAACAATTTTTGTTGTTATTGTGTTTGTCGCATGAAATTGTTTCTTGTTTTACTGTTTTATCTCTTTTGTTAACAGAAAACTTTTTTTCTTTCTTTCGAAAACAAGGCCAAGACAAGGAGCTCATGATGAAAATAAAACAAATAAAATGAAATGAAAAGTAAATAATGAAAATCTGTATTTATAGAGATACACTTAAAATAAAACTGAAAGAAACAAATCGTTCCTAAAATTTTTATTGCAGCAGATTAAAATCATTAAAAAATAAATATAAAATAGTTAAAAAGTTTTCTAAAAGTTTTTAAATATTTATATAATTTCTCACAAAATTCTCTCAGTGTATTTTTTTATTGTTTAAATGTTATTTTCTAAGTTTTTATAATAATACCCCCCCCCCCCCCCCAAAAAAAAAAAAAGTACAAAATGTTTCTTGTTTTGGTAGTCATTTAGGCCTTTAGGCTCTTTTTTGTTTTAAGTGGACTAAAATTGTTTGGCAATAGTTATAAAATGTCTCCAGGGGCAAACAATAAACTAACAATGTTGCAATATACTAACTAAGACTAAAAGTACAAGTACATACATTGTTATCTATAAGAGTACGTTATGTAAAGGTTTAAATTAGAATTTTATAGTGTGATTTTAGTTAGTTTTCTCTTGTTTTCGCCTTTTACTTCTGTTTAATAATAACAAATACTTTTTTTCCAGTTTGTTATTTCCTTAAGTTGTTGTAGCTTCTATTGTTAAAAGCTTTGTTGTTGGCATTGTTAGTGAATTTTTCCTTTTTTTATATAGTTTGTTATTGTAGTTTGTTGAGAAGTCAACAAGTAGAAATATTTTGGTCATAAAATATGAGATTAAAGGAAAATCGATTTTTGCTAAAGTATCTCTTTTGTAAACTTTAGAATGCAGTGGATTTTCTTTTAGTTATAAATGGCCTTGATTGTGTTATAAGGATGTGCATGAAAAAATAAAATAGAATACTCAAGTAGATGAAGAGAAATCAGTAGCATATGTATTCGAACTATGGTACTTTAAACATAAAAAAGTATATTTATGAAATAATTTGTTGGCAAGTAAATAACTACTTGTACTTATTTTCGATTAAGTTTGAAAAAATACAAAACACAAAATAAAAAATTAAATTAAATATATGCTCTTGATATGTTATATTTCTGGACTAATGATGTCGTAAAAATTTATACAAAATATTCAACTGCTCGACTTGTTATACAACTATCGTGGTAGAACTTAATCCTGAAATCTTTAAACCGCAGACTTGAGATTTGGCTGGTATAGTACTAATACCAATAATCATTTGGGGTATATGTTGGTAGAAAATTACAGCCAGACACTGGTAAAAGTAAATTTGCTGCTGTGTTCCTAAAAAGCATACATCACATTCACTTGGCGTTAAGACAACTGTGAGGTTAAACTATGAACGCAATCAAAAGTATATCACCCTATGAGGCAAATATTATACTGGGAATGTGTAAAGTGACAGGACTCAAGGTGCAATTCATAACTCTTCGCTACACCTTTTGATGCGATAAATATATGGGCGCTAATACTCCCTTCAAACTATCGAACCTATTAAAATTTGATATGAAAATTATTTATAAAATGTTTTAAGAATTTCAGTAAATATATTTTTTATTTATATGGGGGATACCCTTTCCGCTAGCCCTATCCGTCCTATCTTAATTTCATCAACGCAATATGATAAGAAGGTTGTTTCTACAAAATTTGAGAGCTCTCACTGTAAAAGTTCTTTACTCGTAGATATACCATTAAGAATATTTTGTTTTATATGGGAGTACCATTTCCCCTGGTCCTACACATCGCATTTAAATCCAAAGTTATGAAAGTTTTTGAGAAAGATATTCTCACAAAATTGAAAACTTTCAGTGTAATATTTCCTAAAATATACGATATTTAATATTTTTGTTGTATGGCGGCTACCATTTCCCCTGGTCCTCTCCGTCTTATTTTCATTTTGAGTTTGGTGGTTAATAAGAAAAGTCACTCCCCCTAGACCTGCTCGCTTTGTATGGGGGCTACCATTCCCCTGCCCCTATCGAGAAATAAATTCGGGTGTTACAGGATGATACTGTGGAAATTTCAAGAAAATCGGTCCTGCGGTTCAGCTTTCTATAAAGTCCAAACAAACACAGTTTGATTTTTATATAAATAGTTAAAATATAAAGTATAAAGTATAAAGTATAAAGTATAAAGTATAAAGTATAAAGTATAAAGTATAAAGTATAAAGTATAAAGTATAAAGTATAAAGTATAAAGTATAAAGTATAAAGTATAAAGTATAAAGTATAAAGTATAAAGTATAAAGTATAAAGTATAAAGTATAAAGTATAAAGTATAAAGTATAAAGTATAAAGTATAAAGTATAAAGTATAAAGTATAAAGTATAAAGTATAAAGTATAAAGTATAAAGTATAAAGTATAAAGTATAAAGTATAAAGTATAAAGTATAAAGTATAAAGTATAAAGTATAAAGTATAAAGTATAAAGTATAAAGTATAAAGTATAAAGTATAAAGTATAAAGTATAAAGTATAAAGTATAAAGTATAAAGTATAAAGTATAAAGTATAAAGTATAAAGTATAAAGTATAAAGTATAAAGTATAAAGTATAAAGTATAAAGTATAAAGTATAAAGTATAAAGTATAAAGTATAAAGTATAAAGTATAAAGTATAAAGTATAAAGTATAAAGTATAAAGTATAAAGTATAAAGTATAAAGTATAAAGTATAAAGTATAAAGTATAAAGTATAAAGTATAAAGTATAAAGTATAAAGTATAAAGTATAAAGTATAAAGTATAAAGTATAAAGTATAAAGTATAAAGTATAAAGTATAAAGTATAAAGTATAAAGTATAAAGTATAAAGTATAAAGTATAAAGTATAAAGTATAAAGTATAAAGTGTAAAGTATAAAGTATAAAGTATAAAGTATAAAGTATAAAGTATAAAGTATAAAGTATAAAGTATAAAGTATAAAGTATAAAGTATAAAGTATAAAGTATAAAGTATAAAGTATAAAGTATAAAGTATAAAGTATAAAGTATAAAGTATAAAGTATAAAGTATAAAGTATAAAGTATAAAGTATAAAGTATAAAGTATAAAGTATAAAGTATAAAGTATAAAGTATAAAGTATAAAGTATAAAGTATAAAGTATAAAGTATAAAGTATAAAGTATAAAGTATAAAGTATAAAGTATAAAGTATAAAGTATAAAGTATAAAGTATAAAGTATAAAGTATAAAGTATAAAGTATAAAGTATAAAGTATAAAGTATAAAGTATAAAGTATAAAGTATAAAGTATAAAGTATAAAGTATAAAGTATAAAGTATAAAGTATAAAGTATAAAGTATAAAGTATAAAGTATAAAGTGTAAAGTATAAAGTATAAAGTATAAAGTATAAAGTATAAAGTATAAAGTATAAAGTATAAAGTATAAAGTATAAAGTATAAAGTATAAAGTATAAAGTATAAAGTATAAAGTATAAAGTATAAAGTATAAAGTATAAAGTATAAAGTATAAAGTATAAAGTATAAAGTATAAAGTATAAAGTATAAAGTATAAAGTATAAAGTATAAAGTATAAAGTATAAAGTATAAAGTATAAAGTATAAAGTATAAAGTATAAAGTATAAAGTATAAAGTATAAATTATAAAGCATAAAGTATAAAGTATAAATTTTAAAGTATAAAGTATAAATTTTAAAGTATAAAGTATAAATTTTAAAGTATAAAGTATAAATTTTAAAGTATAAAGTATAAATTTTAAAGTATAAAGTATAAATTATAAAGTATAAAGTATAAAGTGTAAAGTATAAAGTATAAAGTATAATGTATAATGTATAAAGTATAAATTTTAAAGTATAAAGTGTAAAGTATAAAGTATAAATTATAAAGTGTAAAGTATAAAGTGTAAAGTATAAAGTGTAAAGTATAAAGTATAGAGTATATTTTTTTTTTTTTTTTTTCTCTCTCAAGATAAATTTATCTTCATGTTATTATTTCCTTATAATATTGATCCTATTAAATTGTTGGTAAACCTGTGATTATATTTGTAGATATTTTACAAAACATGTTGAGTCGATATAAAACAATTTTCCATATGATAACTTTAAAATTATATATAAGTTGTTTTGTTAAAATTTTACATATTATGTTAAGTTCAAAATAATTTTTTTTTTTTTTGAAAATCATTAGTGTTTATGCAAAAAAAAAAAAAAATAATAATAACTTAAAAGTCCCTTAACTCTTTTGCATACCCAGTTTTGATAATTTAAATGCTTCAATAAAAAATGTCGGTCAGTAAAAACCTTAATATTAGTATTTAAATTTGTTTCTTATATACTTAATGTATAATGTGGTTCATGCCATATGCTCCTACATCACAGCCATTGAACCCTTTTCAAATGAATAAAAGAAAATTAAAAAAAAGTACTGACATCGATAAATGTTATTGAAATATCTTAAATCAAACATTTTTGTATGAAAAAGAAGGCCATCAGACAGATTAACAGGGAAAACAATGAACTTACAGATATAAAAATTTCAGAAAAGATTTGTGACATTAATTTAATTTTTTAAGTTTAAGTTTAAGTTTTTATTGAAATACCCAGCAAAAAATTAAATTCTAAACAAAATTTTCAAACGTAAACTAAAAAAAAAAAAAATTCATTAATAGAACCTGATTGTATTGAGACTGTATTTAGTTTTAATCTATAAATTATTTCGTTGGGTTTTTCAAAGATTTTTTAAATAATAATATTTCAGCATATTCAAAATGACCATTGACCAATATATATGTACTTATATAAAAAGAAAAAAATCTGCAGACCGAGAAAATTGATATAAAACTGAAAATAAAAAAAAAGGAATATGGAGACAAAAATACTCAACCACAAAAATGATATGACAACAACTGTCATTATCAATACACATAGAATTTTGTGTTTATATGTATGTAGAATTTGTCTAAACAATAAACTCTTAGTAGAATATAAAAATTGCACACATTTACACATAAAATACACAATTACAAAGCGGGAACAATTCTATTAACACATACAAATGCAAAGGTTTATGGACAAATGTCTATCTTTATTTAGCATGAATACATAAATGTTTTTGAGTTTGTATTTTGCTAGCTAACAGTTATATAGTTGCACAATAGTTGTACGGTTTCTTTGTATCTGTGTTTCAATTTGTTTTTGATTTTGACATTTGTATTTAATTGTTAAGTTTTAACAAATGGTTTGTTTAATCGTTGCTTTTCATCTTTTTGTTAGGATAGTAGTTATTGTTGTTTATATAAAACAAACTAGACTAGTTGGTGTTGAAAACTAAAATAGTTTTGAAAGGATTTAATAATAAAGGTGAGGGATGTAGTGCATGAGATGATATTAAGTTTTCTAAAAACAAAAAATTTAAATTCTAAAATTTTTAAATTTTCTAAAAAATTTCAAATAAATATTTTTAGCTAAAATAAACTAGAATACAAAATCAGGTATTTCTGGATAGTTCATAGCATTAATTTCTTTCTTTTTAATACATATTTTCCTTTATAAGTAGGGGTTCTCCTCTGAGTACTGATGCTTCCAAAACATGCTCAAAATTCCCTAAACTTTACGCATATTATATAATATATATAGATACTTTTAAAGCTCGTTAAAATTTTTCCTGATTTTTATGTTAACACAAAAGCTATTTAACTAACAATATTTTAAAAATAATTTTATTACCTTAAAGGTGTCATATACAGTGGTGGCCACGAATTTAAGACACGACATTTCACTTATATATTTCTGATAATTTTTACATCTTATCGAAAAAATTTTAGATCCATGTTATTTTTTAAAGATCCTAGTAATGTTATGAAAAAAAATCAACAATAGTTTGTTACCTATATTTAGTTTCCAATTTTTATTTACATATTATACAGATTAATACAAGTTTAAGCCTGGTCATGAATTTAGGACATAGGCAAAATAAAAGTTAATTCACAAAAGTAAAGCTCAGCTTCATAAAACAATATTAGTATTTGGTGGGAAATCCTTTATTTTGAATCACAGCAGCGCATCTCCTGGGTAAACTTTCAACTAAGGCCATACAGCGCTCCTTTGTAATGGCATACCAAGCCTTTTGAATTTCTTCCCATAAATCAGTCAAATTTTTTGGCTTTACTGCTCGTACATGCTCCTCAACATCATTCCACAAGTTCTCAATTGGATTGAGATCCGGGGATTGAGCTGGCCATTTCAGAACTGTGATATTATTTTCCTCTAAGCAACTCTTCACTAGGCGTGAAGTGTGCTTAGGGTCATTATCATGCATAAATTTCCACATTAGAGGCATGTTGTCTTCAGCGAATGGTATCATGATGCTTGTCAGTATGTTTTTGTAAATATGCTGGTCCATTTTATTGATAATCTTCTGAATGGGACCTACACCATGCCAGGAAAATGCTGCCCACACCATGACATTTCCACCACCATGCTTAACCGTTTTAAGGGTGTACTTTGGGTGATGCTCCAGGTTTGGAGGACGCCATACGTACTGTTTTCCATCAGAACCAAAGCGACAAAACTTCGACTCCTCGCTCCAAAGTATATTTTTCCAAAATGTCATCGGCTTATTGAGATTTTCTCTTGAAAACGCTAGTCGGGATTTAATATTTTTTTTGACACAAGTGGTTTACGTTGTGCAATACACCTACGTAAGTTCTTCTCATTCAGACGTCTTCTTATTGTCCTGGACGATATATTAATACCAAAATCCGATGAAATCTCATTTTTAATTTTACTTGAGCTCTTGAAAGGATCTTTAGCAGCTGATTTATAAATTAAGCTATCCTCCCTGGGTGTAGTTTTTCGGGCTCTAGGGTGCTGTTTGACATTTTTGGTAGTGCCATGTTGCTTGATGTGTTCCAGTGCATTGTAAATCTTGGATCTGGAACATTTTAGTAGCTTGGAAATTTCCATTACTGTTTTTCCATCAGTATTCATTTGTTGGATCAATTTTCGCTCGGCATCCGAACTCCAAGTACCTCTGGCCATTTCTAACTAAATATTTTGATGTATTCTAACATTAAATGGAATAAAACATTCATTACTTACCTTTTAGCTTCAAAAAACACCAAAAAATCACTTAAAAACCAAATATTTCTTATATGTTTTAAATTCGTGACCAGCTTCAAAAGCACGTTTTTACGAAAATATAATAAAAACAGCAACAAAATGTATACACAAACAAAACCAAATAACGGTAATTGATCTTAACATTACAGGGTACACTGAAAAATTAACAAAATCTAATTTTATATTGCAGGGTTGTAATAATTATCACAACTTAGTTCGTTACATGTCGTGTCTTAAATTCGTGGCCACCACTGTAGAACATCTTATTTATACTTATTTTTATGATAAATCATAAAAAAATTATAAACTATATATTTCAATATGAACTGCTATTGTTATAAATTATAGTGGGTTGTAGTAGTCATAGTAATAATTCATAATTTATGACTTATAACTCATAAAAATATAAAATCAAATAAAATGACACAAGTTTTTATAGCTCCCAATAACATATGAAAAGTAGTAAAAACAGATAACTATAAAATTTCTTTATTGTTAGCCAGTCTATTATGTACGTATGTATGTACTTGTGTATTTGTTAGCCTAACCTTATTTTTGGGGTGTCTTAAATATATTAAATTAAAGATCATTGCCTATCATGATAATCATCGTCATCAATATCATCATCATCATTATTATTTCTATTATGTTGATGATTATTATTAACATCATAAATATCATAATTTTATTATAAGTTATTTGTCAATATTCCATACTACAGATAAATTTACTTTGTCTTGATGTTCAATCTAAATCAATAGACAACAAGGTTTGATAGATTTGAGATAATTTACAGAAAGTGAGTTTGATTTTTTTGTAGCTGCTTATTTTTCAAAACGAAAACGTGTTTAGGAAAAATATGTTTGAAGGTAGAAATCGGCATTGGAGAATTTAGAATGATGCTACTCGTATTTAAAAAAAAATAATAATAATGCTATTAGGTTTTTACAAGCTTTAAAGTTTTTAAACATTGCTTGGATGGTTTAACAACTGTCATATAAGTAGTCCTATTTTTAGCTTGTTTGGTTAAGGAATAGTACGAAAAGAATACTATGTACAAAGTTTCATAAAATTATCCTTAAGATTACATATTTTTCATAAAGGTTGTATGGACTGAAAGCTAGACGGATGGACGGTCGTCGTTCAATCTATTCAAAGAAGAGTTTTGAGTTTAATAGCCTATTTTAAGATTTTACTTCGAACAGATTTGTTTAAACGTTACAAACATCAGTCTGAGTTCTATTGATAGGTTGTTGTTGTTGTTTATACCCACCATCAAAAAGATGGGTGTATATTGATTTTATCATTCCGTGTGTAACATGTCGAAGGAATCATCTAAGACCCCACAAAGTATATATTTTCTGGGTCCTGGTTAGATTCTGAGTCGATCTAGCTATGTCCGTCCGTCTGTCCGTCTGTTGAATGCAGGATAGGGCTCGAACGGAAAAACGTAGGGGGACGAAATTTGGCACAAATGTTTGTATATAAGGTTTGTTTGGGATTGAAAATGGGCAAAATCCGCCCCCTCCCATATAACGTAAAATTTGAAAAAGTTGATGGTGGGTATATAGATTCGGCCGGGCCGAATATAATATTCACGCTTGTTGTAAATAATTTTAATATTTTTTTTTTTTTTTTTTTTTTAATTTGCAAATGTCATTTTGTTAATAGAGTCAAAATTTGTTCATCGATTTTTATTAAATATAGTTCGTGCTATTTTTGACATACATATTCAGCTTTGTGATAGGGGGCAGAGGGAAAACATTTCAATTTTCTAACTTAATAGTTCTAAGGAATAAAAATAATAAAAAATATTTAATATTTATTTTATAGTTTATTTTAAATATATTTTATGCTATTGAACAGGTTAAAATATAAAATATATAGCTGTTACTTATAGTGTTTCCAGAAAAATTTTGCCTACATTAACTTTTCAATTTTTATTTTTTATCGAAACAAATTTTTTCAATACAAAGTTGATATAAGAATTAGAGAATCATGAAAATTTTAAATATTGCTCAAAAATAAAAATTGAAATTTTTGTCCAAAGAAATGAAAAAAAATATTTCCAAATATTTACGAAAAATCCTCCTCATCCAATGTTCACTATGAAACGTTGTGTTATAAAAATTAATCCATTATATTATACATTTTCTGAACAAAATCAGTCAAATTCAGAATAAAAGTTGTTTTAACAATGGCCTGGGTAGGATTTTGGTCTGGATTATAATGGGTTTCTAGATAGCGAGCAACAAGGGTTTTCAATTTTGTGGCATTTTAAACCTCTGCATCACTAAATCAAACTTTTACTAATAGGATGACTTTTTACTTTATTTTCACATGAAAGTAACGGACATTATTTCAAAAATAAATTTCAAATGAATAAAATTAAATTAAAAATATTTATAGAAAGTTGCCGAAAAATTAAAAATGTATTATTTTTTTAATTTAGAAATTAAAGAAATATTACAACCCTAATCCTTCCTCATGAACATACAGTGTTGGAAAAAATAATAGGTACACTCAAATTTTTCACTATATTCTTACTTTTCTATTTACTATTCCATAAATATTAAAAAGTATATACATACAATTAAATAACTTCAAATATTTTAACTTATAAAGCAAAAATAAGGAAATAGTTCAGCCCAAAAATATATTTTTTTAAAAAAGGCCTGGAAAAAATAATAGGGACACTTAATGTTTTGCAAAAAATATATATTTTTTTTTTTTAACATTACCATAATTTCCAAACACCTTTTTAATACAAGATCCTTTCATTTTTATAACATCCTGACAACAGCGATTCATAGATCCCACAAGATTCGCACATACCTCGGACGGAATTGAGTACTAGATTTCTTGAATTTTTTCCCACAACTCGTGTTTATTTTTTTATTTAAAACTACCAATTTTATTTTTGAGGACTCTCTAGAGATGTTTAATGGGGTTTAAGTCCGGTGATTGGAACGGCCACTCCATTACAGGCACCTCATTCTGCTGAAACCACGTTTTGACGCTTCTAGCGGATCATTATCCTGCATGAATTCCCATTTTAGTGGCATTTCATCCTCAGCAAATGGAAGCATTTTATTCTGGAGAATGTCTATATAGTCAGCAGCATTAATTTTTCTCTGAATCCAAAATATTGGACCAACTCCAGAGGCCGAAAAACATCTCCATAGCATTATAGAATCACCACCGTGTTTGACGTTTTTTGGTATATTTTGGATCAAATTCAGGTTATATTTGGAATGTCGAACTAAACTTTGGTCAAATCGCGCTGACGGTTTACGTTTTCTACCTCTAGTTTCATGACTTTTTTCGAATGAATGGCATTAAATACTTTAGTTTTGGAACACTTTATTATCTGTGCAATTTTTCTAATTGATAACCCGTCCGAATTTAATTTAAGAATAACATTTTTTTTCAGATTCAGTACAATGAACACCACGGCCCATTTTCAAATTTATTTACAAAAGACAAAAAATCGTAAACACTAAACCAATATGATAAAATTAATCACATAAACATTGCTTTACGGATTTTTAATATGTTTATGTTAAAAATAATAATTTTTATTGACTAATAGTAATTTTTTGTAGTGCGTCCCTATTATTTTTTCCAATTGAAAATACAACTTCACTGATTTTTTTTTTTTTTGCAAATAAATATAAAATAAAAGTGCAAAAGAGAAAAAGTAAACAAATAATAAAATTCTGTTATTTTAGGAACAGTTAAATAGCGGGACCAAAAAAAAAAAAAAAAAATTTAATATAAAGAAACTGCTTGCATCTGTTTGCTAAAGTAAGGGTTGTCCCTATTATTTTTTCAACACTGTATGTTCCCATATAAAAAAAAGCTATTCCGCAATTTGCAGACAAATTATCTTAATTGAACTTGTGATCCAGAAGTAGTACAAATTCGGATAATTTCCAATGAATTTATTATAGGCTTGTCTTTAGAGGATGTTCTCTTTTTTGACGCCTATTCACTTAGTAAAAAGTCATGTGCTCGATGCCATGAAAAATGAGTTTTTATGGTGTTGTTTTAAATCAGTGCAAGGAATGTAATTTAAATTGCTTCTATAGAGTTATTTCCTTCGAATAGAAACAAATGTCGGTCAACAAGGTAAATATTTGCGATAACTATAATCGTTCATCAGCATATTGCAACTGTAAACTTCATTTGAATTACTTGTTAATAACATCTGCGGATGCTGCTTAAATAACTTTTTAAAAAGAAAAAAACATACACTATTTGATACTATGGAAGCAATGAAAAAGTACTTCCACAAAAATGACTTCGATTTATTTTTGCTGTGTAGTTACGGTTGTAGTTACTTTTTGACAACAACATATCATCTAAATAATATAGAAGTAGTTTAGTGACTACTAATTTATAACCCGGTATGTAATTACTTATTTCTGACCAATTTTTTAAAAAAACTACTTTTTATTAATTTTTTATTCTGTTAAGCAATTAATTTATTTAATGAACAAATAAATATGGGACGAGAGAAAATTTGCGTATAAATTAATTTTTAATATAAAATAGTTTTTAAAATATTTAATTTTTCCTTATTAAGTTTTTGAAATTAAAATTTATAAAATCTTTCCACATTTAAAATTAAAAAAGAGAAACTGAAAACAGCATTTTATATCCTAAAATTTCATTACTTATTATCTAAAATGTAACTAGTTCTTCTTTATAATGACTTCAGTAATACTTTAAAATCAATGAGTTATTGAACAACTTAAAAGTAATTAGTCCTTTTAATGACATCTAAGCAATGACATGAGTTAAATAGTTGCCTTCAATGTCATCATCGTGTTAAAAAAATGGGTTATTCATCTAATGTGTAAGTAGACTAAATCCATTATATTGGCTTCTTAACTCATTACCTGGCAACCAAAGTTTTTGCTTGGTTCCTACTATAATCAAATTTTATTGAAATTTTTGTTTAATAAATAAGATTAGTTGAAAATGTTATATATATCTTATATTTGTTCTAGTTCTGTGAACTGAAAATTTATCAAAAATTTAATTGCAATAATATTGTAATATTTCGTATTTCAGCAATTGATAAAAAATCCCAAGGCCTCCTTCACGAAAATCTATCCCCAAACGAAAGTATAAATTCCAAATTTCAGGAACAAACTTCTTCATATGGCAATACTGGTAAACTGAAAACAATTTTATTTAAAACTTTTTGGTATATTACTAAATCAAATCTGACAAATCCTTCATGAGATATTTTGCAATGTGTGGTGCAACCTCATTAAATTTACTTTTAACGATTTATATTACTAAATGGAGACAGTTAAAAAAAAAGGTAGTTAGTTATAAAGCACCCTGATCCCTAACAGCTAAATTTATTTAAAAATCGGCCGCTAAATAATCAGTGTTTCATTAACTCCTCTATCAATCGAAATTTTTGTAAACAACTGCTTCTACATTCGCCTCTCAGCTGATTTTATAATTTCTTCAGATTTTGTATAGTATGTATATCCTGTAGAAAAACAAATCCTCTAACCTGCCATCAATACCAGGCTCTCAATCTATAAATCGCTTCTCCGTAACAAACACAAAAATGGCTCACAACATACCAAAAAACGAAATGGAAAATAGTATGAAAAAAAAAAAAAATTATTTTATGGTCTCACGTACATTTATGATGCGTTTAAGGAGGGTTGGCCAGAAAAAAGGCAAACAAATGAAAATAAAAAAAAAAACAATAAGAAAAATGTTGGTCATAAAACTTATGAATGATTTTTCTATAGAGCTTTTTGGCATTGGTTAAACAAACATGGGCTATAGAAAATAAAAGGTTAAATATACAAAAAAATGACAATTTATGCCGAACCCGTCGTTTTGTCTATTATTGTTTTCTGTTTTTTTTTTTTTTTTTTTTTTCTCCCTTACATATTATGATCTTTAGGCCAAGAATAAAAAATATAAAAGCGTTGAAGGGTAAATGACAAAAAAGACAACATAATAATAAATCAACCCTTTTCACCGTAAAAAAAATAATAAACAAAAGATGAGGGATTTTTATATTGTAACTAACTAGAAAGCATTAAATTTTAATAAATTTAAGAGCAAAAAGAAAAATCAATTTTTAAATTGCTATTCTTTGATATTAAATACAAAGGAAATTATTTTTTTAGGAAAAAATTTAAAATGAAATGAACTTTGATTCAATTAAACATTTTAATGTAAGTAATTCTTATAAACAAAGGTCATGTAAAAAGCTTTATGAATTATGTACGACTAATGGCTTGAACTTAAGATAATTGATATCAATTTAAACTTCAAGAGGTTAAAATATAAAAGAACCCATTTTTACATATATTTATATGGAAGTTATTTATGATATATGTATATAGGAACTGGAGGGAAAGGGATGAGAAGATCACCAAGGTTTTGCTGGACATAGGCGATAGTTAAGTTTTGAGGGTTGGGTTTAGACAGGACGGGATAAGACGGAATGGGAACGTGGGTATAAAAGACCGACAGTTTGGACAAACGATTAGAGTTACTCAGTGTGAGTTGAGCTGAGTAGAAGTAGCTTAACACAAAAGGAGTTTGTGTTAAGTTATTTTTAAGTTTTGTAAATAATAATGTAAATAAAAGATGTAAATATTAAATCTGAATTTGTTCTGTATATAATTTAAAATAGAGGATAGAGTGTGACAGATGAAGTCACAAGAAAAAAACCACAAAGTGTTCAACAAAACGCTTTTAAAATCTACATGTATACTAACCCTAATGATCTTAATAAAATTCTTTGATAATCATTTAAGCATTTAAACTTTTCTTTTCGGTTCTCCATTAAACTAACATAAAATTAAATCATATATTATGAGTTTTCTTTATTTTATGGCAACTTTTCTTAAAAACACATATTATTCATATCACGTGATTTTGAAGGCTTAACTTAAATTTTATTTCCGCCTTAAAAACTTACATACAACATAAAACATGTTAAAAGTTTTTACTTTCTTTTTACTTAAGTTTTCTTTTTTTTTTCGAAATCCACCAACACTTTTACACAAAAAGTCTTAAGGAAGAGAGAGGTAACTTCAATAGTGTCTAAGTATGTGTAAAGTGAAGTATGACTTTTTTTTACGT
Source organism: Protophormia terraenovae (assembly GCA_951394005.1). Classification (NCBI taxonomy): domain Eukaryota; kingdom Metazoa; phylum Arthropoda; class Insecta; order Diptera; family Calliphoridae; genus Protophormia; species Protophormia terraenovae. The sequence goes on along the minus strand of OX596075.1, from coordinate 109,128,642 downwards.
TTTCTTTTACGCATAAAAAATTTTTTTTGAAGTTTGTTTTTATTGTACAAAACTTGGTTTGTTAAGAGTCTTAAAGTAAACTATAAGAAAACAAAGTTATTTTTTAAAACCCTTCATAAGTAAAAAGAAAATATTAGACAAATCAAACGTTTTTTTTATTACTGGCAATAAAAAAAAAAATAAAATTATTTTATCTATGTAGTATCACAAGTAAATTTAATTGAATAATAGTTTTCCAAAATTCGCAATTAGTTCTTTAATTATTTTGTGAACTGCAGATTTTGTTTGGAATCCTATTTGGAACAAATTGCAATTAAAAATTTATTAATAGTTAATAACATTTTGATTATTATGCCTGATTCAATAAATTACATTTTAAAGAAATAATAAAATAATTTTCACAGTATGATGACTAAAATCATTGAATATTTCATTATTTTAAACATGGATTATCACTTGAGTCCAGAAGAAGCTTCGCTTGTCTCTAAGATATTTATTTTAGGTTACTATTCGGATGAATTTGCTGGAACAATGACCTATACTGACAGGATGTCCTACTTGAATAATAATATGAAACTGCGTAGCCCTAATCTAATAGTCCTTCCGTTTTATAGGTAATTCTCTCTGTAGTAATATAAATCTATAAAAAGCTTTCGCAGAAAGTAGCTAAAAGAAGAAGGAATAATTGCAAAGTATTATATTATTCTAGGCACTTAAAGTCCTTATGAACTATATAGGCTATATATAGGGGCAAATTATGTACATAAATGATCTATAGCGTCCCGTAGACAAAAATTGTGTAGGAAGATCCCTCAAACGATGTGTAAAAATTAGCTTAATAATGGGAAAAATAATAAAAAAAAATTTAAAATTTATCTTTCATCCAAAAAATAGTATTGAGTTTTGTCTTGAAATAGGTATCAAAGAATTTTTAGCCAATTATGAAAAAAATATTTTAAAAGATGTTCGCAAAAATTTTGGTTCATAAACCGTCAATTTAGTACATCATGCAAAAAAAGTTTTCTATGTTTTTCTTAAAAAATTGATAAGAATTTTATAATTTTGTTCCCTTTATCGCTAAAATATTAAAAGTTTGCATTGTAGTAAGTATTGCTAATAATATATGTATTGCTAAAAAAAATGTCTTAAAAAGTCTTCAAGTGAAACAAAATCTCACGGAAAAAAATTTTAAAATATTTTTTCCATAACCAGCTTAAAATTACGAAGTTTTTGACACAAAAAATTGAAACTTTATTTTGACCAAAATGTATGGGACCCATGATTTTTCTATCGCTGGTGGGTAACTGAAGGGTCTTCCTACATCAAAATCTCGAAAAAAGCTTTCCTCGGGACACTCTAATGTGCACATGTCTAATCACTCCAACAAGTGATAGAATACTTTGCTGGCTGTCTCAGTAAAAGATGGCTCAGTGTTGACGTAGAAGTAACACAAACAAAGGACTTTGTAGACTAGTCATTACCACACACCATTTTGTCGTCCTTTTTATAGAACATATTTCAGCCTAAAGAATTATGATATCATATGGAACTTTCTCACCAATTTTCTCTATATCTACCAACCTTTACCACTCCAGATATATTGCGAAAAAATCAAGTGTAGTACAAAAATCGTCCAAGTTTAATGGAACCCTTTAATTTAAAATTGAGAATTTCAATGTGGTTGATAAGAAGCCAAAAACAGTACGAGGGTGCCTTTTATAATTTGTGAAACGGCAAAACTACGCAATTTAAGTTAAATCTGATACCTAAATCATAAAATATGGCTTATGTTCTCAGATTTTTTTTTTTATACGAGGGCTATTACTGTTTGCTAAAGTAAATTAAAAAATCTATTTCATCATCATATTTAATTTTGAAATAAAAAATTTTCATGCGATTATTTTCTACAACTTACGGTGTGAATTAATTAAAAAACACTAATAACTTTAATTAACTTTTGAAAATGAAGCTCCATACTTGACCAGCTTATATTACTGGTATGGGGAATTCAATCGTGATCGCGATACCTCCAGAACGAATTTTCTAAAGGCCTTCGTAAAATGCTTGTTTTGCTAAAAAACACTGATGATGTGCGTGTCCTGATTAAGAAACGCCATTTTTTTTTTATTTATCCTCATATAATTTAACAATCATAAAAAAATAACTCGCGCTGAATTTTGCAAGGAAACTATGAACAAATTCGGTGTATATTATTAGAATCGTGTTTATAAGATTATAACGGATGACGGAATTTGGATCTATAGGTTTGAGACTGAAACAAGATATTAGTTAACACACAGAAAAAAAATATTTCAAATTATTTTTTAATAAAACTATTAACTAACATTATATTGGAATTTAATTATATTATTTCTTAATAAAATAAATTTTCTAATTGATTTACAATTTTGTTTTTTTTTTAATAAATTGACAGCTGTTAATAAAATATAAGGAAAAATTAAAGACTTGTTATAGAAATAAAATAAATATAAGTCAAATTCCTACAATTTTCAACTTATTATATCTATTTAAAAAAGAAACAGTTATAACAAAATCAATTATTCCAGTTATTAATATTATTATTTTGATGATTGGAGCAAAATCAATTAAAAATTAATTATATAAGCAATTTCGTAATTGAAGTCCATTTTTTTTTTCTGTGCAGTTTTACTTCTTAAAAGTTTGCCCAACATCACAAAAGTTGCACCTACTTGAATCATTTAAAATCAAACGCTTGTGTATTATCACGGAGATCCGGACACTTTTCTACTGTACATTTGGAGTATCAAAGAGCTGTTAGTTGTGAATGGTTTGCAATCATTTGTTATCCAAAAAACTTCCAAGAAGTAAAAAAAAAATAACATTCAAATGTGGATCATTCTCTAATACAATAATTCTAGCTTTTACACATTATTTAAAAAAAACGACAATATTATTAGCACAAACATGGAATTGTTGGATTATCCACTATCCAACACTACTTTAATATCCAATAACTTCATTCACCCTATATCAAAATAAATTGCTTGGCCAACTTGTTTCGATACCTGAAACATAGGATATTCTAACAAAAATAGGTGTTTTTGAGGTGCTTCAATTAAAAGTGAAAAAATCTCTATCAAACGGATCGGGAAAGGTATTAACTGTCATGAATACTACTCTAGAAAAGAATACTAATATCCTTAGAAAAAAATATTATCGTTTAATATGTTTTTCGCAAAATAAAAAAGGCAACCCTCGTATAATATAATGAATTGCTGTACTTTTTCGATTAAAACTGGTGTCAACGTGGTGGAGACGTTCTTGTTAAATTATTGGGTTCTAAATTAGTAAAGGCATTAAGATTCATCGAAAAGTAAGGAAATTGGTTGCGACACAAAATGAAGCCAAGAAACGTTAAAAGGGGATATATTTGCAATACCTTTTCTGTGCCACAAGATAATGTCGTCTGCTGTAAATAAAACATAGATCCAATATAATAATCACGATCACGTGAGGCTGTAACGAACATAACTAATTAATTTGAAGAGAACATTAAACCGAAAATTATCAAAATATGTTTCATTTTCTATCATGAAAATGCTTGATCTGATATTGCGCCACTAGCAAAAAGTTATTTGTAAAAATTATCTCTGAAATTAACGTTGATGCGTTTTCGCAACACCAACGTTTGGCTTTATCACCCAATTTTGGAAAGACTAATTATACAAAATTCAATTTTTTTCTCTTATCTTTAAGTCAATATATTAATTTAATAATAACAGTGAAAAAAAATTACCATTAACTATAAATTAATTAATTAGGCGATGTCAATGTTACTGATGCGAAAAATCTCAATTTTACAAGATCTTGGTTAAGATTTTTCTATATATAGTCACATATTTTCAACCGATTTTATTATGTTTTATGCAGTTGTTTAAAAAGCAAAATTATCCAACGAACAAAGAAAATTTTGAGTCGTTATCTTTATTGAGTCAAGAGTTAAACGATTTTAAATTGGAATGTTTGCAAATATTAACAAACAGATGGACGGACACACAGTGGTTCCAAAACGCTTTTTTTTTTTTTTTTTGAAATAATTCAGTAATTAAAGACCTGTTAGAGGTATCTCTATAAAATTTCACATGGTCAGAGCTGAGTTCAACTAAATTATTTAAAAAAACATGTTGAAACATATATACATAAGAGCACAGCCATTTCAATGTGTTTTTTTAAATAACTTTGTTTAACTTTTGAACCGTTCAAAATATTTCAAACAAATTTAACATAGTTATTACTGAGGTATTTTCCAAAATGTTTTTAAAGATTAGACGTTTCTAGCTGGTATGTGGGCAGGAGGAGAACCTCCGAAAGTGGTAAACTCTTTTAATTATTTCTTATATAATATCCGAGGTGACCCATTTCGGAGGTCTTCCCACCTGCCCCGAGACCAGATAAAAATTTGTGCTCCTCCAAAATAGTTGGAAACTACCTCAGTAATAAGCATGTGAAATTTCTTTGAAATATTTTGAACGGTTCAAAAGTTGCACACAATTATTTAAAAAAAACACGTTGAAACTGCTATGCACTTATGTATATAGAATGCTACAGCACACATTTACTATTTAAGGAAAATGTCCACATTTCGCTGAAGGGGGGTCAAGTTACAGTAAGTATTTAAACGATTGTGTAAAGGATTTATGCAAGTATTTGGTATCATTGGATAGGGTATTACTTGAAAAATAATAATATGTTAATAATAAAGTCTTTGAACTAAACTTATTAATAAAATTTATCAAAAAACGAAAAATTTTTGTATTTAGTGTTATTTTTCAAAAAAAAAAAAAAAAAAAAAAAAAAAAAATTAATATTTGAACTTAAATAAAATCTACATTATTTAAGCTATCATTATAAAATTTTAGTATAATATAAAAAAATGTATCCTTAAAAGAAAAAAAAATAGATTCCCATTTTCTTACTCCAAAATACCCAAAATTCCAGTTCGGGGAAAGCTTCTTTCAAAAATTGACTTTTTTTCATTGAAATCGTCACCCTGTCAATATAAGGGCTCTCCGTCAGAAAATACTTTTTGAGTGTATACCTTACATATGGATTAAAAAAATTAAAGTAATTTTAAGTCAATCCCAGCTTTGAGATTTGAGAACATAACAAAAAAAAAAAAAAAAGCTAAATACCAAAATTGACTAAATTTGGATAGGGCTCGTGGGCAGACCTTTGTCCCTAACTCCTCCGGATTTAGTTTACACGCATTTACATTAAGATTTCTTTTAAAAAAATTAAAAAAATGATAAAGCTCAGAACAAAAAACTAATTTTATCACTGAATAAATATTGCCTCTTTTTGGAAAAAACACAAAAAATGAAAAATTTTTTTAAAGTTCCAAATTTTGATTAATATAACTTTTTAACGGATTCATATAATTATATGATTCTTGCAGTAAAATTATTTAGAATTTTATAGGGAATCTGGCAAATATTTTAGAAAAATTCTAGGGTAAAAATTAAGCCCGCCAAGTTTAAAAACTAAAAAAAAGGCGAGGCTAAAAATGAGGTAAACATTTATTTCGACCCGAATATCTCTTAAACCTACACATGTAAGCGTATTTTTTGTAGAGATTTGCAAGGACTATCTATATATAAAATTTTTTTTCTGTCATATCATAAATGAATTTTTGGCGATTTTTTAAAAAAATTACATACCCGAAATGGGCAACTTTGGAGGGCCACCCACTTCCCCCTGACCCGCTAGGGGTCTGTACTCCTTTAAGTCAACTCGAAAACACCTCAGCTCGAACCATGTGAAATTTTATAGAGATACCTTTAACGTTTCTTTAGCTACTGAATTATTAAAAAAAAGCGTTTTGGAACCACTGTGGAACATTCGAATTCTCTCAAAAAAATCTTAAAATTCGAAAAATATTTTTTTCCACTTCTCGATTATTATGAAAACCAAATGTAAGTATTAAAATTTTTATGTCACCTTTCCCTGAATTAAGTGCCATTTTCGACCCATTTAACCAAAATATATGAACAGAAGGACGGACATTGCCATGCTGCCATAAAATATTTTGGAATTATAAAAGTGCATTTTTTTACTAACTGATAAATAAAAAAAATAGAATGTAATCATAAAAATTTGGATATCGTCTTTTCCTGAATAAAGCGTAATTTTCGTCCCATTTAAACCAAATGTAAAGACGGTCGGACGAACATTACCATTCAGCCAAAAAAACATCCTATAATTCTAAAAACGATTTTTTTACTTACTAAAAAATATAAAAATTAAACGTGATTATTAAAAAGTTGATACCACCCTTCTCTGAATTATGCATAATTTTCGATCCATTTAACTCTAATGTATAGACGGACGGACAGACATTGCCGTTCTGATGAAAAAAAATCTTAAAATTCTTAAACTTAATTTTTTTATCTAATAATCAATAAAAAATAAAATAAAATGTGATCATTAAAATATTGATATCACCTTTCCCTGAATTAATCGCCATTTTTATCCCAATGTGCAGCGGTCGGAAATGGGTTAAAAGTCAAATTAATTTTCTAATTCAATAAATTCCATAAGGATGTATAAAAATTTTAAACCTTTCTGAAAGGTAATTTTACAGAAATCATTCTAAATATGACTGGGTTGTAAACTTAAATGTTAATGTTTACCTTGGCTAACCGTAAAATATTTTCTATTGCTTTCTTGAAAACTTAATTAAAATTTGGCAGTCTCAAACACGATAGGTTATCAAAAAAATTTAGTAGTTTTGTTTATTATTAAAAAAGATCTTATTTATTTACCTTACTTAGATGGAAAATAAAAATCGCATTAATTTTCTCCCAGAAAATATTTAACTTTCTTAAAAATGGACTAGAATTTACCCTTATATGAGCAGTAGATTAATTGAAAGTTTCAATGAAATATTACCCGATTAATGCTCTAAATATTTACGAGAAAATGCTTCAAATTATATTTATATTTTTTTCAACTTATTTAAGACAACTTTGGTGTAAAATTTAAGGTCATAAATCAAATATTTTTCCTACTAGCAAAAAGTCCTTGGAGGGTTTATAATTTCCTTCACAGGAACTATTCTAACATAGCATTAAGAAGCAAGCCTTTCATAGTTTTCACTATTACAAATATTATCTATATAAATGTAAAATCCAATTAATTTATTTCTTTACTTAAACAAATCTAACTTCCCAATCAAAAACATCTAAAACAAAATCTTTTCACACTTTTCTCAATACTGACATTTTTTCTAAAGAAGAAATAAAATAATGTTTTCTATTTGAACTATTTGACCTCTGAGTTTTACAAACATTTGTTACTGTTCTGTTTTGGATTCGATGGCGGTTTGCTTTATAGATTCTAGATAAACTTAATAGTTATATTTAGCAAGGAAGTAAAATTCTTGATATGTATTAAATTTCTAAACATAAAAGAAATACATTTCTCTTTAGAGATATTTTTATCATATTTTCCTACATAACACTTAAAACAGCATTTAATACCACGCGGTTTAACGTTTACATATTAACATCAAAGCCGATGTTACCCTTTTATCGTAAGTTGGAAATATAAGAAAAAAAAAAAAAAAATATATAATGCTGGTAGTATGTGTGTTTGAGTTTTGTATCCTCAAGGATCTCTTGAAAAGCTAAAAAGGAAAAATAATTGTTGATTTTAGCTTTTTTTTTTGCTAAAATGTTTAGTGTTTATTTAGGCTCTAAAATGCGATACTCAACAAATGATGCGATTTCTTTCTTTTTTTATTTTATTTTTATTCATTGTCTTTTTATTTTATTTTTATTAGAATTTTTAAGTGATTTTTTTCTCCCTCCTTGGATGTTATACACACATACGAGTTTTATTTGGGCATAAACTAAGAATGTATTCGTTTTAGAGGTTAATTTGATACATATGCTTTAGGATTTTGAGTGGAAGAATTGAACATTTAATGCTCTAGTTAAAGAAAAATTTTAATTTAAACGATTTTGATAAATAAAAATTGTCTCTTTAGATATATTATAGTTTTAAGTAAAAAGTTTCATAATTTTTTTAGTTTTCGCAAAAAGTTTTTTACAAAATTATTTATATTTTTTTGTGTAATTTTTTCAACTTAATCAAACTTTTTTTTTATTATTTACTTAATTTTCAAATAATTTTCGAATAATCTTCATTTTTTACAAAATTTTCAATCTAACTACTTTTTTTACCCCTAAATTCCATCAAAAGTTTACAAATCTTTACGAAAACATTAAAAAGATAAAATAGCTTTTGGAAAAGCGTCACCGAAACACATTTTTGTCTAAAAAGGACATTTGTTGTTTTAACGTGAAAAGTAGCTAGATACAAGCTTTCACATAAATAAACTCTCACATACTAAGATTTGAAAAACCAGGACTGTTTTCACACCAATACTGAAGCATAACAAAGCAAATGGATAACATCTTTAACAAACATAAACATCAAAAACAACATTTAATTCCTTTCCTAGATTTTAACTGAAAAAAAAAATATATATAATATATAAATGACACTGTTTTACTCTTTTTTTCGACACTGTACTTTATATAGTATATAAAGTATATAAACATAAATATGTATGTGTAGGTGTCATTAGTTCCTTTTTTTTTTTGGTATACTTCAATGAGAAAATCTGATGGCATATAAATAAATAGCTCATGTATAGAGGGCTTTTACTTCTCCATTTTTTTGTAACAAAAACCTTTTAAATGCAATCAGTTTCAGAAAAAAGTAAAATAAAACTGTATGTTATAATCTACAAAGTAGCAATCTTTAATTTTAACATATAAAATAAAAATCCTTTACACATTCTCACATCTCATGTATGTATTGGTTTAATGCCACAAAAAAAAAAAAAAAACTTTTTTTTGGTTTTAATCTGATATAATTGCAAAGGCTTAAAAGACTTATTCAGGTTGTCGTTAAATAGTAATATTAAAAGCGGCTTAAATAAGGGCATATACATATGTATGTATAATTGAAGCATATGGATATATTTACGTCTTTAACTAATTAAAAACGTGTTAAATAAAAGTTTTCAAAATACTTTAAAATATTCGTATGAGCAGCGTTACCATTGAGAATTTTTAAAAAGTGTCCAAAAAAGGGGATTTCAAAATAAAAAGTCGCCAAAAAAGGGGATTTTTTGAAAAAAAGGGGCCAACTGCTTTAAAACCTAAAAAACTCTTTAAAATTTGTTTATTTGATAACAACAAAAACAAACAAATTTAAGAAAACTACAAAATTCAGTTTTGTTAATAACAACATAATGCATAATTATTTTTCAAAAATTGTTATTATTGTAAAAATAAAGATTTATTCACAAAAATAGTTAACATACAATCAATCCTCTATTTATTAATTACACTTCTGTACTTTTGTACGAGTTCTTCACTCATACTCCAGTCTTTAAAATCCCCTTCGGAAAAATTTAAGACGGAGCACATGGATTCACAAGTATTGGCTTAAGTCTGTAAGACAAACTACTTTTTATTATTGATAATTAAATAAAAAATACGTTCCCCGAAGGAGGTAGAAATATAAATTAAAATTCATCGAATCTTTTTTTTTATTTGTTCAATCCAGAGCGAAAAGTTTCGGCATATGATGATATAAATAGCTGTTCATAAACTTTATTATTATTTTTAGTTACTAACAATTTCAGTTAATTTATAAATACTCCGCGGTTTTTTATATCACTATACTGTGAAACAATCTCAAAATGATTAATTTATTTGTTGAAATTAGTATATAATGGGTCGATATATTTCAAACAACTTAGTTTCTAGTCATTTAGCGCATAGTCTTAAAAAGTCGCCATTTAAAAAAGGGGCCAAAAAAGTGGCCAGGTGGTTGAAAAAGGGCCAAATGGCGACTAAAGTCGCCAAACGGTAACACTGCGTATGAGTTTGGTTATGTTAATTGACTTGTGTAATATAGTGTCCCATAGACAAAAATTTTATAGGAAGACCCCTCAAACGATGCTTAAGAATTAGCTTAATATGGGAAAAATATTAAACAAAATTTTAAGATTGATCTTCGGTTCTAGAACATTTCGTCTAAAACATTTCGTCGAAAAATGTTTACCAAATTTTTACCAACAAATTTTTCATAAAAATGCCTTAAAAAGTCCTCTAGCGAAACAAAATCCCGTCGGAAAATTTTTTAAAATATTTATTCCATAATCAGCATAAAATTATAAATTTTTTGATACCCATTTCGATTAAAAAATCAATACTTTTTTTTACCAAAATGTATGGGACCCATGATTTTTCATTCGCTGGTAGGGAATCGAAAATTAATCTTTAAATTTTTTAATTGGACAAAATTTTCTGTCATTTTATTACTCATCGTATTTATTGTTTACATAACAATAACACAGTATGTTGAACCCAAAGCATTTTAGATAAAGAATTTATACAATTATACAGGAAGATGACAAACAAAAATATATGGAGTGGATGTAAGTACAAAAGTTGCGTTAAAATAAATTAAGAACATCTATTGAAGATTTATATATCTTAATTGGATATATATATTCCTTTGGTGCTCTTCAATTTTGCCTAATGAATCTATAAATATAAAATTGAGATTATGTGGTGCTAATTAAATTAAAACAAACGAGAGAGAGAGAGAGAGAGATATAGACATCAAAATTATTAGACTTGGTGCCACTTGTGGACCGATATTCTTATTAAGTGTAAAATAAAACATACGAATACCGAATATAACGTCGATACTAACATTTATATGAATTTAGTAATTTTTGGGTGACTCCCGAAAAAGGACCTTATATGGGAGCTATGTTAAATTATGGACCGATCTTCATAATATTTGGCACTATCATTTACATTTATATAAAACTCATTTCTGTAGAATATTAACTTGATACTTACATTATAATGAGATTTATGCTCTTTAAAGTGATTTTCGGAAGAGGGGTTTATATGGGAGCTATAGTCAATTATGGACCGATCTTCCTAAAATTTGGCATAGATATGTAAACTTATAAGGAACTTATGTGTGCCAAATTGCATTAAAATATTGCTATATTTAATGGATTTATGATCGTTAAACCCTTTTCCGAGAGGACATTTGTATGGGGGCTAGGTGAAATAATGTACTGATCATAACTAGTTTCAATAGGGTTCGTCCTTGACCTCATAGAAGATCGTGTGCTAAATTTCATTGGCTTATCTTTTAAATTGCGACCTGTAGTTTGATTACAAGATTTACATGGACAGACAGACGGTCAGACGGACGGACGGACATCGTTAAATCGGCTCAGGAAGTAATTCTGAGTCGAACGGTATACTTTAAGGTGGTGGTCTGATGGTTTTTATTATGCGTTACAAACATCAGCACAAACGCATAATACCCCAAAAACCTATGGTGGTGTAGGGTATAAAAAAATATATCAAAGTAACTTTATGGTACATTATCTTCATGCTTAATTTTTTTTTTTTTTTTAATATACTACACTACCAAATAATTATGACTAATATGATCATTAGGGTGGTCTAAAATCCCATTTATATGATTTTTTTCATTCTTGGGTGATTCCCGAAAGAGAGCCTTATATGGGAAATATGGTAAATTATGGACCGATCTTTGGCACTAACATTTATATTTATATTAAACTTATTTGTATCGAATATTGATACTAACATTTTAATGAGATTTAAGACCTTTGAATTAATTTTCTAAAAACGGGTTTATATGGGAGCTATGGTTAATTATGGACACAGATTTAAACTTATATGGAACTTATATGTGCAATATTTCATTAAAATATTGCTATATTTATCGTTAAATTTCTTTCCCAGGAGGACTTTTGTATGGGAGCTAGGTAAAATAGTGGACCGATCATACCCAATTTCAATAGACTTTGTCTTTGGACTAGAATAAACCTGTGTGCCAAATTTCATTAATTTATGTTAAAAATTGCGACCTGTTGTTTGATTATAGATTTACATGGACGGAGAGACGGTCAGAAAGACAGACGGACGGACATCGTTCAATCGACTCAAAAAGTGATTTTAAGGCAATTGGTAAAAATTAAGTCTTAGATCAATATTTTTGGGTGTTTCAAACATCAGCACAAACGCATAATACCCTCCCCACCTATAGTGGTGTAGGATATAAAAATTACGTACAAATAAAATGTAAAACTTTTCTAACAAATTTTATATAAAATTTCCTTTTTTCGTTCATATTAATATTTTTTTTCGGAAAATTACGAAATAAGGGTATAATGATATTTTGTAAGCTATTGTTTGATGTTTATATCATTGATGTTGGTCAGAATTTTATGACTTGTTCCGGAATCATCTATTTATAACAATTATTCTGTATTAAAATCTTTACTAAAGTTAAAAAATCTTCAAAATCGGCTTTATTGTATAGATGTAATGAGTTCTCATAGAATTTTAAGTTGATGCTGTTAAATTTTGACATACTCATACCCAATTCAAAATTATTATTATTATTATTATTTTTTTTTGTAATTTAAGTGGCTGTTGTGCTAATCAAAGTGAATTTTTACGATCAATTATTCTGACAATATTAGGATGTTGTGATTTATATGTCTAATAAGCAATTTAGTGAATGAAACATTTTTCAAAAACACTTTTTTCAGTAGAACAATTTTGTAGCATCTAGGTGAGATAATTAAGCTGTGATATTTATTATTTGTAATTTGATTATAATATGCTTCTATCTATCCGTACATATTTAGGAAGGGCAGATATTGATAATCGATTCCAAAATCGAAAATCCTTAGAGCATATATATATGTACATAGTTTAATAATTTTTGCAGATTCAAATATTCATGGTATATTATTATTTTCTAAAAATAAACGTACCATTCAATGTATTTATTTATTTTTTATTATTATTTTTTTTTTTTTTTATTTTTTTTCTTATGTTTACGTGGTTAAAGTACTTTAGGCAAAATTGTTACTTATAAAAATTTATGTTAGTTACTTTTTTCTTAAAGGGGGAAATAATGGAACTAAAAAGGAGAACTAAAAGGTTGTAACTACTTTGGTGATCCTCATTTTGCCTAATGAATCTAGAAATATTAAATTAAGATCATATGGTGCTATTTGAAGTAAAAAAAAAAAAAAATATGGTAAATCATCTTCATGCTTAAAATTCTTTTTATTTACTACACTATCAAATATGCTGTAGGTATTATCCATTTTTGCTGATATATAAAACGACGAAAGATTCTTATTTAAGGCCCACCATAATGTATAGAAATTTGCTTAAAATCATTTTTTTTTTTTTTGGTCGATTTAACGATATTCGAACGTCTATCATATAAACTTTGTAATCGCAATATTTAAAATAATTCAATGAATTTTGATACATGTTTTATATTCCAAGGATAAAGCTTAGATGGCCCATTATTGTACCATCTACAGCGCAGTCACGACTAACATTTTAATGAAACTTTTTTAAAAAGTAAATATCAAAAAATTTTCACACATATATATATATATATATATATATATATATATATATATATATATATATATATATATATATATATATATATATATATATATATATATATATATATCATAAAACCTTGTGTAAACTTTCTTGAAGTTTTATATTGATCCATATAAACATCTCTTCCAAAAATTACTTTGATGGACATAAATTCCATACAAATTAAATTTTGATTTTGATTTTCGTGCTTTAAAAGTTATCGTTCTTCAAATTTAAAATGTATTTTCTGAGAATGGGTTTAACTTATTATGTTATTAATTCTATATAATCTGTATAATTCTGTTGGTTCAGAAAACATTGACTTTACAGCTAAGAAGCTACAAAATAACGCGTTTAAGCTGAAATCCGCAGAATTCAGTTCGCAAGTATGGCTTAGTAAATATTGCAAGATATTGAACTAATATTTTCTTAGTTTGATTTCCTATGATGTTATTTATAAAACTGCATAATTTTATTCGAACTTTTTGGAAAATTGTTTCACAAATATTAAAAAGTTTGAAATGGAAGTTTTGAAATTTTGGAGCAGTCTTATAAACATATATCATTCTTATTTGTTATATTTAAAAATGTGGAAATTATATTTTCATTGCATTTATTAATTTATTAAATGTATAAAATTTTTAGAAAAAATCAACTATTATATTAATATTTCTCTTATATATTATTAAATGAAATTTAAGCTTGTTATTTTTATTATTATTTTTTTTTATAAGATAAAAACTCATACTTATATTCAGATCCCCATTTGATATTTTTCATGCAATATTATGATTTTGTGAAATAGTTTAAATTGTCTCCTCAGACTTTTTTTTTTTTTTGTTTCAAATACTGCACATTAAGGAGCAAAATAAAAATAAAAATTTTTGCTACGTTGTCAACAATGTTGACGTGTCGTATTTATGTCACTGTTGATTTCCGTTTGGACTACAATTGCCATTGGTTTTTACTTACACTCTTTCACACATTTTCTACTAAGGCTGCTTCTGCATTTGTCTAGATTTTTACATTTCCATTGAGTGAGTGAGTGAGTGAGTGAGTGAGTGTGTGTGTATGTATGAATATATACATATTTGCTTTATTTATTTAGAAAAGAAAAACTAACTAACTGTAAACACTAAACTACTCATACTTTAGCCAATGTCAAGCTATATCACAATTTTTACAGCGTTAAATGTAAAAAAACAGAATATTTGCACTACGAAAAAAACTCCACATTTTTTCCTTATTTTGTATACAAGTGCAAAACTATAGGAGTATATTTCAAACTTTAAAACAGGTATAAAGACAAATGATTCGGTTTCCGTAAAATACAGAAGAGTAGCAACAAAAACCAACTACAAATGATAGCTTTATATAGACTTTAGATGAAAATAGTTGAAAAAAAACAACGAAACGAAAGAAAAACAAACTAATGTAGCATATCCATCAAAATGTCGTAAAAATGAAATCATGTACAATCAACACACGTTTCTATAACTAAACACATGCATCCTACACCCACTTATATACAAAGATATATTTACGCTTAACATAGTATTTGTGTATAAATGTATGTTTAAGACATATAGATGTATATATGTATATCTATAGAGAATACATGTTTTAGACTTAAACATGAATCGAAAATGTGGTAAAACAACAACCGGAAGTAAGTCATTGAAAGATAACCTGACATGTCACTCCATATACGACAATAACTTATACTATACGTTAGTATTTGTTAGATGCTTCAAATGTGCTGAGGTAAACAGAAAAAAATCTATAAAATTGCTTCATGGGAAATGGGAATATAAAAGAAGAAAAACTAATAAGAAAAAATATTGAACAACATGCACAAATAAACCAAGATATTGAAACAACTGGGATCTTAAAAAAAGGTGATAAAAATATATAACTGAGAGACAATGTTCATTATTTTATGCTTTAAGATCTCAAATGAAGAAAAATTATTTTATTGGCTACCAATAATTAAAAGGACATTAGGTATTCATATTTCAGATTTTGTTGACTTTTTTTATCAAGAAAGGTTATAAATTTCCGTAAGATAATTGGCCAGTATACTAAATTTATTTTATATTTAGATATGTTTATGTAGTAAAAGTTAATTCACATATAAATATCCTATTAAATATTATACTCTTAACAGTATAATAAAAATAAATTTCTCCTAAATCTTTTCAAACCTTGGAAAAACAAAAGAATCTAACTAGACCACCTAATATAGCTAACTAAAAATACTATCCTAATTATATCTAATAAATAAATAATAAATTAATTTATTAACACCTAAAAATTCAATAACAAATTATCAAAAAATAAAACAGAAACATTTTCAACACCAAAGATAAAAATGAATAATAACCCTCTAAAACCAATATCACTAAACTACTCAAATAACCAAATAAATGACTAGAAAAATTCATGTTTCTTTAACAAAAAATTAAATCAGGTTACTAATCATTTAATGTCATGTTATTATGAGTTATAATTAATAATACTTTCTTGTAACTATTAGCGGCTATTGTCTTGTTTTCTAATATAAAACATTTATAAATAGATAAAATAAATATTATTAAATTAATGTATTTCTTTTTTACTTTATTTAATATACATATTTGTTCTTTTGTTATTGGCTTCTATTGAGAATAGTAGTAGAGAGTTAATTAGAAAATTTTGTCATGTTTCATTAATTAGTATGATTCGATTGGTTTTTTCTTTGTTTCATTTTATTTTCTTTTCTTTTCTTCTATTTTGTTTTATAGATTTTTTTTTTTTTTGATAAACCATCATATAACATGATTTGCATTATTAAGCTAAAAATTAATTAATAAACTCCCCCTCTGTATGACTGAAAGTAGCAGGCATTGTCTTTGTCTAGCTGAGAAAAAGGAATTATGATTAATATAATAAGTAATTACGAGTAATTATAGTTACAGACTTTGGAAAGAAGAAAATTGTATCATTGAAAATATTAGTAATTTTTCAATGTAGGAAATTAAAGAAAATATTATTTATTTCGTTTTTTTATACCCACCATCAAAAAGATGGAGTGTATATTGATTTTGTCATTCTGTGTGTAACATGTCAAAAAAATCATTTAAGACTCCACAGAGTATATATCTTCTGGGTCCTGGTTAGATTCTCAGTCGATCTGTCCGTCTGTACGTCCGTCGGTCCGACTGTCCGTCTGTTGAAAGCACGATAGGGCTCGAACGGGGAACGAAATTTGGCTCAAATATTTACCTTATATAAAGTTTGTTTGGGATTAAAAATGGGCAAAATCGGTTAATAAACAAAAAAGTTATGGGCTAAATACTAGAAACACAGGCTATCCGTTGTAGCTTCATCTACTGATATCTCCTTAACAAAAGCATGTACGACAATGAAATTTTGTAGTGATAGTTTGAGGATCGATATAAAACGAAAAATGTGCGTGTTCCGCCCACCTTCCGTATAACGTTAAATTTTAAAAACTTGATGGTGGGTACATATATTCGGCCAGGCCGAATATAATATTCTTGCTTGTTTTTTTGTTATTTCAAAGATAAATACGTTTATTATTTTGGGTATATTGATTTTGTCATTCCGTATGTAACATGTCGAAAAAGTCATTTAGGACCCAAAAAAAATATATTTTTTCTGGGTTTTGGTTAGATTCTGAGTCGATCTAGCCATGTCCGTCCGTCGGTCCGTCTATCCGTCTGTTGAAAGCAGGATAAGACTTGAAAGGGATAACCTAGGGAGACGAAATTTGGACGAAAGATGGAGTGTATATTGATTTTGTCATTCTGTGTGTAACATGTCAAAAAAATCATAAAGTATATATTTTCTGGGTCCTGGTTAGATTCTGAATCGATCTGTCCGTCTGTACGTCCGTCGGTCCGACTGTCTGTCTGTTGAAAGCAGGATAGGGCTCGAACGGGGAACGAAATTTGGCTCAATTATTTATCTTATATAAGGTTTGTTTGGGATTGAAAATGGGCAAAATCGGTTAATAAACAAAAAAATTATGGGCTAAATACTAGAAACACAAGGTGTCTTCATCTGCTGATAACTCCTTAACAAAAGCCTGTATCACAACGAAATTTTATACAGAGGATCGAGGGTCGATATAAACTTGGAAACAAAAAATGGTCGTGGTCCACCCACTTCACCACCCACCTCCCATATAAGGTGAAATGTCAACGAAATTTTGTACAAATAGTTCAAGGATCAATGTAAACTCAGTAATAAAAAATGGTGGTGGTCCGCCCACTTTACCGCCCATTTTCCATATAACGTAAAATTTGAAAAAGTTGATGGTGGGTATATAGATTTGGCCAGGCCGAATATAACATTCTTGCTTGTTATTTAATAAGTATTACGAGTATGGAATAAAACAAAAAAATAAATAAATAAAACCATATTAAACATCACAAATTTAACTCTATTTTACCAGTTTTTTTTGGTATTAACTCAGATATTTATGGACCCAAGTTTGTTTTTGTAATTTGCTACTTAAAATTGGGAATAACTGCAAGACGGATGACAGACACTCTAATACAGTTATTAACGAGAAAAAAGTGATAGTCGGTCAAGCCCGATCATATAATACACTACACCATTGTCTATGTGTGCCACAATTCGGGAAGGGGCCAATTGTGGATTGATACTTGTATAAAAGTGTATGAAAAAAACATACTAATCAGAATATTATATCGATACTAACATGCACATGTATTTATGCACTTTTGGGTGATTCCTGAAGTTGGGTCTTATATGGAAGTTATAGTAAATTATGGACCGATCTTTTTTAAATTTTGCGCTGTCATTTATACTTATGAAAAATTTATTTGTGTCGAATATAAAGTTGATACTAACATTTCTATGAGATTTATGCACGTTAAAGTAATTTTCGGAAAAATGGTTCATATGAGAGCTATGGTCAATTATGGACCGATCTTCACGAAATTTGTTCTTATGTAAAACTTATATGCGCCAAATTTTAATAAAATATTTATATTTTTAGGGTATTTATGAGTGTTAAAACTCTATTCTGGGAGGACATTTGTATGGGGGCCAGGTGAAATAATGGGCCGATCATGACCAAATTCAATAGGCTACGTCCTTGTGCAAAAAAAAAAATCATATGTACCAAATTTCATCAAATTATCTTCCAAATTGCGACCTGTACTTTGCGCACAAGATTTACATGGACAGACAGCCAGCCGGCCGACCAGACGGACGGTCGGACGGACATGTTCAAATCGATTCAGAAAGTCATTTTGAGTCGAGCGGTATACTTTAAGGTAGGGGTTGAAAGATTGTTTCTCCGCGTTATATAATTTGCACAAACACATAATACCCCAACTACCTACTGTGGTGTAGGGTAACACAAAAATTTAGTAAACGGAAACAGAAACACAAAGTCATTAAAAATTCACATGTTTGGTTAAGATTCTTAAATTCAATATGCGATAAATTTTGGGCTATCAAATATTGACTCAGTGATTTTATTGGCTCCTGATAAAAATGCCACGCATAATTTTTCTAAACCATCATTTTTTTTAGAAAGTTCGAATGAAATTTAGCACATATATCAAGTATTCTTTGCAGTAAACTATGAACCCACGCCCACGTTTTAGCCCAACCTTTTTGATGATATTAAGACAATTTGGCTTCAGCAAAATGACCCAAGGAAAAATCGCCCAAAATCAAATATAGAAAAATCATCCAAATCAAAAATTACCCAAATGAAATGAAAAATTTGTCCATAAATTAAAAAGTGGCCAAATCTGTAATCGTACGAAAATAGTTTTAAATTTGGCCTGAGTATAAATCCGGTCTGGATAAAAAGGGACGCAGGAATTAAAAATGTTGTATATTACAAGATACCACTGTAACAAACAAAGCAACGCTTTCACAGAATAAGTGAGCGTGGCTTTCAGTCAGTACTTCCTTCAAGTACATAATTAAACGTACCTAATTAAATGTATGACCTAAAAAGGAATTTTGGACCACCAGCAAAAATCTAGTGTAATATTGATAGTAGTCTATCAAACATCAACAACAATATATAATAACATTTGAATTAAATAATTCTAATGATTTATATTTCCAATTATATTAAATAAATGGCTCCAGATAATTTTAAACGAAATTCAGATGAAGATGATGAACAGTGTTGCCAGTTTAGCATTTTTAAGGCTAGATCTAGCCTTTTTATTTTGATTTTAGCCTCAAAATTTTCGTTTTAGCTTCTAGCTTTTTTTTAGCCTTTTTTATTTTTAACATAGCTTTAAAAAGGCTAAAATTTTACAAATTTTATTTTTACAAAATCATCAATTTAAGCATTTGTGTATATTAATTCTTACAAAAATATCGAAATTATTTATATTTAATGAAAATTTTCGCCGGCGGCGCTTCATTCTACAAAAATATTACAATTATTTTTTGACAAACTTTATTACCCATATAAACTAATTACTTTATATTTACAAATTCACTAAAATATATTTAACAAATACCAAAAACTAATGAGAACTAAAAAAAATTAATGCTTTTTTAAATAAAAAAATATGTTAGCTTTTTTCTGGCTCTATTTTTTTGGGGCATTTAGCCTTTTCTGACCTTTTTTTAAGTCCAATTTAGCTCCTTTTTTTTCAAGTCCTGGCAACACTGATGATGAACGATATATCCATCAAAGTAGGTAATCACTTCGTCTTTCAAATTCTGCTCCCTAAACTTAAATTTACTGAATGCCAAAAATCTAATATCAACAAAATTGCAAAATTTAAAAAACCATAGATTTTTGGTTTAATTTTGTATCACCGCATAACTTTTCAGCGGATTGCAAATAGAATATTTATTATACAGCAAATTAATTTCCAAAGACTTTTCTTTCGTCTAGTTAATGGCTTAAATCAAAAGTATTATGAAATTTTCAGTGCAAAATTAAAATGAATCCAAAAATCCTCGAAAGTTTCAACTCATTTCTTTTATATTTTTTAATTTTAAATGCCTGTATTTCCGTGAGATTATGCGAATGATTTCAAATTTAGGTTTTCGTAGATATTTTATGAGATCTAGAAGAAGCCATCAACACTTTTCCTAATTTTGAAACAAATTTTGGCAATACAACAAGAGGAGCTCTTTCCATATAATATAATGTATTAAACAATTCCACCTAGTACTTCACTACAGCGTTACCGTTGAGATTTTTTAAAAAGTGTCCAAAAAAGGGGATTTCAAAATAAAAAGTCGCCAAAAAAGGGGATTTTTTGAAAAAAAGGGACCAACTGCTTTAAAACTTAAAAAAACTCCTTAAAATTTGTTTATTTAAAAACAAAAACAATAAAAATTTTGTATTTTAAGAAAAACTACAAAAGTCAGTTTTATTAATAACAAAATAATTTATAATTATTTTACAACAATTTGTATTATTGCAAAAATAAAGTTTTATTCGCAAAAATATTTAACATTTAATTAAACTTCTGTACTTTTGTACGAGTTATTCAATCTAGTCTTTCAAATCCCCATCGGACAAATTTAGGACGGAAAGCATGGATCCACAAGTATTGGCTTAAGTCTGTTAGACAAATTATTTTTTATTATTGATAATTTAGTAAAAAAAAACACGTTCCCCCGAGGGATTGCTATGAGGAATGTAAAAATATAAATTAGGATATAAGTATTCAAAAGGATTCGGCATATGATGTTATAAATAGCTGTTCATAAACTTTATTATTTTTAGTTAATAACAGTTTCAGTTCATTTATAAGTACTCCGCGGCTTTTCATATCACTATACTGTAAAACAATCTCAAAATGATGAATTTGTTTATTGAAATTAATATATAATGGGTCGATATATTACAAATAACTTAGTTTCTCATCATTTATCACATAATTCTAAAAAGTCGCATTTAGTCGCCATTTAAAAAAGGGGCCAAAAAAGTGGCCAGGTGGTTGAAAAAGGGCCAAATGGCGACTAAAGTCGCCAAACGGTAACACTGCTTCACTATATCATATTAACTGCATACCTACAATTTTATTATTCCCCAAAAAAGTATATTTTAATCCTCTTTTCCAATTAAAAATCAAAAATTTTGCTCCTCAATTTAATGCATTTGTAATGTCATACTTGTTAAGGTTTCGCTGTAAGCGCAAAAATGTTTCAAAAGTAAAAAGTATACAATTATAAAAAGGTGACACTTGTTAAAGCAAAAACTACAACTTATTTTGTATGAATCGCATAGAGCTTATTTATTTTTTTTTTTTTTTTTTTTTTTTCTAGTTTTCTCATATTTTTTTTTTTTTTTTTAATATCATAGAGTCAATACTTAGTACATCTTTTTTTATTTCAACAAATTTTAAAATTTTTGGCTCTAATTCAAAACTAAAATATGGCTGAAATTTTACCTCTGCTCTTATATGAAAAGATGTCTTTTATTATTTTCAACGCCATATGTTTCAAAAAACATTTCATTATAGAAATATCTAGTTAGAGTAGCTATAGTAAATATTTGTATGTGTGCATTATAAATGGCAATGTTATAGGATGCCAAAAAAAAAAAAAAAAAAAAAAAAAATCGAGCATATCATAAAAAAAGTAGTTTTCAAATTAAGACCTGATATGTAGACAGTCATAAGAATTATGACTATCATAAAAAGACATTTTAATTAAAAATAAAAAATATGAAAATATAAAAAAATGTGTTGTAGAAAAAACAATGCATACAGTCATATTTGAAACATTTAAGGGCCTAAAAGCGATAAAACATATATACAACACACTCTTAATCACATATCCTGCAGATTTTCATAGAATTTTGCAGTATTCTTTGCAAGTTATCATATTTTTCTAAAAAATTTCAAATTTTTTACAAAAAACTTTATTTTTAATTTTTATTTTTAATTGACAAGAAAAGTCAGCATTTTTAAATGTTAAGCATGTTTTGTGACTATGTTAACAGAATATGAAGTTATGACCGAGTCACAAGTATAGTCGTAACTTTTAGTCATAATAAAATTGTGACTTTTTTAAGACTTTTTCTATGAATAGGCATGTAAGAAAGTAAATTTTATATTCAGTTTCACAGTTACAAAATGAAAAAAAAAAAAATTCTGCTGTACTGGGTTTATCAGTCAATTCGGATACATGGTATTAATAATTACTAAGCCTCTAATCCACGTTATGGAATTGAATTGACTTTAGTTCTCACGATTTGTAAAATTAACACTTAAATGCCTCTGGCATATTTAAAGAAACAACCATTAAAACAATTTTTACGGCCACAATTTTCGTTAAATTTTACTTAAATTGGTTTTATATCGTTTAAAACATAACATGTCTTTGTAAAAAAAATATTTTTTATTTCTAAATTACGCCGTTTTGGAAATATTTCAAAATGAAGTCAAATGAAATTGAAAAAAGATTCGGCTGTGCCGAATCTTTGATACCCTTCACCATATTACCATCTTACTATCTTATCGACATCATATTACCATATTACCGACAAATAATAAAATTTTCGCCTTAACGTATGCTTTCATATTTTCACATATATAAATCTAAATTTTTTTCAAACTACGAAAATTTGAATATATAAAAAAATACAATCATAGCAGGCTTTGCTTTTAAAAAATAAACAACAACAATTCCATATTTATTTATTTATATATACAAACTGGCTGCATATACAAAGAACAATAACAACTGTTATTCATTATATTATTGCTGTTGCTATCTAAACTACTTGTCTTATAGGCAAAAACGTCACTAATAGTCATTACAATGCTTAATATACATGTCTGTGTATGTATTTATGTATATTCTTAACAGATATGTTTTAGTTTTAAAAAATAAACAACAACAATTCCATATCTATTTATTTTTGCACAGACTGCATATACAAAGAACAACAACAACACTGTTATTCATTATATGACTGCTGTTTCTAACTACTTGTCTATACAAAAAAACAAAAAACTTCACTAATAGTCATTACAATGCTTAATATACATGTTTGTGTGTGTATTTATATTCTTAACAGATTTGTTTTTGGGCCATAACTCTGTTGATTATGAACGAATTTGGTTTATTAAAAAAAAACGAAATTTTATAAAAACATTTATGACTGATCTATATAAAAATAAAAATCTGTAGCTTGAACAAGGGCTTCAAAAATAAAAAAATAGTTTTCCCCGATATCTCAGTTATTACTGAACCGATTTATTTCATTTTTTCAGAACAAAAATTCAGAAAATTATTTCCGAGCCCCCTTTAAAAATTCGAAGTCCCTGGTATATGCAGAGGCTTCAGAAACTGAAAAACCGGTTCCAAAAACCGGTTTTTAAATCATATCTCCGCCATTTATAAACCGATCCTGCTGATTCAAAAAACCGAAATTTTATAAAAATATTTGTGACCGATCTGTATAAAAATAAAAATCTATAGCTTAAACCAGGGCTTCAAAAAATAAAAAATGCGTTTTGTCCGATATCTCAGTTATTATTGAACCGATTTATTTCAAAATCGTAAAATTCATAAAAAAATGTCCAAGACTTCTTTGTAAAAACGAAGTCTCTAGTATATACAGAGGCTTCGGAAACTGGAAAACCGGTTCGAAAAACCGGTTTTTTTTAACATATCTCCGCATTGTATGAACCGATCTTGCTTAATTCCAATAGCAAAATTCTCGAAAGCATTTCCGATCGTTTGATATATATATTATATATGTCAGTTATCGGTGGGCTTCATAAACGCCATTTCAACCGACACACGGACGGACGGACGGACGGACATGGTCCTATCGTCATCATTTCTTACAAGGATCCCGAAAATGTAAACTTTTTTGCTCTCCGACGAAAATTGTGGGAATTACAAACGGAATGACAAACTTATATATATATACCCTTTACACCTTTGGTGAAGGGTATAAAAATATTTTTTATTAAAATTAAATAAACGACCTTTTTCAAAGTGTCAAATCTGAGAACCTATGAATATTTTTAAACGGAAAAAGTATTGTGGTACTTGGCACTATGTTCTTTAAAGATATTGAAAAATATTACTGATATAAGTACACAATTCCCTAGAAATTATAATTTTCCCGTTGTATATTCAAAGATACATTAGGCGTTTACATCTAAATCCAGGGACCGTAACGACAAAAATATTTTTTTTTTTACTTTAATTAATCTTTCAAACTATAATTTATCTTTTAATTTTATTTTTAGCACTATTTCCACTATTTGATTTTAATTTTGTGATTAAAAAAATAACAAATACTTTTATTCGAAATATGATGATTGTTTAATTTTTTCATATTTTGAAAAAAAAAAATATATATATTATTTTTGATTTCTATTTTTCGATTATAAAATAACGATAGTTTTTTCTTTTGCTTAAAAGTTATTATTATTTTAGAGCAAAAAACCAAAAATATTTTTTAGACAAAAGAAAAAATAATCGTTATAATTTGAGCAAAAAATAAAAGTCAATAATTGCTATATTTTAAGAAAAAAATCAAAAAATAATAATTATATGTTATTTTTATTATATTGCTCATGACCGTTACGGTCCCTGGAAAAAAGGTATTATTAAAAAAAAGTGTAAACAAATTTTATTTTTTCAGCAAAATAATTTAATTCTTATTTTCATACATAAACAGTGATAACGTTGTTACACAAGTCAAAATATAAAACATATGTTTACAAATTACAAGTATTTTTACTTAAATTTCAGCTGAAACTTTCGAATGCTTCTTTCTTACAAATTATTAAGCTAATGAAAAATTTCCCAGATTTTTTTCTTCATACTAAATACAAGGTGTTTAAAAGTAGTTGAAACTTACTTAACAGGAAACCAGAAATTTAAAAAATCCTCACATAAACACTAAATCCTCCCTCACTAACAAAACTGTCTGTCGAATTTCTAAAAACTAATAACAGCAAAAGCATTAAAAAAAGAAAGAAGAAAAAAACTTTTCATTTACCTCTTATTTTCAACATTAGTGGTATTTTAATTGCTAGTTTAATACGACTATAAACTAGCTATTTTCATTTTGTTTCACACTGTTGTTAACACTTTAACAAATTAAAGCAAACGTGGGAATACCATCCAAAAAAAAACATTAGAAAAAATATAATAACCTCACTGTTGAAAAAATCCCCGTCTAAATGACTCAACGTAATGCTCAATTTTAAAACCTTACAAAATGAAGAGAAGAAAAAAAGTAAAAAATGGTAATTTACATTGAAAACTATAAGCCAAAAGTCATTAAAAAATACGACGACTACTTATAACTGCTACGAGTACTAAAGCTACTGAAATCATATAGAAAAAAACTGAATTTTTGCAATGATTCTCTTATATATTTTTGTTGGCTTAAATTGTTCTTTGTGTATTGTGCCAAAGAAAAAAAAAAAAACCAACGCCATAAAAAACCTCAGAATCGAATGGTGAAGTATTTTAAAAACTCGTAAATTTTTATTGTCAAACTATTTTAAAGCAATTAACAGTTATAAGGAGTTAAGCACTGTAAATTATAGTGAGAGTAAAATACAGAAAGAAAAAAAAAAAAAAAAAAACGAAAGGGGTAACACACAAAAATAACACCAGAGTAATTGTGCGTGTTAAGAAAAAAATAATAATAACGAGAAAGAGAAAACTTTAATAAAACAACGAATTATGAGTATACTTCAAAAAGTTTACAGATTCATAGTAGTTCAACAAATTATTGAAAGGATAAAGAGAACAAAGTTCTTAAATTTTTAAGGAATCAGGAAATTTTATGGAAATATTTAAAATTTTGTGCAAAATGCAGAAAAATTTGTTGTAGCTTTCTTAAGAATTTGTAATATAAAATTACTAACCAAAGCTGACATTATGGTTCCTAGGTAATGCTTGCAGTAAGCTTTTGAGCTTAAAATTTAAACTAAAGACTTTACTGAATAATTATGCTTAAATTATATAACTGATGAAAAACAAAATTACAAAACTTCCAAACTTATGGTTTGTTCTTCCAATTTTTTTGCAACTTTTTTTTCAGTAGCTCCTCTTAGTAGTTTTCTTTCTTTAATTTAATAACTATTCTCTTCAACTCCCTTATTTACTATATACAAAACTCAGGTACATGTAATTAATCTTAGAGAGCTGTAAAAGTATCTGAGAATTTTAAAAATTAAGTTTAGAAATTGACTTTAAAATGGAGGTTATTAAGTCATTGAAAATGAATTGTAAAATAGCAAATTACATACTTAGAAAATCAACAACTCTGCTGTAAATGGTAGAATATAAAAGTGTTATACAAGCTAAAGTTTAAACTCTATTGGATGACTTTGCTACATACATAAATATTTAATGACAATGAGTAGCAGTATTTTGCTTTTAAATTTCTGCTCTAATAATATGTGCCAAAATAGGGTTGTAATGGCAATAGTTAGTAGAAATAATAGCTTTTGGCATACTTACTTATTAGGGTCATTATAACGCATAAAGAAAGAAAAAAAAACTTTTATTTAAAAAAAAAAAAAAAATAACAATATAAAAAAATTACATATACCATAGATATGTAAGAAAAATTTGGGTAAGTTGCAACTTTTATTAAAATTAATCGTGATTAAAGAATAATTTAATATAGCCACCATAAATAAAGAAATTGTTAGTGAAATAAACTTTTACTTTAGATCACTTTCTTGCTTCCCACGCCTATTTTCATCTCAATTGCATAAATTTATGAGAAATTTATATACACAAAATATTAAATGTAACAAGCGCGAATTTTATATTCGGCCCGGCCGAATCTACAGTTAGGGACAAAACTATTTGTACACCCATGCATTTCGTATATCTTCAATAATTTATGAAGAATAAAAAATTATTATATGTACCCAGCAAAAACTTGGTAACGACATGTAGTTACGGATGTAGTTACTTTGTAATGACAATAACATACTGTCTGCATTACATAGAAGTTGTTTAGTAACTAATTATTTATAACCCGAATGTAAATAATTATTTATGATCAAATTTTTAAAAATATTAATTTTTATTGATTAAATTAAAAAAATAAAAAAAATAAATATTTTATATCCTAACATTGCATTACTTATTTATAACCTAAAATATAACTAATTCCTATTGTTATTACCAATCATGACTTCAATAATGCTTTAAAATCAATACACTGTTTAACAGCTTGGAAGTAATTAGTTATTTTAATGACATCTAAGTAATG
Source organism: Protophormia terraenovae (assembly GCA_951394005.1). NCBI lineage: Eukaryota > Metazoa > Arthropoda > Insecta > Diptera > Calliphoridae > Protophormia > Protophormia terraenovae. The sequence goes on along the minus strand of OX596075.1, from coordinate 109,100,865 downwards.
TATACGGTAAGTAGTTGCCTCTAATGTCATCACCGTGTTAAAATAATGAGTTATTCAGCTGATGTGTAAGTAGTGGAGAGCCATTATATTGCTTCTTAACTCATTACATGGCAACCAAAGTTTTTGCTGGGTAGTTTTAATTCAGGTCCATTTTTATTGAATTATTTGATAAAAAATAAATTAATATATAACACATTGTTAAAAAAAAATACAACTTAAGTAAAAATCTTTGGGACAAAAGTATTTGTACATCAGTACTTTATACAATTATTTGTACGTTGGACTCCTGTATGACGATTTTTTTAAATACCGTTATATTTTCTTCGTTAATCGAGTTTTATTTTACAAAATAAGAAGTTGGTTTTAACGTTTTGAATAATAAGCACATCAAAAATGGGAAAGCGAAAAGAGTTGAGTTTGGATATTAAAAATTTAATTATTGATGAACATAAAAAAGAAAAAAACTCTCCGGAATATAAGTAATTTAGTAAATTTGCAACATTCCACAGTACAATACATTGTAAGCAAGTATAAAAACAGCGGATCTGTTGAAAATGTGCGTGAAGGTATACGAAATATATGAGGTGTACAAATAGTTTTGTCCCTAACTGTATATACCCACCATCAACTTTTTCAAATTTTACGTTATATGGGAGGGGGCGGTAAAGTGGGCGGACCACGCCGATTTTTTTTTTCCAAGTTTATATTGGTCCTTGAACTATTTGAACACAATTTGGTTGATTTTCACCTTATATGGGAGGTAGGCGGTAAAGTGGGCGGACCACGCCCCATTTTTAGCCCATAACTTTTTTGTTTATTGACCGATTTTGCCCATTTTCAATCCCAAACAAACCTTATATAAGACAAGCATTTGTGCTAAATTTCGTCCCCATACGTTTTCCCTATCCTGCTTTCAACAGACGGATGGACAAAGCTAGATCGACTCAGAATCTAACCAGGACCCAGAAAATATATTCTTTGTGGGGTCTTAGATGATTCCTTCGACATGTTACACACGGAATGACAAAATTAATATACCCCCCATCTTTTTGATGGTGGGTATAAAAATTATTCTAATCCTACTTTAAACGATTATTTAGTTTAAAGTAGGTTTAGATTCGCTTGATTCTGTTTTGATGATAAAGTAGGGAATATGTTTTCACGATTTTTTGATTTCCTGAAATCGCTGATTTGAAGTAATAGACACATACAAATGAAAATATAATCTGATTTTTTAATTCATCAATTGAATTAAAAATTAATTTACAATTTGTTTTAAACTTTATGTGCTCGGATAACTATACTTGTAGCATTTAAGGTTTTAAACATGAATTTAAAAAAATCACACTACTGAAACCCCAGTAAAACGACCATCTTATGAACGATTGAATACAAATATAGTCATCATATAAAACAGAATAATATTTTAAAATTACAGGAAGTGCAACTGACAAAGAGAATTAATTTTCGGTAAATACAATGTGTTTCTAATTTTTACTTAAAGCCGATTTTTAATCCAACGAAAAAAGTGAATTTTATAGGCAAAATTATATATTCACAGAAATTTAATAAAATAAATAATTAAATGAAGAACAAGATACTGACAAAAGTATAAAGTATGTTTTTGATATTTTAAATATCCATAGAAATGTAGTCAACTGAACATTTACTTAATATAAATTGATAAAAATTAATTTAAAAAAATATTTTCAAACTGAACGATTTCAAAGCATTTGATAAATTTTTCAAGCACCCGTTTTGTTTTTATTTTTCAATCAAAATAAATATTTTTAATGTTCAAAATGTTTTTTCATTTGTTGAAAAAAATATGTGAGGGATTTTTATTTTTAAAATAAATATCCATCAATGATGAAAAAAATAAATATCTTTAACGATAAATATATTTAATGATAAATATCAGTTCGAAAAAAATTTCAAATTATTGTTTTTTTATTCATACTTTTGTTTTGTTTTCAAAATATTTTTTTTTTATTCAAATGAAATTGTTGTTGTTTAGAATTTTTCCCATCCGATGAAAAAAGTTCCAAATAATTTTCAAATTTTGTAATAAATATTACAAAAGATATTTATATTTTTTGTTTCCATCATGATGAAAAAAATTAAACTATTGATGAAAATAAAAAAATCATGATAGATTTTTATTATTTTTTGAACATTAAAGATTGTTTTTCGATTGATATAAAAATAAAAAGATTGTTTTTTTTAGTATTAAAATCCGGTCTTTGAAATTTTGATCTATTTCATGAATAACACTATGTGACAGAATGGAACAGGTTGGGTATATATTTTTAATTGACCCAGTGTAATTTATAGATTTTTCTGAATTTATTTATATTTTTTATTTTTCCGTGATTTGGTCATGAATGCATATCATTTTAGTGTTCTTCCCATATCAGAATCTCGGGTTTTTCGGGAACCTTTACAATGCGAGCCTTTTTAATACCTTTAACTTTAGGTTTAAATTTAAGACCCGTAGTTTAGTAGGACAATTCCCTTTTTGCTATACACACTTTCGCAGATTTCTCACCCAAACAATTTGTCCAATATACAAATATAATATATACATATTATTTATGCCTCTGTTCAAGAGCTTGGTTTTAACTTTAGACTCCTAATTTCTTAAGAACATTTTCGTAGAATTTTGCGTAGGTTTCGTATTTGCTAAATACCTTTTCGCTTATTTCTCCGTAGAACTTATGCGCCCCAAATGTATACTTTATGAGGACTTAAATGAACAGTTAGATGTGTTACAAATGGAATGATAACTTTAATGTACTTTATAAGGAGTGCGTTCGAAAAAATCTTAACATAATATGGAAACGGTTGATCTTAGAGTTTTCATTCTTTTTTTATTATTTTGATATTCTATTAGAGAACTTTTATAGTTCTACCCAATACTTATGAACTAGTGGATTTTTTTTTTTTTTTTTGGTAACCCTTCATTAGAGATTTAATTGGTGTTTCAGTCACTCTTTAGAGCAGTTTGCCCATATTCTTTTAAAATTTTCGATATTTTGGGGCACCTTTTTTGTGCTCTTCAATTCACTTTTAAATCCAATATCTCTCCACTGGTCTTAGCGCCTTATAATTTTGAGAATTGACCTCTCTTGGTACAAAAACTACGTTATTGTTTTGGTATCACACCAGAGCTTTCTTACCGCAGTGACATGATGCCAAATCGGGCCAAAAATGTGAATACACATTGTGCTCTCTTATGAAAAGAAGAAACCTTTTTTGCAAACCTTCATTGATATATATTTCGAGATTTTTTAGAGCCGACTGCAACAAATGACTTTCTTGTTTTGCCGCAACTGCATAAAGCTTGTCATACCAGAATTTTTTTTAGTAAATTTTGTCTGCTTTTTGGTCCTAACCTATTTTCAACATTGCCTCGATCATCAGCAACATAAAAATTTTGACACAGAAGCTGCGAAAATTCAGCCAAAACATATGTTTTGTCGTCTATTACACAACATGATTATTTTTGTATGAAATTTGAAAAAAAAAATTGCTTCGGAAAAAGTTTTGAGGCAAAACCTGTGTTATGATTTTTTTCGATCGCACTCCTTTTATGTTATACATGTAAAAAATGTGTAAAATTTTGGCCACTTTTGTAGATCTATTTTGAAATGAACTATTAATTTTATTATAATTAATGCGATTTTTATAGTACCATAATTGATAATCCTTCTGGCATCACTATTTTTTTAAAATAAAAGCTCTCCTCTATCTCTAATAATATTATTCCATGTTATTATTGTTTTTATTTAAACACTATGTATTGTTTTTATACCCTTCACCACAGGTGTAAAGGGTATATATAAGTTTGTCATTCCATTTGTAATTTCTACAATATTCATCTAAGACCCCAAAAAGTATATATATTCTAGATCCTTATTGATAGGGGAGTAGATATAAAGATGTCCGTCTGTCCGTTTGTCTGTTGAAATCAGTTTTTAGAAAGCCCCAGTTATTGGATATATATGTTTTATATATGAAATTGTTGGAAATATTTCTTAGAAAAAAGCTAATAAAAATGAGCAAAATCGGTTGATAAATAACTGAGATATCGGCAAAAAAACCGAATATACTCTCAAAAATTCGTATTTGTTGTCGGCTTTTCTAGGCTCCTATGCAAGCTACCGACTTCGAACGAAAAAATTAATTTACAAAAAAAAAGAAAATCTTTCTTCAAATTTTTTTCCTGAAATAAATCGGTCCATTGGTATCCGAGATATCGACCAAAACGCATTTTTAGACTTTTTGAAGTTCCTATATAAGCTATGGGTTTCGCTATTGAACAGTCATAATTATTTTTATGAAATTTTGGTTTTTTAATCAACCAAATTCGTTCATAAACAACCAAGTTATGGACCAAAAACTAAAAATTTTTTTTAAAATATAAATACACACAAAAATATTTATATTGTATGGGAAAGTACTTTATTTAGCAACAGCACTAATATAATGATTAACATCGTTGTTCTTGTTGTTGTTTGTATATGCAGTCATTTTATATACATGTACATACATACATACAAAAATATATAAATATACAATTGTTGTTGTTGTTTATTATTTTAAAGCAAAGCTTGTTATGACTGTTTTTTTTTTATTTTTCGTATTCAAATGTTCGTAGTTTGGAAAAAAATGTGGATTTATAAATGTGAAAGTATGAAAGCATATGTTAAGGCGAAAATTTTAATATTTGTCGGTAAGATGGTGAAGAGTATCAAATATTCGGCACATCCGAATCTTTTTCTAATTTCATTTATTGTTAAAATTTGCTCAAAATTGCTTTTATTTTATTTTTAATTTTATTCTCTTCTGTTCTCTATATGTTAAGCATTGTTGTTGTGTTTTGTTTTCAGTTAAGTTATGGGTTGTATGTGTTTGGGTGGGTGTGTATGCAAATTTTGTTTATTGTTAACTCATTGATTGTCTCTGACATTATTTTGTTAATTTGTCTGATTATTTTATATTCTTATTCTCTCGTAGGAATGTGTTTACCGATAAAAAAAAAAAAAACACATGCTTTTTGTTGCTGTAAAATTTTGTTTATAGTTTTTTTGTATTTAATGCTTGATACGTTTTTTATTAATTTTGGAAATGAATCAAAATATTTGTAGAATTATTTAACTGAAATATAATTAAATATAATAAAAAACTACATTTTTATAAAGTTCACCTGTAAACCCTTAAATGTAATAAACGAAGAATGAATTTAACTCTTTAATTTCTTCTAAAACTGCTGTTATTTCCAGCAATTATTTTATATGGTTACACATTGAACTGAAAAGTATAGTAATATTTGTATAACAAATTTAAAAAAAATAAATAAATAAATTTTTGTATATATATGAGGGAATGTTAGCAAGAAAGTATTACCTTGGAAAAACATAAATTATCTGTACAAAATTTTAATTATTGAATGAGGAAAATATTTTGTTCTGTTGGGTGCAATTAAGAATATAAATAGTCTATAAATGGATCCTTATTATTATATCTCAAATTACTTATATTTACAAAAGTTATTCTTTCTTTTTTTAAGTGCCGATTTATCAAAGATATGTATATTAATTTATTGAAGTCACTCTATCTATTTTATTTTAAAAAAACCGTCAGTGTCACCTTTTTAACAACATAACAAAAGCGACTACATAAAAAAAAGTATTAGTTTATATACATTTTTATTTATTACTTTTTATATTTGTTATTTTAAACAATATAAATCACAACTCAGGCATTAAAAACGTATTGAGCACCACGACGATTACCGATAAACTAAATATGCAAATAAGATAAACAGGTTTTTATTGATATCTCTTATTCACATCACTCTTCTTAGGGCTCTCTTATTAACAAATTTCTTGTTATTATTATCATTGTACACAAAAAAAAGTAAATTTCTATGCTAAAAAAATTAAGACCACAATTTTCAAAGTTATGGACCACCCATTTATATTAAAAAGGGAAAATATCAAGCAACAAGCTTTTGTGATAGTGCTATAAAAATAGAAAGATCACTAAAATAAAGCTTTATAAAACTAAACGCACATTTATAATATACAAACAAGTACATTTAAAGTAAAATAATTTTTTTAAGACATCTGGAATTATTATTAAATTGTTATGTTTTTTAGAAGGTAATATTTAATTTAAAAAACTTCTTTATTACAATAATTTTTTATACATTTGCTTTCTTCTAACCATAAAATGAATCAGCAAAATCTTGAAAAAAATATAAATTTTTTTTCTAGCAGAAAATATTCTTTGAAATTTTCTTGAAAACAAAAGATTGTGTATTTTTTTCCAACTCTTTTCATTTAATTTTTCCACTATAAGCTCAAAAGAAAAAATGGGAAAAACGCACCAGAAAACTGCAATTATTTACGTAATTGCATTTTATTTTAACAAAATTGTAGAAAAAAAAAACTAAAACTAAAGAAAATAATGAAACAAAATATAATAAACTACTTTTTTGTTATAAATTTCTAAAGCTTAACAAAAACTAAGTAAATAAAAAACTTAGTTTTTTTATTTAATTTTTCTATTGCAGTTTCTTAAGTTCCAAGAGGTTAAAAACAAAAGAACTCGTTTATTATCACGCTTAAAATATATAAAAAATAAAAATGAAAGAAAAAATGTTTCTTTCCATTATATTCTTCATTATAAATTTTGTTGTTGAAACAAAATATTTATTTCATTATTATTTTATTTTAACTAAAGAGTAAAGTAAATAGCAATTGTTGTCACGTTTTGTTAAAAAATAAAATTAAACTGTTTATTTTAGAAAAAAAAAAAAAATTGTTATATTTTGTTGTCATTTAAATTAATTTAATTCGAAGGATAGCAAAATTTTAATATTTTTGAGGTCATTTCTGGATTTGTTAAGGATGTAACGTTTTGGTTATGAAAATATAAAATAGGTTTTACAGAAAATTTATAAAAAATTTGCTATTTATTAGTAAATTAAAAAAATGCTTTTATAGCCCATTTTTCAAAATATTGCTATTTATAAAAAAATTTTCAAATATTTAATATTTATGCCAAATTTTTAAAATATTTAGTACTTACGCCAAAATTTTCAAATATTTGCTATTCCAAATTTTTCAGAATTAAGCTATTTATAGAAAAATTCTGAAATATTTGCTATACTACATTTTTTAGCTATTAATAGGAAATTAAAAAAAAAAAAAAAATAACTATAAAAGTAAATTTTTACTATTTATAGTTAATTTTTTATAAATATTTTTAAAATTTACTATTTGTAGGATATTTTTAAAAGTTTTGTTATTTATTGGATATTTTTCACATATTTGCTATTTATAGGAAATTGTTCACGAATTTTCTATTTATTGTAAATTTTTTACAAATTTGCTATCTATAGTAAATTTTTAAAAAATTTTTTACAAATTTGCTATTTATAGCAGGTTTTTCACAAATTTTTCAAAAATTTTATATTTTAGTAGTAAATTTTTTAAAAATCTGCTGATTGGTAGCAAAATTTTTAAAAGATTTTTTATTAACAGCAAATATTTAAAAATTTACTAATTATAGTAAAATTTTCAAAATATAATATTTAAAGTCAAATTTAAAAAAAAAAATTACTATTTATAGTCAATTTAAAAAATTTACTTTTTTAGTAAAATTACCAAAAATTTCCAAAAATTCATTATTTGTGGTAAAGTTTTCAAAAATTTTGTACTTATAGTAAATTTTTTTTACAAATTTGCTATTTATAGTAAATTTTTTACGATTTGCTATTTATAGTTAATTTTTAAAAAACATATTCTATTTATAGTAAATTTTTTTAAAAACTGCTATTTATAGTAAATTTTTCAAAAATTTTTTATTTTTAGTAAAATTTTCAAACATTTTTTATTTTAAATAATTTTTCACAAATTTTCTATTTTGTTAATTTTTTAAAAATTTTCTATATTAGTAAATTTTTAAAAAAATTTGATATTTTAGTAATAAATTTGATATTTTAGTACTAAACTTTAAAAAAAATTTTCTAGTTTGGTATTAGAATTTTAAAAGGTTTAGAATTTTTTAAAAGATTTTCTTTTTACTGTAAATATTTAAAAAATTTACTATTTTAAGTCAAATTTTAAAAATTTTATTCTTTATACTCAAATTTTCAAAAATTTACTACTAATAACCAAATTTTAAAAAATTTACTATTTTTAGCCAAATTTAAGAAACTTAATATTTAAAGTAAAATTTAAAAAAAAAAAAAAATTTTCAAAAACTTACTATTTTAGTAATATTTTCATATGTTTACTATTTATAGTAAAATTTTCAAAAATTTACTATTTATAGTCAAGTTTTGAAAAATTTACTATTTTAGTCAAATTTTTGAAAATGTTCTATTTATATTAAAATTTTTTATAATTTGCTGCTATAGTATTTTTATATTAATTTACTTTTGTTGTAAATGTTTTAAAAATTTCTATTAATTTTTTTTTTTTAATTTTGATATTTATGAAAATTGTTTAAAAATTTGTTATTTTGGAAAGTTTTTCATAGTTAGCTTTTTCTGAATTTTAGCTAAGCATATAAAAAAAAATTCCTCAAGTATTTGTTATTCATCTATGGCTTTAAAAATCCAAATCAATCTCCTTAATTCCTTACAAATTGCATCTACCTTTTTCTACCCTATAGTCATAATTAGTGCAAAGTCTATTATTTGGTTTTTTATTTAGAATTCCAACGAGCGAAGAAGCATCTTTGGTTGATTTTAATTTTTAATTAAGCTGATTTTTTATGTGTTTTTGTTTGTTTTAGTTCATTCATTTTCATTGTTTCATTCACTTAGGATCTGAGCTATTGCTGTTGTAGAGTTTCCACTACAATGAACAAATAAGCTAAATTAAACCAAATATTTTTGCAGGGAAATACCTCTTTGGCAGACCCCGGCTCTACTTAGTTAGTTACTTACAAATACTATTTGCTTTTCATCTCTAAAAATAATAAAAAAGTTAAAATGTTGGAAAAAAATAAAAGGAAAAAAAAAAAAAAAAAACAGTAAACTTATCAGTTTAGTTTTTTTTCTTTCTCTTTCGTAGTTTTCTCAATATTGTTGTTTTTAGTTTTAACCCTCTCTATTGTTTAACATGTTTTCTAGGTATTAGAGTTTTTCTAGCAATTGTAGTTTTAGTAGCACAACTCCCTTAATTCTTTTGGGTAAATGATAGTTACTATGAGCTTTTGATTGGTTTTAGAGCTGTTGTATATATATACCCTTTGGTATTGTTTTCCCTTCTTGCATTTTTTTTTTTTTTTTTGTTTTAACTACTATACATATAGTATTTTCCTTTTGTTCTTTTCTTCCTTTAACTTCTTTTTCATATGTTAGTTATTCAACAATAAGTTCAATGCAGCAGCAATAATAATAACTTTTAGATAAACTTTAGACAAGAAGTTCAAGATTTTCACACAATTCAACAAGGTATACAATAATAAAAATACAGGAAATAGTAAAAAATAGTATAGAAAATTTTTATATCAGTAAAATATAAAAACATTTGTTAAAAAGTCAAGTATATTTATACCTGCATTAGATTCTTAAAATAAAAGTAAAGAAAATTTGCAAAAAAATAAAAGTAATAAAAATAAACAAAAAACGTATTTCAAAAAACTTTAAAACAAATGAAACCAAAAACTATTTAAAGTTTCTTCTATAGAGTTTTTTTTTTTACTGAACAGAACTTTTTATTAAGAATATTTGCTATGAAGAGCAATATTTTGCTAATTTTTTGCTTAACTTTTAAAATATTGAAGCAATAGTTAATAAGGGGTTTAATCTTTGGGTAAATAAAAAAAAAAAAATAAAAATACTTTAATATAGGAACAGCCTCTGCTTAGTAAACTTTTCAGTGTTGCCATTTTAGCACTTTCAGTGCTAGATTTTTTATAGATAATTTATAAAAATATGCTAAATGCCTTTTAGCACTTTTTTACAGTCATTTTTAATTAAATGCTTTTTGATTTTTTGAAAGAATTTCTTAGTAAATTTGATGTTATTAGTTGTCAGTTTTAAAATCTAAGCCCTATTTTCACTTTATTTCTCAATATTACCAGTAACTGTGAAGAAAAAATTTTTATAAATTGTCATATGTTTAATAAGAAACAAGGGCAACAAAAATGTTAATTTTTCTCTACCAAACCATTTAGCATTGTCATTTTCTGCTGTAGAACAATTTAGCATAATTTTTTGGACGTTTTAGCACTTTACCAATTACATCTTCTGGCAACACTGAAACTTTTCTTATATTTGAAACTAAAAATTTAGTACTGCAAGGATAGAAGGAGCTAATCGTTTGACACAAATTTTATTTAAAAATAATAATACCAAAGATCTAGAGCACTAAAAATTTTGTACCAAAAATTTGCTACTGAAAATTTTGTACTTGAAATTTAGTTCGAAAAATTTTAATAAATAAAGTACATTGAAATATATACTTAAAGTGTATTATTGAAAATTTGCTACTAAATGTAAAATTTTTAGTAAGTACTTTGTAAATATTATTTAGGACAAATACTTTAGTGCAAAATATTTTGTACTAAAAATTAAAAAAAAAATATCAAGTAATTACTAAATATTTTTTACTAATAATTTAGAACTAAAAATTTAGTACAAATTTAACACTAAAAATTAAGATCCAAAAATTTAGTACTAAAAGTTGTATGCTAAAATAATAGTTTCAAATGTTTAGTACAAAAATTTGTGCTTAAATTTTGGTACTAAAAAATTTGCACTTTTACTTTTAGTAAAATTTTGTAAATATTATTTAAAATAAATACTTTAGTACAAAATATTTTGCACTAAAAATTTAAAAAAAAAATATTAAGTACGAAATATTTAGTACCAAAAATTTAGAACTAAAAATTTAGCACTAGAAATTAAGATCCGAAAAATTTTTACTTAAAAACTAGTACTGAAAGATGTGCGCAAAAAAAATTGTTCCAAATGTTTAATTTGATTTACACTTTTATTGTTAGTACTGAATTTTTAGTACAAAAATTTTAGTACTAATTTTTAGTACTAAAAATTTAGCACTAAAAAATTTAGTACTGAAAGTTTGTACTTAAGTACTAAAAATATAAATTTAGTATTAACAACTTTGTGCTCAAATTTTGGTACTAAAATGTGTCCATTAAAATTTGGTTAATACTAAAATTAAGTACCTATAAAAAATTTAGTACTAACAAAATTAGTTTGCTAAAAATATAATACTACTCGTAACAATTTAATATTAACAAGCGTGAATGTTATATTCGGCTCGGCCGAATCTATCAACTTTTTCAAATTTTTCTTTATATTGGAGATGGGCGGTAAAGTGGGCGGACCACGCCCATTTTTTGTTTCCGAGTTTACATTGGTCCTTGAACTATTTGTACAAAATCTCGTTGACGTTTCACCTTATATGAGAGGTGGGCGGACAACGCCCATTTTTGGTTTCCATGTTTATGACAACGAAATTGTTTAAGAGATATCTGCAGAAAAGTATGAAACGAACACCCTGTGTTTCTAGTTTTTAGCCCATAACTTGTTATTTAACCGATTTTGCCCATTTTCAATACCAAACAAACCTTATATAAGAAAAATATTTTAGCTAAATTTCGTCTCCCTACGTCCCTTTCGAGCCCTATCCTGCTTTCAACAGACATATATACTTTGTGGGGTCTTAAATGATTCCTTCGACATGTTACACACGGAATGACAAAATCAATATACCCCCCACCTTTTTGATGGTGGATATAAAAATTAAGTATTAAAAATTTATTATTGAACATTTGGTACTAAAATTTAGTACTAGAAATTTAATAATAAAAAATGAATTGCAAAAATGTAATAAAATAAAAATGACCTTGGTACTGAAAATTTTAAAAATTAAACAATTTTTATTTAAATTCAATATTGAAAATTAGACACCAAAAATTTAATAATAATTTAGTACCAAATTTAAAAATTTTGTACTAGAATTTTGTTTTAGAAATTTAGTACAAACATACATATTTGTACTAAAAATTAAGTAAAACAATTTTTATTTTTCGGTAGAAAATTTTTTAACTTAATTTTTAGTACAATACAAAATATTATAATGATTAAAATTTTAATAAGTAATAAATATTTTTACTAAAAATTCAATTTGTAAAACTAGTGCTAAAAAAATTTTACCTCAATATCTAATACTAATTTCCTTAGTATTAAAAATATGGCGGTAAAAGCCTAGTAATAAAAATTTAAATTAAAAATGTGTATTAACAATTTTGTACCTAGTTACTAAAAATTTGCGTTAAAATTGGTACTAAAAAATCTGCGAAATTAGTACTTTAAAATTAAAGCTAATATATTATGTAAAAATATAACACATAAAATTTAACACTGAAATATATATATAATAGATAAAAGTAATATTAAAAGTCTGGTTTTGAAAAGAAGGTACAAAAATTTAGTATTTTAAATTAAGTGTTAAGAATTTTGTACTTTAAAATTGTGATTTTGTTACAAATTTAGAATTTATTATTTGGTGTTTAAAATTGTGTACTAAACTAAGTACCAACATTAGAAATATTAGAAATTAAGTACCATTATTTTTTAGTACTATTAAAAATTTATTATTAAAAGATATTCTTTAAAATTAGAACTTAATATCAAATTGTACTAGAAATTTTATATTTAATATAGTAAAACAAATTTGATACTGAAAATTTAATACCTATTTAGTGTTGTACTAAAAACTCAATAACAGAGACTTAATACTAAAATTTAGTTCTAAAGAATGTAATGCCATAAATTTATCTTCAAAAATTTATTATTGTACTAAAAATTTTTAGATAAAAATATAGTACTAAAATTTTTTTGTAAAAATTTTAAAAACATTTGTAAATAAAAATATAGTGAAATTGATTATGATCTCGGAATAGGTCTTTAATTCTCAAAAATATATTAATGTTTTATGAGTTTCTAATCATAATTTTGCTAAAACTTTAGTATTAAAAATTTGTCATTAAAAATTTAGTGGAATTTATTATAATTACTCCACGATTTCTAAAATAATCTTTAAATACCAACATGAGCTCTGGGAGTAAGCCTTAAATGTTCATTAATATGGTTATATATTACAAGTTTTTAAATTATATATTAATCATGCACTACCATTACATAATCACATAAATAAATTAAACATTAATCATACGCCCTAGCATAAAAGATTTAAAATAAATTATACCACCTGGACTGGATTTTTGTACTGATCATTATCATTAATTTGTAACAAATTATTATAATAAAGTGAGTAAAATTTATGTGGCTTTAGTTTTAAATCACCATAATTCGTGTTTAATATACAATCTGATTAAAATATGGAAAATAACTGAATATAAAAGGAAAACGTTATTTAGAAAACAACAAAATTTTAATTTCATTTTCTTTTTTTCTAATTTTACCATAATAAAACATCACGATTATAATCAAAACCACTTTAAAATGGTTTTTATTTTCCTGGCTAAATTGTTGTGTGTTTTGTTTTGTTTCTCTTTTATAAAATTTATAAATATTTATTATAAATCACGCGTATTTTTCTAAATATTAAATGGCTGTGAATTTTATTAAATGTTGCTGTTTAAATACCATTAAATATATGAAACAATTTGAACGACGCAATGGTAAGGTGTAGAGAAAAATTTAGACAGTTAAACAGGCATGTATGTCCCATGTGTGGAGTGGCTGATGGAGTTTGAAAAAAAAGTTTATATGATTATACAGTGATATAAAAAAGTAACAACAAATTTATAAAAATAACATAAAACAAATTTATTATAGTAACAAAATATACCTTTAATAGCTTAAACATAATACCAATTTTGCGAGTCATTTGAATTATATTTATACTAAATGATATAAAAGTTTTCTTTTCATTTTTAGTGTATTTTTATTATTTTGTTTCACTGTATTTTTTCTACGTTTTGTGCGTGTGCCAATATTTAAAATTCAAATTTTCAATTTATTAAAATCACACACATGTGCTTGAGCATTTTGTTTCTGCCTAGAAAAACAATTTAATTTTCTTAAATGTTTTTATTGTATTTGCAAATGGTTTTATGCAGCAAAATTTATTTAACTTTTGCAAAATATGTTAATGTTTTTATTATTTTTTTTTTTATCTTTAGAAAAATTAGGTAAAAATAAAAATTGTTTATAGAATACAGAAATTTGTAAACGTTGAAAATTATTTTATATTTTATATAATATTTACCAAACAAAATAAAACTAATAACTCTTTTAATAACTTTTCAGCCAATTTATTTAAACTAAATTTTGTCCTCTATTTTATTAGCATAACTTAAATGTATTAACTTTTATATCATACAACTTTTATTACATGTTTCTAAATATATTCATAAAGTTATGCACCCAACTAAATAGCTACCAGTGATATTATTCATATAATTTCCTTAAGTGATTTTATTCCCGGTCACCTTAATACAAATGTCAACTTTCCGCTTTATATAAGTGTGTGTCATTATAATCCACTGCATATGAATGCATCGCACTTCAACGCTCCATTGAATTTTGTTATATGGGACCTCTTAATATTCTAAATGGAACCCTAATTTATAATGCAATGTATGCATAAATAACTTTGTAAATATGTATGTAGATATGTGTGTATTTGGTAGAAAATAGTACTTATAAAATAATTGTTTGCCACCGTTAGAGGTGGTGACTTGTAATTACAGCTCTTAGCCATCAAATATAATGCATCATTTATTACAACAAAATTTCTCTAATCATGTATGCAAAACCATAACTATTTACAGTATGGCGTCATAAAGTTATAGAAATTTATTAGAGGCATTCATGGACATAGGAAATCTAAAATTTTTTATAGATCTAAAACTAATTTCAATATTTTAAATAGTAACTATTATTTGATTTTTTTTGAATTGTTTACAATAAAAATTTACATCATCATAAATGGGGCATTACGCTTATATTACAATGACCAAATTTCCGAATCCCCTTAACAGTTTTCAGTATACTATTGGAATCTTAGGTACTTTCTAAATCGAATCAAGGATGTCTGTCTGTCCGTCTAGCTTATGTACAACGTACAGGTAGCAGTTTTGAAGATTTTTTTTTTTAAATTGTAAGTTTTTGAAAAATATTATTAAAATTTTTAGATGCAGATTTTACGATAAGTGTTTAAAATATGTTTGTAGTAGATGATATCTCAATGTATAAAATGTGTTATGTAGTGTACGTATTCGTTTATTACAACAGACAGATAGATGAAGAATGATTTCTATGAATTAGGATATAATAAATTTGGATAGTTTCTGCAAACAAATGAAATTTTATAAATAAAAATCATTTTTTTACAAAATTCATAATTATATCTAAAAATTCTAAATTTATCTGAATATCAGGAAAAAAAAAAAAAAAAAAAATTAACAAAAAAATAAAATTAAAACAAAATTTACTTAACCAAAAATTTGATTTTTAAACAAATTTTGAAATATCTCAAGATAAGTTAATGTTATTTTTAGCTGATTTATAGATCTGTCAAACTGAATCGTTCATATTGTTTGGGATTAGTTTCACGTACGAAGGACCAAATGTATGAACTTATCAAGCTCTCATCCCTAAGTCCTCGATTTTGGTCAAATTGTTTTCGATTTGTTCTACTTTCTAGTTATTTTTACCGCCAACTTATAAGTGACAATCGAACAAAGTTATCTAAAACATATGTCACTGGGCACATTTTTGACGACTTTGTATGTTTCATTTGTGGGAACATTCTCGGATGCTTTTGGTATTGTTTCTACTTGTTTCATATACAATTGAACTTAACTTCTACATTTATTCTAGTATATCAAACATTTATAAAGCTCTTATTTTTTTCTTTCTAATAATGTATAATTCTTCACCCAAAAAGTTTAAAAAAGGACCCCTTTATATGCTTCACATAACATTGCACTTAACTTTTACATTTCTCCAGCCATAAGGCCGGGTTAGTTGGTTGTTTAAGTGATGTTGATGTCCGTGACATATGTTTTTGACATTTGTTAGCAAAAAAACACAGTGTTACCATAAATTATTTACTAGAAAAAACCTAAAAATGCAACTCGGATTGAAATGAAACATGCCAAATATTTATCTGTTTAATTTTTTGTATATTTAATTATTTTTGTTCATTTATTTCTTTGTTTATTTAGTGGTTTTTTCCTTTTTATTTCGTTAAGAATTTGTTTATTTGTAAGAAAAAAATGATTGTTTGGTAGCACTGCTAACAACTTTCACGGAACAACGCAAGAAAATTCTGTTTTCAACAAAATCAGACATCACATCACACCAACGTCAAGATTCTATAATTGTTAGCTTTACAATATATGCAATATAAAGGATCAGCTGTTTCCTTCGCGGAAGGAAACGTCACATAAAAAAAGAACTAATTCACGCTATATAACTTATTTGAAAGACATTAAATTTTTATTTCCCATGATATATAATACTTGCAGGAAAAGGCTTAGGAAGATATTCGACCTCCAATCAGTGTTACCGTTTTTCGACTTTAGTCGCCATTTGCCCCTTTTTCAACCACTTGGCCACTTTTTTGGCCCCTTTTTCAAATGGCGACTAAATGGCTACTTTTTAAGACTAAGTGCTAAATGACGAGAAATTAAATTGTTTGAATTTAATTTCAACAAATAAATTTATCATTTTGAGATTGTTTCACAGTATAATTATATAAAAGTCCGCGGAGTACTTATAAATGATCGAAATATAGGTAACTATTTTTGTGAATTTTTGCAATAATAAAAATTGTTATCAAATAAGCAAATTTTAAGGAGTTTTTTTAGATTTCAAAGCATTTGGCCTCTTTTTTTTTCAGAAAATCCCCTTTTTTGGCGACTTTTTATTTTGAAATCCCCTTTTTTGGACACTTTTTAAAAATTCTCAACGGTAACGCTGCCTAAAATCTTGTGTTATTTTCGCAACAAAATTTGCATTATATGTTTCTAATTATTTGAACGTTAAATACTCTTTAAAGACCCTCTTAGTCATTAGTTTCCAAATAGTTCTTTGAAGAAGTTCCCGGTAAGGTAAGTTTTTATGCAGTGATGCCAGATTCAATTTAGGAAAAATCCCTCCGTTTTATAAAAGTAAATAAAAAAACTAAATCGAAGTAATTTAATTTAAAGAACTCAAAGAAATATTTAATAATATACATTTAAATTTCTCTCCCTTTTATTAATTCGCAAAATTTTTTTTTTAGGATTTCTTCGAAAAGGGAAAATTACATCTATCTAACATCACTGGTTCTATGGGGAGATGTGGCTTGAATATATACCATGAGCTTAAAAGTTACTAAATTTTGTTTCCCCTACAAATGATGTCGAAAGGTTTATTCATGATATCAAATACTTCTATTCAGAATCGGAAATGGTGTTCCTTTTTTATCCCCTTCACAATGACTGTGATGCGATCAACACTGCCAACTATTTTAATAAATCTCGAATCTATTTATTATGTTTAACTAATGAAAATATAAATCAGGGTAATACAAATACTCAGCTCTGAGCATTTAACACCACCTTTCCCATTTTCCCGAATATTTAACGTCTTTGATGTACTTTTTATAAATTACTACACAATCTGAAATAAAATCCCATATTAAAAATAGGATTTACAGAAAAACGTCACCAATCACTAAAGTAATTCACTCAATTAAAAACTGTAAATTTGCAACTCTCACCAAAATGATTATATCAAAGGTAAAAATAAAACTGCCAAGGGTAAAAAAAAAACAGAACATTTTTCCAATTAAAAATTTTATTAAATCAATTCACTTAGATTATTGAATGTATTAAAAATTTTAATGAAAGTAAAATCTTACTTTAATTATACCCTACACCACCATAAGTGGTTGGGGTATTATGTGCAGAAACTGTAACGCAGAGAAAAAATCGTAGGACAACCACCTTAAAGTATACCGTTCGACTCAGAATCACTTTTCGAGTCAATTTAACCATCCGTCCGTCCGCTGGCAGGCTGGCTGCCCACGTAAAGCTTGTGTTGTTAACACAAATAAGGTTTGTATAAGTAAAAATAAAATTATGTAGATCGGAATAGTGTATGGTATGATATGGTTGGTATTGACCGATTATACTTTTCTCGTCTTATATTAATTAAATTTTGATGTAAAATGCAACAATTTTGTTAATTGAAAGATATGTGTAACGTGTAGTATTTGTTATTATTTTTTTTTTATCATGAAATCTTTCTTTTTATGACGTCAACTTGAAAAGGTCGTTATAACAGCTCACTAATCCAACACTCGAAAACTAGAACCAATCCCGGGAAATTTGTGTGGCTATCATTCTCCCGGGATTCAACACTTTAGATTTTATCTCAATTGTGAAGGCTGATAAAATGATGATTTTGACAAATCCTTACTGTTTTAATGGTCTTTGATATTTTCTTGTTAAGGAGGCTACCACTTTCCCCTATCCATTATCTATTTTTATACCCACCATCAAAAAGATGGTGGGTATATTGATTTTGTCATTCCGTGTGTAACATGTCGAAGGATTCATTTAAGACCACACAAAGTATATATTTTCTGTGTCCTGGTTAGATTCTGAGTCGATCTAGCTATGTCTGTCCGTCTGTTGAAAGCAGGATAGGGCTCGAACGGAACAACGTAGGGGGACGAAATTTGGCACAAATATTTATCTTATATATGGTTTGTTTGAAAATGGGCAAAATTGGTTAATAAACAAAAAAGTTATGGGCTAAAAACACAGGGTGTCCATTTCATACTTTTCTGCTTATATTTCTTAAACACAAGCATGTACGATAAAGAAATTTTGTATAAATAGTTTGAGGATCGATATAAACTTGGAAACAACAAATAAGCGTGGTCCGCCCACTTTACCGCCCACCTTCCATATAAGGTGAAACTTCAATGAAATTGTGTTCAAATAGTTCAAGGACCAATGTAAACTCGGAAACAAAAATGGGCGTGGTCCGCCCACCTCCCATATAAAGTAAAATTTGAAAAAGTTGGTGGTGGGTATTTAGATTCGGCCGAGCCGAATATAACATTCGCGCTTGTTTTATCTCAATTACGAAAGTTTAGGTAAAAAAAATATTTCCACAAACTTTTAAAACTTTAACTCTTTTCTTTAGATCTAACCCACCTGTTTCAATTTCAATTGTGGAACACGATGGGAAAATTATAGTTTTACTTAGCTAGAGTTTCTTATAAAAATAAACCTCACAGCTGTTAGGATTATACCCATTGTGCATTATTGTTGTTTATACATACTATATAATAACAAGAGAGAATGTAATATCCTGCTTGGAATCTATATACCATTTTAAAACTTTACCTTATATAGGGGGTGAGGGGTAAATTGGGCGGAACACGCCGATTTTCATTGTCATTTCCCAACTCATTAAATACTCTATAATCCAAAGTGATTGCAATTCTGTAATCCGTATTGAATATAAAAAAATAAATTCCTTATTTAAAATTTAGTAAAGCTTAAATAATACGAAAAGAATTATGATGTAAGAGTTGATTATAATTGAATTTCGTCAGTTTCCGTTAAGTGTTTGTCCCCAATTTTTTCAGTAAAAAGTGTAAATAGAAGTTTGTAGTTTTTGAGCTAAATGACATTTTTTTAAACTTTAAATATAGGGTGTTATTAGATGAAAAAATTGGACTTCAGGTTTTAACTGTTGCATATATTAAATAAGTAATATATTTTAATAATTTTTTTTTTTTTTTTTTTTCAACAAAAGATGACCATTAATTCTATATTATCGAGTTTATACTGTATCTGTACAAATTTTCGTTGACGTTCATGCTTATAAACGATAAATATTTGAGCCAAATTTAATAACCCTTGGTGATCCCGTTCGAGCCCAATCCTGATTTCAACAGACAGATGGAAAGACGGACGAACATAGCTAGATCGACTCAGAATCTATACTTTACGGGGTCTCAAGTGATTTTTTCGTAATTTTAAACACGGAATAACAAACTCAATATATCCCCATCTTTTTGATGGTGGGTATAAAAATAGTCATATTTGTTATTTCTGCTGCATTGAAGTTTCTAGTTTATGTTCTATCAAAAAAAAGAAAAAAATATTTCATTAATTTTTCCGTTTTTATTTTTATTATTTTTCATCAGGTTTCTGGTAAAATTAGTACATGGTGATGATGGTGGTTTATAGTTTAAACTATATACATTTATTGAAAATATTTGCAATTTTATGCATGCTCTGCATATTTTAGAAAAAGAAAGAAAAAAATTTGTTTTTTGTTAATACATACAAACATGATAATCATGTACTTTTTTATAAGTATAAAGGTTTTACTGGTGTTATATGGCAACATATTGTGTTGGTCTTTGGTCAGTGTTTGGTTGTTGCATTTGGGCCGCTTTAGTTTAAATGGTCGTCATATGCGGTGGCAACGAATTTTTGCTTTAGTTTATATTTATTTATAGTGGCATTTAGTTTACTTTTTTAGTTTTTGTTTTTTGGTAGCATGTTTACTAATTTTATGCTGTCTGCAATTTTTTTTCTTAAATCATCATTTAGGTTTTAGTTTTAGTTATTTTATATTTTTGTTTGTGTACCTTTCTGTACATTTTGTAGAACAGGAAATTTATGGTAATTTTCAAATGACTGCAGGTTGGCCTTTAGCAGCATTAGTATTAGTAGTTGAGGTAGTGTTTAGGAAATTGTTGGTAGTTTTATTTTGTAAACCAATACTTTGCATTTATTTATGAGATTAGCAATTAGATAACTAATAGCTGGAGGTTGGTAGTTAGGTAATGGAAAATTAAGAAATATTATAATTTTTATAGTAAAGAAACTAGTGGTGGAGCTAATTAATATGTTGACAGTTGGGAAGTGATTTAAGTGAATTTTTAATTGTTTTAGACATTTCTAAAATGGATAAAATAAATCATGAAATAAAGATTTTTGTGTATATAAAGGTGATATGAATTTTTGTAAGTAAGATAAAATTGTTACAAGTTTTTGTTCTTGATTTAATGTAATTTTATTTTTTATACATTTATAAAGAATAATTTTTCTTTCAAATTTACTTTAACGTTTTTCTTCTCTCTGTTAATCCCCTAAAACTATTTAATTAACATTAAATTATACATTTCTCCTATATAATTTCTTTTATTTCTTTTCACTCTTCTAGTGTCAAACTGACTAACAATTAACACTCTTTCTTGGAATTAGAACAAGAAACCAAGTGAAAATAAAAATAATTAAGTGAATGAAATACAAAATAGAATTCCTGTATGTATTGTTTAAAAGCATTTCAAAATAGAAAATAATTAAATGCAATACGATATAACCAAACATTCCTAATGAAAATTTCACAAGTTTTCTTCTTTTTTTTCTCTCTCTTTTTTTATTGTTTTATGCAATTTTTTGCCATTATTACCCCTTAAAGTATGCTGCAGATAAAAGATATATTTCAAACATTTGTGTTCAAGAGTTTTACAGAAAAATTTTTATAACAAAACAAAAAGAAAATGAGTAAAAAAACTTGTAATACAAAACAATAATTACTATTTGTAGTCCTTGATTCCTTATTGCTCTCCCTCAGCTTCAAGACACCATACAAATAAAAAATTTACAACTAAGAATTAAGAAAAAGTGTAGAGAATTTTTTCCTTACAATTGCTATTACATAACCATTCTCTTTGCCCTGGGATTGCCAAATGAACATGCAGTGTTATACATGTTGCAAGGGATTAAAATAGACACCAATTAAGTAACCGATAGAGCTTAAGAAACTAAAGTTAAGTTATTTGTGGCTTCTTAATTTCAAGAAAAATTGTGTGTTTTTTTTTTTCTTATTTTTGGTTTCAACTTCTTTTGCTTTTTATACCCTTCACCACAGGTGTAAAGGGTATATATAAGTTTGTCATTCCGTTTGTAATTTCCACAATTTTCGTCGGAGAGCAAAAAAGTTTATATTTTCGGAATCCTTGTAAGAAGCGATGATGATTGGACCATGTCCGTCCGTCCGTCCGTCCGTGTGTCGGTTGAAATGGCGTTTATGAAGCCCACCGATAACTGACATATATAATATGTACGTCAAACGATCGGAAATGCTTTCGAGAATTTTGCTATTGGAATTCAGCAAGATAGGTTCAGACAATGCGGAGATATGTTCAAAAAACCGGTTTTTTGAACCGGTTTTCCAGTTTCTGAAGCCTCTGTATACACTACGGACTTCGTTTTTACAAAGAATTCTCGGACATTTTTTTCTGAATTTTTGTTCTGAAAAAATGAAATAAATCGGTTCAGTAATAACTGAGATATCGGACAAAACGCATTTTTTATTTTTTGAAGCCTTGGTTTAAGCTATAGATTTTTATTTTTATACACATCGGTCACAAATATTTTTATAAAATTTCGGTTTTTTGAATCAGGAAGATCGGTTTATAAATGGTGGAGATATGCTTTAAAAACCGGTTTTTAGAACCGGTTTTTTAGTTTCTGAAGCCTCTGCATATACCAGGGACTTCGAATTTTTAAAGGGGGCTCGAAAATTATTTTCTGAATTTTTGTTCTGAAAAAATGAAATAAATCGGTTCAGTAATAACTGAGATATCGGGGAAAACGAATTTTTTATTTTTGAAGCCCTTGTTCAAGCTACAGATTTTTATTTTTATATAGATCAGTCATAAATATTTTTATAAAATTTCGGTTTTTTTAATAAACCAAATTCGTTCATAATCAACAGAGTTATGGCCCAAAAACAAATCTGTTAAGAATATAAATACACCAACAAACATGTATATTAAGCATTGTAATGACTATTAGTGACGTTTTTTGTTTTTTGTATAGACAAGTAGTTTAGTTATCAACAGCAGTAATATGATGAATAACAGTGTTGTTGTTGTTGTTCTTTGTATATGCAGTCTGTACAAAAATAAATAGATATGGAATTGTAGTTGTTTATTTTTAAAAACTAAAACATATCTGTTAAGAATATACATAAACACATACACAAACATGTATATTAAGCATTGTAATGACTATTAGTGACGTTTCTTGTTTTTTGTATAGACAAGTAGTTTAGTTAGCAACAGCAGTAATATAATGAATAACAGTGTTGTTGTTGTTGTTCTTTGTATATGCAGTCTGTACAAAAATAAATAGATATGGAATTGTAGTTGTTTATTTTTAAAAACTAAAACATATCTGTTAAGAATATACAAAAATACATACACAAACATGTATATTAAGCATTGTAATGACTATTAGTGACGTTTCTTGTTTTTTGTATAGACAAGTAGTTTAGTTAGCAACAGCAGTAATATAATGAATAACAGTGTTGTTGTTGTTCTTTGTGTATTCAGTCAGTTTGTACATACAAAAATAAATATATATGGAATTGTTGTTGTTTCTTTTTTAAAAGCAAAGCCTGTTATGATTGTTTTTTTTTCATATTCAAATTTTCGTAGTTTGAAAAAAATTTAGATTTAGAAAATATGCAAGCATACGTTAAGGCGAAAATTTTATTAATTGTCGGTAATATGGTAATATGATGTCGATAAGATGGTAATATGGTGAAGGGTATCAAAGATTCGGCACAGCCGAATCTTTTTTCAATTTCATTTTATTTAGTAAGATTTTGGTTTTTATTTATTATACCCTTCACCACAGGTGTAAAGGGTATATATAAGTTTGTCATTCCGTTTGTAATTCCCACAATTTTCGTCGGAGAGCAAAAAAGTTTACATTTTCGGGATCCTTGTAAGAAATGATGACGATAGGACCATGTCCGTCCGTCCGACCGTCCGTCCGTCCGTCCGTGTGTCGGTTGAAATGGCGTTTATGAAGCCCACCGATAACTGACATATATAATATATATATCAAACGATCGGAAATGCTTTCGAGAATTTTGCTATTGGAATTCAGCAAGATCGGTTAATACAATGCGGAGATATGTTAAAAAAACCGGTTTTTAGAACCGGTTTTCCAGTTTCTGAAGCCTCTGTATATACTAGGGACTTCGTTTTTACAAAGAGGTCTCGGACATTTTTTCCTGAATTTTTGTTCTGAAAAAATGAAATAAATCGGTTCAATAATAACTGAGATATCGGACAAAACGCATTTTTTACTTTTTAAAACCCTGGTTTAAGCTATAGATTTTTATTTTTATACAGATCGGTCACAAATATTTTTATAAAATTTCGGTTTTTTTAATCAGCAGGATCGGTTTATAAATAGCGGAGATATGCTTTAAAAACCGGTTTTTGAAACCGGTTTTTCAGTTTCTGAAGCCTCTGGATATACCAGGGACTTCGAATTTTTAAAGGGGGCTCGGAAATTATTTTCTGAATTTTTGTTCTGAAAAAATGAAATAAATCGGTTCAGTAATAACTGAGATATCGGGGAAAACTAATTTTTTATTTTTGAAGCCCTTGTTCAAGCTACAGATTTTTATTTTTATATAGATCAGTCATAAATGTTTTTATAAAATTTCGTTTTTTTTAATAAACCAAATTCGTTTATAATCAACAGAGTTATGGCCAAAAACAAATCTGTTAAGAATATAAATACACACACAAACATGTATATTAAGCATTGTAATGACTATTAGTGACGTTTTTTGTTTTTTGTATAGACAAGTATTTTAGTTAGAAACAGCAGTCATATAATGAATAACAGTGTTGTTGTTGTTCTTTGTATATGCAGTCTGTACAAAAATAAATAGATATGGAATTGTTGTTTATTTTTAAAAACTAAAACATATCTGTTAAGAATATACATAAACAAGACAAGTAGTTTAGTTAGCAACAGAAGTAATATAATGAATAACAGTGTTGTTGTTGTTCTTTGTATATGCAGTCAGTTTGTATATACACACATAAAAAAATATATAAATATGGAATTGTTGTTGTTGTTTATTTTTTAAAATATGATTGTATTTTTTTTATATATTCAAATTTTCGTAGTTTGAAAAAAATTTAGATTTATATATGTGAAAATATGAAAGCATACGTTAAGGCGAAAATTTTATTATTTGTCGGTAATATGGTAATATGATATCGATAAGATAGTAAGATGGTAATATGGTAATATGGTGAAGGGTATCAAAGATTCGGCACAGCCGAATCTTTTTTCAATTTCATTTTTTTTTTGTTGTTGTTGGCTTGGTTTTGGAAAAGAAGTATAATTTATGGTTGTGGTTGTAAATTGTGGTTATAGATAGTTATTTGTAATTTGATAGACTTTTTGTACCTTTAGGTAGGAAAAAACGAAAAAATAAATAATTAAATTTCTCTAGCAAAATTAAAAAGTATGTTCAGAAATAAATTTTATTTAGGTTTAAATAAAAACCTAGATTTAAAAGAGTTAAACATTGCTTTAATATATCTAAACATAGACAGTGAGGATAATTATGAAATACAATTTGTTTATGGTCCTGTATACTGGATGCAGCTTGCTCAAAAGCAAAGTGTTATAAAGGTTTTATACAGAAAGCTTCATTATCTAATGTTTCACTAAACATTTTTGATAAATCCCTGCTTTTAAAAATATTTCAGAAGCTAAAAGAATTCAGATTTTAAATCATTCCTTTTTACTTCAACTCCCTTCAAAAAATATTTCCTCTCCCTAAAAAAAAACTTCAAAAATCTCCTTATTACATTTTTATAGCCTTCAATCAACAAGTCACACCAACTTCATCATGCAACATAAATTTGACGTACATATAACAACAACAACCAACAAATCACCAAAGTGTAAAATGTTTTTTCCCCCATAATGTTCGAGCATCATAACTGTATTGAAGCAGCCAACGTTGTAACGACGGTACACTTGAAGGAACAACATTAAAAGTATAAAGGAAAACAAAGAAAGAATGGCTGGCTGGATGGATGGATGAATGGCAGAAAAAAACAACATAATGTTAAAATTTGTTGTTTGTTGTTCATACTCAGACAAATAATAAGAACAATAATAACAATAACAACAACCACGCTACAAGTATCAGTCAGGCTATGTAATATACACATATTTGCACACAAACACTTTTGCTTTTATTAATGTACAAGAAGAACGCTTATTATTAAACAACAATTTTATGGAGCATGAAACGCCAAAAAAGTAAGAGAACTTAAGGTTTTTAATGAAAGCTAAAATAAAGATTTATAATTTTATGCGGGCAAAATCTAACCTCCAAGAAGTTGTTTAGTAAGTGCTATGTATATTAATGACAAGAAGATACAATTAATAAACTAGGAAACCACAAATAAGCAATTTCATGTTTTTTTCTGGACATTGAGTGGAGTCATCGATAAAATATTTATCGGTTTCAGAACAAATAAAGCAGTTTTTCATCGATTTGTAAGTGGATATTTTTGCATATTTAACCATTAAAAGCTTATTTTTACATATAGACAATTTTAGTGCATATTTATTTTAAATATGAAGACATTTTTTATTTTAACAGATGAGATTTTTATACCCTACTGATGTTTGTAACGCATAGAATGGGTTTTCCAACACCCACCTTAAAGTATACAAATCGACTCAGAATCACATTTTAAATTGATCTAACGATGTCCGTCCGTCCGTCCGTCTGGCTGAACAGCTGGCTGGTTGGCTGGCTGGACGGCTGGCTGGCAGTCCATGTAAACCTTGTGCACAAAGTACAGGTCGCAATTTTGAAAATAAATAAATGAGATTTGGCAGGTGGGACTTTTATGATACAAGGACGAAATTGAAATTGGTTATGATCGTCCATTATTTCATCTACCCCCCATACAGATGTCCCTCCGGAAAGGAGTTTTCACACTTAAAAATATCTTAATATTAAGAATATTTTAATGAAATTCGGAAGTTTTGTACAAGTACTAATCTTTGTACCAAATTGTATGAAAATCGATCCACGATTGACCATAGCTGCCATATAAACCCCCCCTTCCGAAAATCACTTTAACGTGCATAAATCCAATACGAAAGATAGTATCAAGTTAATATTCGACACAAATAAGGTTTACATAAGTAGAAACAACATTGCTAAAATTTATAAGAATCGGTCCATAATTTACCATAGCTTCCATATAAACCAACTTCCGGAAATCGCCCTATAAAGCATAAAATCATCAATGTATTATTATTAACCTATTATTCTGTACTTGTATGCATTATTTTAGATTTATTAAAAGTGTTGGTCTACAGGTCTAATTAAAACCGCTTCCCGAATTTGTATGCTCATACGCAATGGTGTAGGGTATCATATAGTCGGTCTTGACCGACTATATCTTCTTCTCTCGTTTTCAAATTCATTTAAACGAAAAAGATATAGTCAAACCCGATAATTTGATACCCTACACCATTGCGGTTGTGGAATAAAATGATTTCCGAAATTTTCTGAAATGGACCCAATATGGGACCTATGCACAGTGTAACATTTGGAAGTTTTAAATCGACAAAAATCCAGTTTTGTAGATATTGGAGTGAATTTGTATATTCTGTTAGTAGATAAGGCCGTAAACATTCACACTAAAAATGGGCTGGAAGAATCACTGGCACTCCCATACTGAAATAAATTATTTCATTTTTATAAATTGTATTAAAATTAAGAATACCTTAAAGGTAGGTGTTGTAGAATCAAATCAATCATCTTTTTTGTCGTTAAAACTTTTATTTGGTCCTTTTTTATGGGATATTAAACTGTGCCTGTATTTCTGATTTATCATTTGCAAATTGTCAATTATTACCTATTGCTAAATATTTTTCGTTACAAAATAAAAATGTGTGATGACATTCAAATTTTTGATGTCAGAAGAAATGTGTTATATTATATTTCGTGTATCTCTCAGAAAAGCTAACTTATGTTACAAACATGAACACGAAAAAATCCAACAAAACCTCTGCAAATATAGAAACCTATTACTACATCGGAGTTTGAAACGTATCTAGTAATTCTATTGTTTGCTGGATTCTTACATTTAAACAAAGTTCATACTTCTGAGTTATGTAAATCAAACACACATTCGATATTTCGAGCTTCAATTGGTATTCAAAGTTTCTTTTTCATCAGTAATTTTATCGGATTTGATAATGAAAATACACTCCAGGAGCTCGATTCACCGTTAATGAACAATTATACCCTTATCGTGGAGGTACGTAAATCACTCAGTATATACCTTCAAAGCCAGACAAGTATGGTGGATATGTGATGCTATTACTTCCCAGCAAAAAACGATGAAGTTCTTCAAAAAAAAATAACATTTTCATAACTTCAAAAGTGAAACAAAGTGCATATTTTAAATTATTTTGGAATGCCTTAATAATTACTTCCAAAAAAGTGAAAATAAATGGATTTTAGCGGGAAAAAATGGTAATAACTTCTAACGAAATTCAAATTTTGCAAATTTTAATGCATTTTTATTACTATTTAATAAGGCAAAAACAGTATTTTTATTAAAAAATTTTATAAACATAGCTTTAAGAGAAGGGCTTTAAAAGCAGTGAACAAGAAGTATAAAAGAACAACATCCTGCCAATGTCAATCGTGGTTTAAAAAAATAAATTCTGCAGCACTTTTTCACCACTAAGTACTTCCTTCCAATGACAACACAATGTAAAAAGCATGGCTTTTTCAGTTCTTTTTTTGCTGGGTTCATATCTCCTAAAAGAACAAATTTACACATGTTTGGCATCTTCTGGAGAACGAGAAAGAAACTAAGGTGAGCGCGTGGTCTAAAATTTATGTTGTAATCTGTGGTATGTAATTACTTTTTCAAAAGCTACAATTTAGTCTCTAATTTGATGTTTTATAACAATTTATTAATTTTGGGAACCGTCTACAAAATGAGAACATTTGAACCAACTCAGTTTTCTGATCCAAGTAGAAGATTAGTAGAAATATGAATCTTTGCCTTTACTAGTAACATAAGCATGCGTTAATACATTCCAAAAAGGAACAAGTTGGTTGTACTGCTTTCTACATTACATAAAGTGGAAACTGAAGTTCCAAAAACCGCGAATGATATTAAATAATAACAGAAGTCCTGGCGAATATTTAACAAAAAAGAGAACAAACCGGTGGACTTTAGCTTTTTTTATACAAAATGAAAGCATGTTGGGAGGTCCAGTAGGATCAAGGGATGAACAGTTTTCTATACGAAGCAACGAAGTTTGAGACATAAGTGGAAAAAAAGTTAAATAATAGTAGATACTATATTTTTTTCTAAAAAAAAAAACAAAAAATTAGCCACTTACATATAAATGTTTGAAAATTTTTCACCTCTAGACAAATTGAGATAATTACAAAATTTGTTCAGAATATAATTTCTGAATATAATTTCTGATTTCGCTCTAATCATCAAAATGATAATATAAACTACAATAATTGATTTTATTATATAAGGACTGCGCACGAAAAAAAACCGTGCATGCTCTTGGGCTAATAACTTTTTGAAAATTAAATAATTCTGTTAACTGGTTTACATTTGTCGTTATGCTAGTTTTCCTTAAAATGGAAATTGAACAAAAAACACCAAAACATATAATAGACATTTTTTATAAAATCTTATATCGGTCATATAAAACAATTGCTAGGAAGGCAGTTGTGTCAAAAAATACAGTTTCTTGGGTCATAATATTATACACTGAATGGAAATCAGGTAGTGGAAGAAAAATAGTATCTTCAGTCTGTAGAACTCAGACAAAATAGAAAGGATTTCCAGAGAAATTCCCCTCATCTCTGGAAGAAATGTGCCACAAAAAGTTTATTGCTTTCAATTTTTATTAGAAAAGTTTAAAGGAAATTTATCCTGAGGACGTATAAAGTACAAAAAAATCCTAATAGAAACGCAAAGCCAGAATTTGGAGGTAAAAAAATAACTTGAAAGTTCTTCAGACGTATTTTTCCATAATTATGATCAAGGTATAATAGACGATGAAACGTTCGTACAGT
This sequence comes from Protophormia terraenovae, assembly GCA_951394005.1. Classification (NCBI taxonomy): domain Eukaryota; kingdom Metazoa; phylum Arthropoda; class Insecta; order Diptera; family Calliphoridae; genus Protophormia; species Protophormia terraenovae. Next base: position 109,070,840 of record OX596075.1, on the reverse strand, counting down.
CTAACTTTTTTCAACTTCCTAGACAGGAATTCTATGTTGCATATGCTAGAGGGAATATGGCAGAAAAATATCGCGTATCAAAGAAATCAAAATTCTCAAGAATGTTTTTGTTTTGGGAAGCCATATGCATATGCGGGAAAAAAAGCACTTCATTCATAAAGAAATGTTTCCATTAACACAGAAATATACGTGAATGAGTGACTTTGGAAAGGATTTCTCCCTTTCCTTAGAAAATACATTATATCCACATTTTTCTGGCCTGTTCTCGCTTCTTCTCATTGCAGCAACAAAACAATGGTGTGATAATACAGAAATTGTAAGTGTTTGTACCGAAATATGCTAATCCATCAAATTGTCTGGAACTCCGAGCAATTGAAAGATATTGGGCTCTAGTAAAAAATAATTTAAAGAACATTAAAGGTTTAGCATATATTGAAGCAGAGTTTAAAAATAAGTGGACTTATTCGAGCAAAAAAGGGACCGAAACACAATAAAATCTCTAATTGGAAGAATTTTGGAAAATATTTTCTTAAAAACCAGCAAAAAATAATTAATTTTTTTGTGTTTAGAACTTGAACATAACAGTCATTAATAAAAATATAATTTTAAAAAAATTCGCCTATTAGTTTAGTTTCTATAAGCAGATTTCCATGCACAGACTTTTTCGTGCGCAGTCCTTATCTTTAAATTCGATTTGACAAACTAATGGTGAGGAGATATAGATTTAATACCAAAAATTTTGCGTTTGCATATTGATCAAAATTATTTTAAACTGTCAAGATCATAGAAAGGAACAAATATCTCCGAATAAGTAACATAAATAACGAACTTATATTATATAATATAATCACAAATTTATATAATACATTTAAATATTTAGACTAATTAATAAAAAAGATTATATTCAATGCTGACTTGCAGTTAGAAATTTCTTTTATCTAACAACTTAAATTTGTTACTAAAATTTTGTATTCTTTATTATCAAAACATTTTTATTTTTAAATGAATTTATGATGAATTAATATCTGATAGTTAAAAGTCTAAGGTGAACATATTTTGATAGTTGTAGAGGTAAAATACGAGTACATACGATTTCAGACACTTTTAATTTAGCATGAAAAATTAAAAATCGGAGTCATGAGGTTTATTAAAATACTTCAGCAAACAAACAATTAAATTAAATGTGTTTCTGAAGATCCTAAACGATAACAAGCAATAATAACAAAAACAGCCTTTTTAAAACTATAGTAAATACCGTCCAATCATTATTTTTCTGTAGTCCTTTATCCTATCTCTTTCACAAGTTCTTTGTTGTCTATTAGAAATGCTATTTGTTTTTTTTTAATTGTTCTTTTTTTTATTATTGAATTTTTCAACACTTGCCAAACACAGTTTGAGTGGTTGTTTTTATGCAATAAACAAAAATAACAACATGAAAATAACTTCAATATTACTTTTCGTGTGTTGGTTTTTATACATATACATGTTTTACTGTGTGTGTTGTTATATATGATGTTGTTAAAAAAAATCAACAACAACATAAATTGAACGTTGAAAAAGTTTAACGATCTGAAACGATTAAAATTTCCACACATTTTCATTTAAACAAACAAACTTATATAAGTTTTTTGTTAAAGGTTTCTGGTATCAGAAAATTGGTTTGAGAGTGAAAGAACAGTTTTTAAAGTAATGAGTTCATTTGTACGTAAATGAGTATAATTAAAAAAAGTATATTTACTTCAACTAGAGCATAGTACCCAATAAATATTTCTAACACTTGTTTCATATCTTTTGTATATCTTGCTAGCCTGGAAATTACATTTTATTAGTGCTAGAACCTGTTAGTTTTTGATTCAATAAAAAATATTTTATTTTAAAATATTTTCAGTTCTTTTATTCTATATAGCTTCTGATTTTTTATATAGTTTAAGTAACTAAAGTAGAACTTATTTTTTATAGTTTATTCTTATGCTTTTGTTGTTGTTGCTGCTATTGTTAGTATAGATATTTTGTTGTAGTACTTATGTATAATAAAAGGTGCTGGAGATGTTGATGGTTATTCATGTATACAACTTTAACACTACACAGCATATTCAATAGCTCTCTTCCCCACACCGTACTCATAAACACACTCACAAACATATATACATATAAACATATTTTCCCTCATTTTTTTTATACAACTATCATTGTTTATTTTTTTATATAAGCAGACATGTTGATTTGTATGTGTAGATATTTGTAGACTTTTTTTAAAAGCGTGTGTTTATATAACAAAACATAACATAACATCACACATACATACATACATACATACATACATACATACATACATACATACATACATACATACATACATACATACATACATACATACATACATACATACATACATACATACATACATACATACATATATTGTTGCATGTCATGTTATCGTAAAGCAATTGCTGTTAATTATAGACGTCAGTTCGTGCATGTGTTTCCAAGTGGTAGTCAAGTATTTGAGCATTTTGTTGAATATCAAGATACACACAACAGCAACAACAATAACAAAATAATGCAGTTATACACAAACGCTTTCCTCAATGTACTACACTTGTATACACATACACCCCAAAAAGAAAATTGCTAAGGAGTAAAAAAAAAAAGAAAAAAAAAAAAAAAACCAACTGCAATCTTTTAAGGCAATTTGTTGTGCGGTTAAAGAGAGGTTTACTATTTTAAAGGGATTTTTAGTTTTTGTAGCATTTTTGTTTGTTTCAAAAGCGGATGTAAACATTTTGTTTTATGGTGCTTGGGAAATTCAAGTAGCAAAAAATAAATGTTAGAAAATTTTCAATAACTTCCCATTTCATTCAATATACATACATAGAAAAAATTATCACGGTCTTCTTTTCAATTAACATTTTGCATCGAAATTTAATAAATTTATTCATTTCGTATTTTTTGTAGTTTTTAGTAATTGATAAAATCGTTTTGGTGAGTGGTGCAAATTTAAACAAGTTTTTAATTGAATGAATTATTTTCATATATATTTCTTAATTGGTGATTTTTTTCTGTGTACATATATGAACGTTTTTAGTTGAACTAATTAAAAATAATTTCAATACAAAAGACATAGTTGAAAAGAGTTAGGAATATAGGTTCAAAAGTTTGTTCTACTTAACAAGAATTTAAAAAAGAATTTAAGTACAAAACAATTTACAAGAAAAACAAATGAAAAAATTAGGGAGTGTAAATGAAGATTAAACAGAGTTACAAAATAAAAAAAAATAAAAATTTGCTTCACAGGATTTTTCAGTTAATTTGTATACATAGTATAAATAAATACTAAGCCTCTAATCCACCTTTTTTTTAATTGGCTCTAGTTCTCGCGATTAATCACGGTTTGTAAATTAAAGGAGGTTGTAGCATATCTCGAAAAAGGCTTGTCTGATTTTATTCATAAAAAAAAACAGAAAATTTTAATTAAAGTTATTTTTAAGTCATTCTTACATTATATTTTAAAGCGATCAACAGTTATGAAGGTATTAAGCCTATAATCTGAAACAAAATTAAATTTTATACAAAATTGCAAAAAAGTTATAAAAATTTTAATATTTCAAAAATTAAAATTTTTATTCTTTACACATAAAGATTAATTTATTGCAAATAAAATAAGTTATATTTCATTAAAATCAATGCAAAAATTTTAAATGAGAAACCTCGTGTCGCAGAATCAGTTTTTCCATGTGATGAAAAAATTTTTGACCAAAACTTTTGGAACATGTTATGGAATACTCTTATAGTTTTTGTTTTAACTCCTTTTCTTAATATGCAAAAAACTTTTCTTTTTTAATTTTTCAAAAAAAAAAAAAAAAAAAAACAACTTTAATTATAATTATAATTTTTGAAAAATTGCCAAAAATTGGGTTTTAAAGATTTTTAAATGATTTTTGCAGAAATAAGAGACTAATATTTATTTTATATAATACATAAGAAATAATAGTGAAAATATTATGATAATATGCTTTTTTGTGCAATTTATTAAAAAAAGCCTTTAAGAAAAAACTTCCTTCATAAAATCGGCACTCCTGCATTACTTTTTGGCCTGGCGGGAAACAATTTAGTGCCAAATCGATCTTAATCTATTTCTTGATAAAATATCATCATATATTTAAAATAATTCTCTTGACATTTTTTATTAATCGATAAAATTGAAACTTTTTTTCTAAAATTCACCATTGGGATTAGGATTTTTTTAGTTTTTTTTTTTTTTTTATTACGCCTAGGAACTTCAGAAAGCTCTGAAAAGAGAAAAAATGCTTAAAACAATACACATAAATTCGATTATCTCCGCTACCTAATACAAAATTCTGGCTCCATTTAGATTTGTAGAACAAAAAGTTTTATAAGTAAGACAAATTTTAATGTTTTACGTCGTCTGGAAGCTTCAGAAAGCTCCTAAATGAGAAAAGAGGCTTTAGAAATTATAAATATATTATAAATAAACCATCGTATCTCCGGTCCCTGATAGAAATTAAAAAATTGGGCTCCGTTAGGATTTGTAGTTTTATAAGTAAGCCGAATTTCAATTTTCTACCACTTCTGGGAGCTTCAGCAAGCTTTGGAAAAATAAAAAATCCATAGGAAAAGACTCATAAATACGATTATCTCCGCTCCCTGATAAAAATTGCAAAATCTGGCTCCGTTAAGATTTGTAGAACAAATCTTAAGTCGTATGAAAGCTTCTGAAAGCTATGGAAACTGAAATAATGCTTAGTAAATTATATTATAGACTAGCTAATACCCGGTGTGCTTCGCCACCCCCGATAGATAGATGCTTCCCGTGCAAAATTTGAAAATTCAACCTCTAATAATTTTCCAGATATACTAATGTTTGTATTTAATTTTTATGGGAGGGACCAAACCCCCATAATCCGCTAATTTATTAGACAAATGTTTTCATGGATGTCAAAATTCTTTGTGCAAAATTTAAGCATTCCAACTCCAATAGTTTCCCAGATATACGAATTTTTGCATTTAATTCATATGGGATGTACCATGCCCCCTACTTCTAGTCCGCCAATATTTTTCTTAAATATTAATATTGATACCAAAGTGGCTCCGACAAAATTTTAGAACTCTAAATGTTATATTTTATCAGATATGATAATTTAATATTTTTTTATATGGAAGGTGCCACGCCCACTATTGCTAGTGTACCAATTTTAGTCCAAAATATTCATATTGAAGCTAATGCTAGTCGTACAAAATTTGAGCTCTCTAACTTTTATAGTTTCCCAGATATAAAAATTTTGGTATTAAGTTTATATGATAGATGACACGCCCACTATTTATTTTCCGCCCATTTTTGCACAAAATGTTCACATTGACACTTAAGTTTATTGCACAAAATTTGGGAAATGTAACTGTTATAGTTTCCTAAATTTACGGCATTTGGTATTGGCAAGCAATATTAGGCGTGAGATGTGCCACACCCCCTATTGCTAGTTCGCCTATTTTTTTCCAGAATGTTCATATAGGTGTAAAAGTTGTTCGTGCAATTTGAGGACTCTAGTATTACCAATTTCCGAGATATACTACTTTTAATAGTTATTTAGTAAGTGGGCGTGGCACCTCCCCCACAAGGAATTTCAAAATAAAAGGTAGCCTATTTTTCCTTCCAGGCATATTGGAACACACTGTGAAAAATTCAAGAAAATCGGTTTAGCCGTTTAGGTGGCTATAGACTTCAAACAAACATACATATATACATACAAACAAACACATATATATATATATATATATTATATATATATATATATATATATATATATATATATATATATATATATATATATATATATATATATATATATATATATATATATATATATATATATATATATATATATATATATATATATATATATATATATATATTTATATATATATGCATATGCATATATATAAATATATATATATATTTTTAACGTCTAGACGAATTGAGATTTTTTCATCACATTATTTCTTAATATATTATAAATTAAAGAATATTTTTTAAAATCTTTTCCCTCATATATATAAAGGCGATGCCAAAAATTCAAAATTCAATTGTAAATAACTTATTAACTGTAAGAGATTAGGTGAGTAAGATCACCTTTACTTTGTATTGCCAAGCGTTTTATAGAAATATAAAAATCTTTGAAATCGGACTTGATTTGTTATGATTTTCTTTTAAAACATTTACATACTAGAAGTCAAATTTTATACCCTGTAGCTTATCTTGTGTTACCACAGGATGACTACAAGATAAGTTTTCTAAAAGATTAGGTCTTCTTCTATAACTCTTGCATACTTTACAATTTAATTCTACCAGTAGTTTTGAAGATACAGATTTATTACAAAAAATATTGCAGTCCCTGGAAAAAAATTTCAAGCCTAAATTCGAACATTTTATTTCCAATATGCAGAAGAAAGCTTTTGAGAGCTCAACTAAGATTTCACTATAATTATCTAAAATATTTCTAAGACTACATGACCTCAATGGCATTAAAATGAGGACAGAATTTAAAGAACATTATTAAAAAATATTATTCTTGTTAAGTATTTTTAATAATCAAAAAAAAAAAAAAAAAAAAAAAAAATAATAATAATTCCAATTCCTTTTGTTTCAGAAAAACATGATTAAATATCTTCCTAAAAAAACCACCACATTTCTCAAATTAAATGACACACTTTTACCACAAAAACCAAAATTATATATTCTTACTTTTATTTAAAAACAAAAATTAATTTATTTATTTTTTTTAACTTATATTTTTATTATTTTTTAACCTGAATATTTTTCTGTCCACTTGGATTGTTGCTTGTGTATTTTTATTTTATTTGAAATAATAATCCTTAAAAACAACAGACCCCCAAAGTCACCAGCAAAATATTAAATATGAAATAACAGGAAAATATTATTTCCGTAACAACTGAATTTCATTTCCGTTTATATGTAGTTTCAACAAAACAACAGCAACAACAGAAATGAAAATAACAATACCAAAACATTCATACATTCATTATGAACGAACATAATTTGGTAGCATTCTCATTGAACACACAACAAAATTCAGTTACAAAAGCAAAAAGGATAATGGTTGCATTGTGTTTGATTTGTGGTTGGAGAGGGCAGGAGGATTAAAGTTAACATAAATTAATTTAGAAATGATAAAAAATAAAAAATTATTAAATACAAATCTTTAGTATGATTCAGATGTAAATTATAACTCCATTAACAAAAAAATTAAATAAAACTATGTTTAATACTAACTCTAGGAGCGATATTAAAAAATTCGTTGCTAAAACTTCATCTAAAGGAAATTATTATATTAAATTAACTATATATGTGGGAAATATATACAAATCAAAATTTAAAATAAGAGGTTTTTAAATAATAATTAGAATTAATGCATTTATACGTAAAAAATAAGCCCCTAAAATATGCTTCCATCCATACACATATTTTAAACCAAAATATAAAAATAAAACACTTATGTTTTAAGAGCGGATTAGATTTATTGATTTAAAATAGTGTGGGGCAACATTGCTTGAGCAGCATATTGTAGCCTAACCTTGCGTGATAAAGAAGGTTACGAAATGCCCGCCACTGATTTAAAATAAATCTCTAAAATATGCTTTAAAAAAAATTTAAATTTGCACTAACATATAAATGTAAATTTCCAAAAGCATATGTTAGGGTTTTATATAAACAAGAACCATTGATGAAGCAGTATTAGAGGACCATTATTTCAAGGTAATCGTTTCTTAATTAGGATTTATTTTATTGCTAGTCTTCAATCTGATACACATTTAATATTTTTTTGTCGTAAACAATAATTTTATTTTCGTTGTAATTTAATTTCATTTACGTCAATTGTTAAACATTTTTAGATATATTAAAAAAATCTTTCCACGCTATTAGGTTTCCTTTTATAATCATTAATTACATATCAACATATGAGTAATCAATAAATAGATAATTTTAATAATTACTGACAATGAAATAAACACTTATTGTATACGTAAATATAGCAAATACAGACACAATTACAATGAAACATTTGTCAGATATAGAACAATTTGTCTGTGAAAGTTATAAGAAGAATAAAATATACTAGCTATTTATACACAGCTAATTGTAAAAATTATGTGAAGCGTGTGTTGAAAAAATTACGTTATTATTTTAATATAATCTCTGCAAATAATTTATCAATTTCATAAAGCTTGTACTAAACTTTGAAGTCTTTTCAGGAGGAAAGTTTACATCCTGCTTTAGTTTTATGCTTGCGTCAATACTTTCACATGTGAAAATTTTTGTTGCAGAGTGATATATATATATTAAAAAAGGATAACATTTTCAAAAGGTTATTTTCTTAACTTTCAATGCCGCAACATTTAAAAATTACAAATATTATTATATTGCATTAAAAATATTCTTAAATATACTATATTTTTTTTTAAATACGTATCTTTTAAAACTTTCGAGTCCTTTCAAAAAGAAATTTCATGTCCTGAATAGTCTCTTGTTTCATGTATTATCGATATTTTGTGAATACTACTGTTGCAGTATGTAATTATGAAAAGTTAGTTAGCCAGAGAAGCGTATGATTAATATTAATAAATTATAATAAAATTACAAAGCGCAACAAAGATTCTGCGTCACAAAATTCCTCAATCAATTTAGAAACATGAGTTCAAAATATGTTTCCTTCGATTTAGCTTCTGTTTCAGAGATAAAACAATATATGTATAGGTTGCTCATATTGAAACATATCTCGATGATGAATGATATAACAATTACCCAAAAATTATACTTCCAACAATCTCTAAATCACTCCTATATCATTTTTCAAACTGCTTTATATCTTCCGAGATAAGTATTAAAAAAGTTTTATGAACAAATTTAATTTCGATTTTAAAAGATCAGCTGGATTTAAGAAAGATGTCTGCAAGATGGGTGCCGCGTTTTCTCACAATTCACCATAAACGTAAACGTGTGACAACTTCAAAGGATTGTTTTTAGTTGTTTAACCGCAATCCGAATAAGTTTTTGTGGCGTTTTGTAACTGTGGATGAAACATGTATCTATTACTGTACTCCGGAGACCAAGCAGCAGTCTAAACAATGGGTTTCTCTGAGTGAACCTGCTCCGAAGAAGGACAAGGAGATGGCAACAGTTTTTTGGGATGCACGCGGGATAATCTTCCCTTTTGATTACCTTCAAAAGGGAAAAGCAATAAATGGCAAATATTAGCCAACTTATTAGACCGATTTAATGAGGATTTAAAAAGAATACGACCCCATATGGCCAAGAAAAAATATCTTTTTCATCAAGATAATGCACGGGTGCACACGTGTGCAGTCTCAATGGCAAAACTCTATGAATTGGGCAACGAATTGGTACCTCATCCTGTCTCTCCACACTCTTTAACTTTGACTTGCTTTTGTTTTAGAGTTTCGTGTTAGAATACACAAGTACCTTGGAGTTTCTTGGGTTCTTAAAACTGGAGAGCGCAAGCTTGAGGTCTTACCTAGGACTTAAAAGTAGGTGCTACGGGAACCAGCAGCCCCATGAGCTAATGGCTACATACCAGGTAATTAGTTCTTGGCTGGCTATTGGTTGGGCCCTATAGAGGCGTTACGTACAGCGTTACCGTTGAGAATTTTTAAAAAGTGTCCAAAAAAGGGGATTTCAAAATAAAAAGTCGCCAAAAAAGGGGATTTTTTTTAAAAAAAAGGGGCCAACTGCTTTAAAACCTAAAAAACTTCTTAAAATTTGTTTATTTAACAACAAAAACAATAAAAATTTTGTATTTTAAGAAAAACTACAAAATTCAGTTTTATTAATAACAAAATAATTTATAATTATTTTACAACAATTTGTATTATTGCAAAAATAAAGTTTTATTCACAAAAATATTTAACATACTCTTTTAATTAAACTTCTGTACTTTTGTACGAGTTCTTCACTCTTACTCTAGTCTTTCAAATCCCCATCGGACAAATTTGGGACGGAAACATGGATCCACAAGTATTGGCTTAAGTCTGTTAGACAAATTATTTTTTATTATTGATAATTTAGTAAAAAACACGTTCCCCCGAGGGATTGCTATGAGGAATGTAAAAATATAAATCGAATATTTTTTTGATGATATAAATAGTTGTTCATAAACTTTATTATTTTTAGTTACTAACAGTTTCAGTTCATTTATAAGTATTCCGCGGCTTTTTATATCACTATACTGTAAAACAATCTCAAAATGATGAATTTGTTTGTTGAAATTAATATATAATGGGTCGATATGTTTCAAATAACTTAGTTTCTCATCATTTAGCACATAGTCTTAAAAAGTCGCCATTTAGTCGCCATTAAAAAAAAAGGGCCAAAAAAGTGGCCAGGTGATTGAAAAAGGGGCAAATGGCGACTAAAGTCGCCAAACGGTAACACTGGTTACGTAGTAGCTTACGGTTTTATTTGTGTTTTCTACTGCGCAGTAACGCAGTCACAATTGTGGCAGGAGATCTAGATAGCTTCACAACAAAGCAAGGTGAAATGAGTCGACCAAGAAGAGCGAATTATTAAATTGCAACCTGCATATGTAAAAGCGGCGCATTATACTCCCCAGGTGCTAAGACCACCGTGGGATTAGGCCATCATGGCAGGTACCCACTTTAATCTGTAGCACAGTTGTCTTATTTTTTATCAACTTTGTGAATGGTAATATTGACACTGAATATCTTATACAAAATATTCACATTAATGTTCCAAACAAATGTTCATATTAATGTTCCATTGCAAATAGAATTTCATAGATCCAATTTTGCTAATTTTGATCCTTTCCAGAGAATATGTGCGGAACTAAACAGATACTACGAACTAATTTATTTTTCTTACACTGGAGCTATTTAAATTCTAATATCTTTACTTACGGTAACATTAAAATTAAGTAACTATATATAATTTGTAATTAAGTTAACAGAATATCGATCTTTTTAAAATAAAAACTTGTGTAACGTTAGTTTTTGTATGTTTTTTTGAAAAACAGAAAAACTTCACCAACCAATTTCAATTAAAAATTGTTTAAATTATATCAATTAGTTTACTGTATAAAATTAAAAAAAAAATGTAACCTCACTAATTTTATGCTTAACCATATATCTCGAAATTATTATTTCTACTGAGAAAAATGTTTCCTTTTATAAATGTTGCATGTTAATTAAAAATGTGTACATATATAGAGGTTATCAAAAAAAAAAAAAATAATAAAAATATTTTAATAAATGAATTGTGGCAGATTTATAGAATTTTTGATAAAATGTTTACATATATTACAAGTACAAGTGTACTTGTTCAGTTTTAAAAATATAATATATCTTGTTATAGTTAAAATACATAAATCATACGCTATGATGGTCAGTAAGAAAATAAGTAAAATTATTATTCTATTTAGTTCATTTTAAATAAAAGCAAAAACAAAAAATTGGCGTGGCCTAATTATACTAATTGAAACTCCAACATTTTTTTGTAGTTTTGGCAAAATATGGGTTAGTTTGTTGTTAACTATTATATATATTTCAAAAAATAACAATTTTAAAATATTCTTAAAACTTACAATAAAAATAAAAAAACCTAGCGCTAATAATGATTGATAATTATGATTATTTTAATGCTAAAAATATTTATATATCAAAATTAATAGATTTATTAGACAAGATAAGCCTAAAAAGATAATTATAAATAATGAGTATAATAAACTATTAAATAAATAATTTTCAATACAAAATTACATAAATGATATGAAAAATATTAATCATAAATCAATTAATGATATACAAAAACTATAAATAAAACCATAAAATATTTATTATTGTAATAAAAACCACAATTATTGTAATTACCTAATATTTGCCAATAATCATTAGAAAATAATTTAAATTATATAGTTTTTTTTATAAAAAAAGTTAATTTTAAAAAATGTAAAACACATTATATAATATAAAATAATGTATACATACATATATTTATACATATACAAATTTACAAATATATACATTTTTCATATACCAATGCATTAAGCTTAATAATTCATAAATCATGTCAACACTATATTTAATATTAAATAAAATATAAATTGAAGACAATGAAAATGACAAAAACCACATAAAAAAATAAAAACACAAGACAATAACCAACAAAAGCTGTTGTCATACTTTTTTCTCATTAATTTCCTTTTTATTTTTTTTTTCACGTTTTTTGTTGTTGCTCTCATCCTTTATACTACTGTAGGAGGTTTGTCTCTTGAATATAAAAAATATACCAAAAATAAAATGTTAAAAAAAACTGATAAAAAGTAATGTTCATGTGAATTTCATATTTAATTATTACTTAACATTTACACAAACCCTTATTTATACATACACAAAGAAAACCCCTCGCACACAAACAAGTTTAACAAGTAACCAACAAAAAGACATGTTTAATCATCATAATTCCTGTTTAAAGTTAATTGTTCTTTAAGCTTTTTCATACAAAAAAAATAGCAATTCATATTTCTACACCAACATTTACAAAAATGTAATCCCCTCCCGCACCATTAACACACACGCACATATAATTATGACAGCATACAAATAAATGACTAAAACAAAAGAAGTCTCCCTAACCTCTTTCCCACACATACATAGAATGTCAACACTAACTACTCATTTAGTGTTTTTTTTTTTTTTTGTATTTTCTCTCTTATTCTGAATATTATGATTACAAACAAAAATTTTTTTTTTTTTTTGCTGTCTTTTTTATGGGATTATAAATGTGCTTTTTCATTATTTCTTTCACTTTTCAAAGACTAAATTTAACAATTTTTAATAGCAGAAAAAAACAAATATTTATTAAATTATAAAAAAATACAAAACGAACAAAAAAGAGACGCTATTCAAAAAAATTTGATCCTGGTCTAATCTAAGATTTATTTTTGAATATAATAATGATGAAGGAAAATAGCTTTTGATGATACAAATTTTTAAACAAATCTAGTTCCAGGAAAAAAAAAAAAAAAAAATAAACTTTATGCCATGTGCAGACAAATTTCATTATAAATTATTTTCTTTGAAATAACATCAAAAATTAAGTTATAAGTTAACTTCAATTTAAAACAATTTTAAATATATTTAATATGTTTCATATTCTTCTCTTTATGCCAGTGCATGTTTATTGCAAAAACTTTGAGTACAAAATAAGAACAAAATCTTTTTAAATATAGTGCTCTCACCAGAAGAGAAAAAAAGTGCAAAAAAGGGAAATTAAAATGAGGTTTTTCTTTCATATCAGTCAGAGTTCGGGGTAGTGCACTAAATTTGTAGTTTCCACTTAGTGATAGTGCAAAATTTTTAACTACAATCTTTACTTTTTAGTGGTGAGTTCAAAAATATCAGCCTCACTAAGCATAGTGGTAGTGAAAAAATATTTTTTTCCACTAAAATTAATTAGTGATAGTTAAAATTTTTTCAGCTCAGGCCTAATGTAACATTTTTTTTCTTCACTTAATACTTTAGTGTAAAAAACAACCATCCACTAATGTTAGTGCAACTTAGAAATTGTTCACTAAATTGAAAGATGATCTAATATTGTTTTTTTTTTAAATTTCTTCACTAAATACAAAATAAATACTAATTCCAATTTTCAAAAATGTAAAATGTATTTTAAAACATATATTGTCTCTTAAATATTCGAATTTCCAAAAATCCTTTCGTAATGGATATATTTTTCGGGAGACCAACATTTTATCTCTCTAACTTTAGGCGTTCGGTCTGTGGAATTATGAATTAGCCAGTAACGTTACTCGTTTATATATGTATATCCAATATACGCTTATAAGATTTCCAAAACACACTTAAAGAAATTCTAAATTATGAAGTGTTGTTCTAAAACGATTATAAATTTGATAATCACCATCATAGCTCTCTAAAATTAGTTCAGTGAGTTATGATTGATTAAAAAAATGTCATGTTTATGTTTAGTGAAAAAAGAAATTTCAAATTTATGTTTAGTGAAAAAAAAAAAAAAAAATAAATTATTTGCAGCTTATGTGTAGTGACTGTTCAGATTTTGCACTATTGAGTGTAGTGCAAATTTTTTCACTACCATTAAATTTAGTTAGGGTGAAAAAATTGCAATATCACTAAAATTTTTTAGTGGTAGTGAAGAAATGTTTCACTACAACTATAGTGGTGGCAAATAGTTAAAAATCTAAATTTTTTCACTATAGTGCGATTTAGTGAAAAGCTGAATGCACTCACAATTCTGTGCACTACCCCCAACTCTGATATCAGTAAGTAATTTTTTATTTTCTTTGAATGTGTATGTATGGGAATTAAATACTTTCTTTCTTTTCACTTTTTTTGTTATTGTCATCAAGCTTTGTGAGTAATAAGATCATTATCATTACTTAATGCACATACACATATGTAGTTGTTATACATTTTCCTTTAAAGCTACATATGTATCAACTTATGTATGTATATAAAACTCGTTTACATGTATTATGCATACGAATATACTTGTATAAGTATACTTATGAGGAAATATGTACAGTGGCGAGCAAAAATGAATGCATACCAACCGCATTCTTACAAAAAACACTATTTATTTATTTATTATTATTATTATTTTTTTTTTTATATTAATTTTCACCTTTTTTTTTATTATATTTTGGTTTTTACTTTACCAATTTTGTATAAAAATCCTTAATATTTCTAGTTTGGAAGTTGATTCTCTATAGTATACAAATATGAGAACTACATATCTGAATTCAACTAAATTCTCAATTTAAATTGCAATTTTTATATATTAGCATATAGTTTTTTCAAGACATTTTGTATTTGTATTAAGTTCCAGGCTTGGTACATTTAAATTTGATACATTTAATGAATTTTATTAAGTTTAAATTTGGAACTTTTTTCTATTTTATTATTTAATTTTTTTCAAATATCGTTACTTTTCTAGTAGCTTTTGACCAAATTGAAATTTTTCTTAGTATTATTTTATTTATTTTACCTTTTTAAACTAGTACTTTGAAGACAGTTTTTTTTTTTCTTTCATGACTTTTTAAATATTATAAAAAGGAGCTTAAAATATCTTTACTTATTTTATAGGTGTACTGGATATAATATGTTTGTACTGAAATAATCGAAAATATTAATCGTTCTTCAGCTTGAAGTGCGTTAACTAACTATAAGTAAAATTCTGAGTTGATATAACCATGTCTGTCCATCCGTCCAAATGGCGGTCAATTCTAAGCTTTTAATAAAAACTTGTGGCCATGGAGTTTTAAGGCTATAAATATACAACTATTTTATATAAAAACGAGAAAATTATAGTCGGTCAAGAACGACCATATGATACGCTACACCATTCCGATCCTCATAATTTTGTTTTTTACTTATATAAACCTTATTTGTGTTAAATATTAACATAATACTAACATTTCTTTCGGATTAATGCACTTTAAAGTGATTTTTGGGATAAAATAAAAATATGGTAATAAAAATATGGTAACTATTGTTAATTATGATCTGATCTTCATGAAATTTAGCAAACCGATTTGTGTTTATATAAAACTTATTTGTGCTTAATTTCAGTAAAATATTTCTATTTTTAAGGCATGTATAAGTGTTAATACTCTATTCCGGGAGGACATTTGTATGGGGGCTAGGTGAAATAATGGACCGATCATGATCAATTTCAATAGCGTTTTTCGTTATAATTATATAATAATATAATAAACATATGTGCCAAATTTCATCAAATTCTATTCAAAATTGCGACCTGTACTTTGTGCACAAAGTTTACATGGACAGACAACCAGCCAGATGGACGGACATCGTTAAATCAACTCAGAAAATGATTCTGAGTCGATTGGTATACTTTAAAGTGGGTGTTGAGATATTATTTCTGTACGTTACAAATATCAGCACAAACGCATAATACCCCAACCACCTTTGGTGGTGTAGGGTATAAATGTAGAATTTGAAGTATTTTGTTGAACACTTCAGCTACTTTTGATTTTTGTTGCTTTTCCTCAGCAACTCTCCTCTTCAATTAAAAAACACAGTTCACACTCAATTCATTATAATTTTTATTTATACACTAATTTACTATTTACAGTATTTACACATTTTAAAACTTAAAAATAACATTAGCAAAATAACAAAATAATTTTATTAGTAGTTAAACGTTCGCCTCAATAACTCTAAGACACTTGATAATCTCTGTCCATAACGTCGGTCTTTTATATCCCTGTCCCTATTCCGTCATGTTCCGTTTGTCCTAAACCCAACCCACTACAAGTCAATCCCTAACATGTCAACCTAGAAGATATTCCCCTACCTTTCCCCTCATTTCCTACATAAATATATAAGTTTGAACCATATTTGGCAGCCCATATCAAGAAATATTTTTGTCTCACAGGGTTTAATAAAATGGCAAGTCTCAAACTCACAGAAATATTAGTTTTATCTCTTACCTTGATGTGAATTAATCAACTAAATGTTACTCTCTGAGTCGATTTAACCCTGTCATCCAGGTTTAAATATTAAAGACAAACAAATTTCTTAGTTATAATAAAGTAAGGATACCTCATATAGAAATTAAAAAAACAGAAATTCAGGAAAATTATTATTAGTAGTCTTCACTTAATTGTGAATCATGTCCATATTTTGTGCATCAATTTTAATAAAGTGTAGCTCGTTTTAATTCTAACACATTAAGCTTTATGATAAAAAAGAAAAAGGTAGCATTTTTAGATGTTTTCGATTTTTTATAATTTTTACAAACCAAAAAAAAAAAAAAAATATTGTTTGAAATTTTTAATTGACTAAAAATCTCGTGCCACAGGGTGTTGCTTTGTTAGTTCAAAAAAATATGTATATTTATACTCTACACTTCCATAAGTGGGGAGGGTATTATGCATATACCAATCTGCTTACAAATACTTTCTGAATCGATTGAAGGATGTTGGTTCATGTATTCAATGAAATTCAGCACTGATATATATGGTCCAAGGACAAAATTGATTCATTATTTCACCTACATATATTGTTAATATAGGTTTAACGAACATAAATTCTATAAATATAGCAATATTTAAATTAAATTTGGCTGATATAAATTTTATATACGTAAACATCTCTATACCAAAAGTTCTACGTAAATAAACCACGATCGATCCATAATTGAACATAGCTCCCATATCGTCACCGAAAATGCAAAACAACGTATCATCACTTTTTATAACTTTACAGGAGGCACAAAAAAACTTTCTAAAATCAAAACAAATTGTTCGACAAACAAGATTTTTGGGTTATTACATCCTTAGATATCGCCTAATATATTAGTGATGAATATTTATATTTTTATTAAGTATTTTTTAAGTTATGTGGTTTACATTTTTCAAGATTTGAATTTTCTGAAACCAAAAAGACGTAACATCAATACAAATTTTAGTAAAAGTTATATTAAAAAGATTTTTGACAACTTTTACTCCAAAACTTTAATAGCTATTATATTTTTAATAAATTACAATCTAAATTCATAAAAAAAGAAAAAAAAATGTTTTTTAATTTTTTAAAAAATGTGATGTTACGTTATTTTGACTTAAGAAAATCATTGACTTCTTTAATATAGTCGTTATATCTTGGGCTACAAGTCTGAAAATTTGTGTACACGTATTTTGGAAAAATAAACTATATTTCATCAAAAACCCAAATTTGAAAATTTTGATGTTACGTTGTTTTGCATTTTCGGTAACGATATAATTCTTTTTCTCAAAATCAGTTTTACGTGCATTAATTCTATACGAATGTTAGTATCAAGTTAAAATTTGTAATGAAATCTGTGTTTTATTTGTACTAAATTTTGTGGTCATCTCATAAATAATAAAAGCCCCACATGTACATAGAAATAAACAATTCTCTTAACACATTTATCGGTTAACAATTGGCCACAAATTTTGTTGCACATATACATTATGGTGTAGATTAGTAAGTATATATTTAGGCTTCATCGACTATATCTTTCTTACTTGTTTGATATTTGAACAATGACTTTCGGGGAACGAACATTTTATTACTTTTATGATTTTAAGTTTATAGTCTATACAAAAGAGGGTTCCAGCTCTAAATTTATCAAAAGTTCAGTCGTCATACGACTAATTTTAAATTTTTACAATAATTTTTAATAAACCTTTATGTTACACAGAAAAAAATATTTCAAATAATTTTTTAATAAAATTATTAATTAATTTTATATTGGAATTTAATTATATGATTTATTAATATAATTAATTTTCTAATTGGTTTACAGTTTTGTTTTTTAATAAATTGACAGCTGTTAATAAAATGTAAAACAAAATTAAACATTTGTCTATAAAGGTACTGAAATAAAATAAATTTAAGAGAATTTTCAAAAATTTTCAGCTCATTGCATCTATTTAAGGAAAAGAAGTATTAATAATATCAATTATTCTAGTTATTAATATTATCATTTTGATGATTGGAGCAAAATCAATTAAAAATTAATTAATATTACAAATTTCGTAATTGAAGTCCATTTTTACTTTTTTCTGTGTAACAACCAAAAAACTATACAAATCCATATAACCAACGTATTTGGATGTATTAAGGCTCCTATCAAAAATTTTGAACATTATTTTATCCACAATAATCGCTAGCTATCAGAAAAGTATAAAAACCTTATATGTTTTTGAGGATTTTTTTTAATTAGAAGAGAATAAGTGGTGACAATATAACAATCAAAATTTTATATCGACCCTTGAACTATCTGTACAAAATTTCGCTGTCGTACTTGCTTTTGTTTAAGAAATATCAGCAGAAAAGTATAAAATGAAGCTACAACGGACACCCTGTATTTCTAGTTTTTAGTAAATAACTTTTTTGTTTATTTACTGTTTTTGCCCATTTTCAATACCAAACAAACCTTATATAAGATAAATATTGATTCGAGCCCTATCCTGCTTTCAACAGACAGACACATGAACAGACGGACGGACATAGCTAGATTGACTTAGAATCTAACCAGGACCCAGAGAATATATAATTTATGGGGTCTTAATAATTTTTTCGACATGTTATACACGGAAGGACAAAATCAATATACCCCCATCTTTTTGATGGTGGATATAAAAACATACCCGGATATGTGATTGTAAATATAAGGGTTAAAATACTTTATTTTAAAGTAAAAATTCTGTCTAAATATTCAAATGCAGAAATCTAAAAAAAATAAAATTTATAAGCTATAAATTATTTTGTTTTAAAAATTTTTAGCTAGAAAATAATACAGTAAACTTAATAATGTTGTAGGAAAAGTAAGCAATTAATCATGTGTAAAATAAAAGAACAAAATTAAAGGAAGAATGAAACAATTACCATAAAGTTTGCTAGAAATATTCAAGGTTTTTGATCAAAATACTTGAATTAAGAAATTAATAAACTTTAAAAAAGTTTAGCATAAATTTCAAAGTTAAGAAAATATTATAAAAAAACATATAAAATTCAATAGGTTTTAAACACTTTCAACTTTATTTAATGCTTTAAGTTTATAAAACATATTTATTTTCAAATATTTCCCCTCCTATTTCATACTTTAATATTTCTTAAAGAAAATTATTAAAAAATCATTTACCTATATATTACATTATTTGCAAAGTTTTAGCCATTATATCTGTAACAGTTTTTATATTATGTTTAAACTACTTAAGTTTACTCTAATGATGTAATAAGTTGTCTTCTTTATTGTTTTTCCATCGAAGTTTTTTTTTCCCCTATTTTTTTTTTTTTTTTTTTCTTTTCCGCTTCCCTTGAAGAATATTAAGGGGGGAAACAATTTACCAAGATAATTGTTTTCTCTATATTTTGCTTATCATTCTGGATAAAATGATTTATTATTTACAAGAAAAAATTTTAAGAAAAATGAAACAAGAAAATTATGAATTGAAAAATATAAAATAAAAGGTTTCATGATTTGAAAATTTACTTGAAATATATTTTTAAAACATGCATGTTTTATAAAAAAGAAAAACAATTTAAGGTAAACATTAAAATGAAGACAAATTTAGATTTTTTATTTAAAAGGGGTTTCATTCCTTACAGGACCATAACATTGTTTTTTCTTAAATATTATTTTCACAAAATGTACAATTCATTGCTACAATCCAATTGTGTTTTACTTATCTGGTTTCTGGGAAAGTCTCTTAAATGTTTTAATTTATTCCAGAAAATTTGTTGCATATTTATTAAGTGATTTAATTTGTACATTGAGTATTCTGATTTATTTCCACAGAAATTCACTGTAACATATATATAAGAAATTGTGCATTAAATTTTAATATAATTTCTGTGAATTAAACATTCATGAGTACTTTCCTATGAAATTATTCTCAATATTAATCTTTGGATATCTGAGTTTTAAAAATGTCAAAAACTGAAATTATATTCCTAAAAAATGGAATATTTTTAACAAAAAATTAAAAACAAATTTATTATTTATTATTATTTTTTTTTATTAAAAATTCTTGAAACAGTGACATACAGGTAGTATGTTTCTTCCCAATAAGCATTAAAAATTAATAAGCATTTACTTTAAATTTTAGTTGAATTTAACTTGTATTTTAGACCCTTTTTTAAATATTTTTCTAGTCAGAACTTTTTTAAATTCTGTTCAGACTTTTTGTTTCTTATCAAGAAATTTAAAAAATTTTGTAGTCAATTCGTTAAGAAAAAAAGTAAATAAAAATTCTAAGTTGCTATAATAATCTGTTTAAAGATTATATAGAACGTTCAATTTAAGGATCAATCTGCATTTTTTTTTCAAAAAGTGTGTGAATCACTAGTAAATAATTTTTGTTCAAAGTGCTGATGTTGCATCCATTCCACACAATCAATGAAATCAATCAGAATTTTGACGTAGTATATAACACGTAATCAGCAACAGTATCAGCAAAAATTATCAGCTGTTCACTGTTAGAATACCATGTTGATGTCATTACTTGTACTTGTGTATTTGAGTTTCCCATTTCTTTGCTCACTCCCTTTGTCTCGCTCTCAATCTGAGGTCAACTGCATTAACATTGTTATGTTCGACTTGAACATAAGTTTCCTTTTCACTGGAGTATAATATTGAATAAAAGTGTAGTAACACTGTATTTCAACTCTTGAAATTTGATTTTTTTTACTGGAAATCAACTTGTTTTACCCTTGAATTCCAGCAAAATTGCTTATTGGGTTACATCCAAATTGTATATTTTATGAAACTTTAAATTTTTTTTTCTTTTATGCCTTAATGAAAGAAACATGTCAAATGCATACTTTCTTTTCAATATTTTCCTCTGCACAAAAAACTACGCAATCATGCTATATATGGTTTTTCTTAAAATTGAAAAACATTTTTTGCCACCATATCGATCAGTTTTTAATATTCTCGCACAAAATGTTTAGGAAATATTCCATTTAATTTTTGCTGGCAAACATGAAAAATGTTTTATGGAAAATTCTTCATACATTGAGTGATAAATTCGACAATCAACAGCTATAAAAATGTTTAGTTTATATAATACAAACATTTGATCGCCTGGAATTGTAGTTTATGTTCTATTATTGTAGTTGTGCACTTTAAAGCACACATGTGCCAAAAAACAATTGTTCTGACAGTCGGAAAAATTTTTGAATAGACAAGTAATGTATGTGTATAGATTGTATGAAACAATAGTACAAATTTGCATACAACACCAGTGACCAGGCAAAAAAAGTTATTTAACAATTTGGTTGCATTTTAAAATTTGCTAAATAAAATTGAATAATGAGAAGAATGGCTGGTATATTTGATGGGAAAGGTGGTAATATAAACTTATAGGTATTGGGTATCATATATTAGGAATTAAATTTTAAATTGGAGAGTATTTAAACAAACAAGTACTTCTTTAATTAAAAGCACGATTTAGAACAAAAACTAAATTGTTTAAAATTAAAAATTGAATTAAAGCCATTGAAAAAAGAATGAGTAATTTTCATACAAAATTTATTATCAAACAATTTGATTGTTGTACGGAATCCAGAGCTACGAAAGAATTAATTAAATCTTAGCTTAATTTCTTTGAAATTTTTAATTCCAAATTAGGAAGTAGAAATTTTTTATTCCATAATACAATTATCAAAAACATAATTCTATAGCTTCATTCAAATTATTAAAATAATTCGTAAAATTTTTGCTACTTCAAATGTTCTCCAAATTGAATAAAAATATTTTTCTTTTATTAAATTTTTAATCCTTTATGATATCTATTCAAAAATATTTTCTAAAGTTAACCCATTTCCGACCGCTGTTGCATTTTCGGATCAATAACTTTAACATCGCCTAAGTAATTAATTATAGATTTAATGCTAATTTTTTACAGTTATTATTAGATAATATGGTGTCTTAAAAATATAATTATAAATAGGCTATTTAAAATTAGGTGTTAAAGCCACACGGATCGCCTAAAACGTTAGTGTTGCCAAAAACGCATCAATGGTCATTTCGGTGATATTTTTAAATCTGCTTTCCGAAAAAGTGCTTTTATGCTATGGGTGTATTCTAAAGGTAAATAGCTTTAAACCTTAAATAAAAATGTTCAAAATGTTCAAAAAAATTTTCAGGGTCCAAAAATTGTACGATTTCTGAAATTTTCCAGGCCCTGTACTTCGGAATGAAAAATACCTAGACGTTCAAATCCTTTTAGTTTGCTATAACAATCACAAAAACAAACTTTGTGCCAAATTTTGTAAAGCTATCTCAACGGAATCGGGTAGTGGTCTGAAATGGGATAATTTGTATTAGATTTGAATTGAAGAAAATTTTAATGATTCAATATATTTCTTAAGCTTGAAATCATCACTTTATTATCAATAAGAAGATGAAAGCAATATATGCTTGTGAAAATGTAAGGTTTAAAAATTATATTGATATATAAGTCCTTTACAACCTCATTTAAACATTATGGTAATTATCAGGTTAAGGTAGGGCATAGTCGAATATTACAGCATATAAAATGACTATTCCATTACAGTAAATATTTTTATGTTGTAGTCTCTACTATTATACGGAACTTTCCAGGCAAAGATTTAGGTTATCTTGATTTGTGGAAGAAAATGCTGGAAGATTTGAGAATTATTGTTCAGTTTTATAGTTTGTTTAAAATCCATATTCTCTTATACGATTAGGTGTATGGTGCTGAAGAACGCGTCACAGACAAAATTTTAAGCTTTTAAAGATTTAAAAACTTTTAATGTTGCGAAACCTTAAAAACTATTTAAAATATTAAATTAAATACTGGCAAAGTTTACTTATTTCATTAAAATCAGCCAACTTTCAAATGTGCTTCTGTGAACTGCTCAGAAAATAGTTTTAAAATTACTTTTTAAGGCTCTTGGCAGATTCTATATTAATGAAAATTTTGTTTTCAGATAAGATTTTCTTTTATTTCATGTCTTTTTTACAAAAAAAAAAAAAAATAATAATAATTTTTATTAGAAAATGTGTCCAATGATTAAACAATTTAATAGTTTATGGAAGCAAAGGGATTCATGACCTTTTTAGTATATCAATTTGTGGAATATTTTAAATACTCTAATAGTTATTTTGTTTTTATTTTATGTATGTCACGAAATTCCTATTTTGTTTTTAATTTATGAATTACTTATAAAAAATTCCTTCATAGTCTATCAACTGACCACTGGGTGTAATCATAATGAAAGGAAATGGGATGATTCAAAGCCTGAATTCCAAAATTTAATATAGAAAGCATTATGGTTATTGAAAAAAAGGGAATTTTACATAGTTAAAATATAATATAAATAAAAATTGCGAAATTATTGCTAATGAAATTATTTCATTAAACACAACAATCACACATTCCACTTTTCAGATGGAGCTTTAGCACTTTTTCATTAGTGACAAATAACAAACAAAATTGATGGAAGCTGACTGAATATTTTATTACGGTTCTATTTTAGACTATAAGCTCGTTTCTACTCGTTAGATCCAATAACGAGTAGAAGAACACAATGAAAAATTATATGGAAGGTAGGCGGATCACACCCACATTAATTTTCATTATTACCTTGATCCTTGAACTATTTATGGAAAATTGCAATTGCTTTTATTTAAGAGATATCGGCGGAAAAGTATCAACTAGAGATACGACGGACACTAGTTTTTCTAGTATTTGGCTAGATAGTAGATAAGTTTTTTTTTATGGTGGGTTTAAAATTCTACGAACTTTTTTGACTTTAGCAACAAACAAAGTACAAGTTCATTTGGTTTTACTCTTAGGCCCGTTATTATAACTTTCCAATAACTAAAGTTAGGATGTTATCTTTCACTTTAGCTGTTTTTGGTTGTTATAAGTATAAGTTAAGCCAAAAGTGACCAATAAGCTAAAGGCAAGAACATCTGACATTTAACTTTTATCGGACAGTTTATGTATTCAGAGCTGCCATATTTTCTGCTTTATAAAAGAAATAAATAAAATCATATTTATTCCGCTGTAGTTTTTAATAATTTTTCTGTCTATATTTATATTTGCTCTGGCGTTGTCTTTAATTAGCTTAAATTCATTTATTTTAAAAATTTCTTTGTTTTTTATTTGTTTATATTTCCGTTAGTGGCAGTTACGTTCAAATAGTACATGTTGCCACTACGTTAAGTGGCCAAAAGTAATCGGTTTTTGCATTGATATTGCTGTATTATCAAAATTATAAAATTTAACTTAAAACCAAGTTGTAATAACCAAATGTAGATAAAGTTCACTTTAGTTTATCTTACCTTTAACTATCTGATACCTTATAGGTAGGTTATAATAACGGCCCTTAATAAGCTAAAATAACGTTGATGTTTTGTTCGCACAAATATAATGTGCAGATATACTTTAAATTTGTTTGCAAAATATCTTTTCATATGTATTTTATGCAGCTGAAAGAAATAACAGTTGTACTTGAAACAATATTCTACTTACTATCCGGAGTCTGTGTAAAAGATTTTTATGCAGTTTTAAATTCCACTCTATAGCTCTGTGCAATAAGATCTAAATATAAAGTAATATGTTTAAAACTATGCAAAACTTTTTTATAAATGCATTTTATTTGCTGAAAAAGTAATATATTTCTAAAAATTTATTTTATCAAACTGTTAAAGTAGGTTCTCACCAACAATAAAATCTTCAAATTTTATACAGTTTTGTTAAATGCTTATGAAACAAAAAAGTGATTATGAATAATAAATTTTCAAAATTTCTTATTAACCTTCAATAAAACCTTATATAAATTTTTCAAAATGATTATGAATAAGGCTGTAAGAATTTAAATTTCATTTTACATATCTTTGATAGAGAGGTGACTTTTGCCTTATATACCTTAAATTCTCTTTAAAGTACTGTAATGAGATGTTAATCGATTAAGCTTAATACAATCGTGATATATTGTAATCTCATGTTTAAACAAAAGCTTTTCAAATGTTTGGTACTTGTTCATATAGGGAAAGAACGTAGAGATTGTTTTGCATCTCGAACCCAATTTTTTCATCCCCATAGGCTTCAGCAAGGAAAGTATTACATTGTTGATAGTATTGGAAATCGCCCATCAATACGATTCTATATATGAACCTAGACAAATAATGCTGTCTATTACGGTATCTAGCAAGAGATTATCCACGTTATATTGTGGATTAACACATTCTGAAGTAATGAAAAAATGTAGTTATTTAAATAACACGATGAGACTTCTGAACGTATACTCTCCGATTGTCTCTCCGTACAGTTACGAGGCAAGTTTATTGCTTTTATGGTGAATTAATAGGATGTTTAGGTCACGTTATGTAAGGTATACATTTGCCTTTTTCTCAATAGCAATAAAAATATATGTATTTTTGTAGAATATTTAGAGAATCTTAACTTTTTCTATAACAACTAATGACTACAACATATTACAACTTCTGCCAGTAAGTAGTTAAATCTTAAGATCACAGGAAAGTGTGTATTTTTAGCTGAACAATGTACAGAACAGAAAAAAAAAAAAAAAATAAACAATAAAGAATTAACAACTAATTTTAATTAATTTAAAAGCAAAATAACAAGCTTTATTTTAACTACTTACATTAGTGAACTCAACATGTACAACAAAAGCACTGCCATGTAAAATTTAATTAAATTTAGTTATTACTACAAACACCTTCATTGCCAAGAATTTTTTTCTTTACTTGCATTTAAAACAAAATATATTTTATTTAAACTTTTAACATTAATATACAATGATTTTTTAATCCCTCCCTCCTTAAATAAGTAAGCATTTATAATATTGCGTTTAATTTATTAAAAAAAAGGGAGCATAAATGTGGTGTGAAAAGCAAAACTTTAAATTGTAATTTTTAAACTTTTTATCTTTCATTTGTGTTTTTAGCTGAAAGTATTTTATTTAAAAATCTCTTTTTTTCCATATTGTCCTACATATTGAACTTTTCATTTATAAATACATTGATAATTGCTAATCCCTTGAGTACGAGAAATAAAGAATTCAATTAACTTTTGTTATTGATGCAATAAAAATATATACACACGGAAAAAAAAAGAGTCATTGTACATTGATTTTATCTTTTTTTTTTATTGTACTCGTTTTTTAACTTTGACAGCAATTTAACTTTGTAAGTAACTGACAGCACTAACAATTTTCCCGAAATCTTTTTGCACAAATGTATAAACGAGCTTATAGACAGATAAGAACAAATGTATTGATTTAAAAATAAAAAATAACAAAAAAGACATTTAAAAAAAAAAGATCTGAGCAATAATAAGGCACGCCAGGAAAATAATTAAGACCATTTTTATATAAAACAAATTAAAAGAAATTCATTCAAGCCACATATTTATATTTATTTAATTTTTTACAATTTTATAAATCTGAACACTTAAATTTTAAAAATTTTTATTCCCGATAACTCTGTATTTAATTTGTATTAGCTTGGCCTTCTCTGTACATTTTAAATCAGATTTATATATTGTTTTATTTTTATTACTTTTGTTCTCACTAGCTCTCAATCTCTTCCCCCAGTCTTATTCAAAATATATATATATATATATTTTTTTTTTATATTACAACTGTAACAAAAGTGTTGTAATAACTATTGCTTAAACTAAAAGTGGCACGCAGATAAAATGAAATAAAAATAAAAAATCTTTTTGTTTCTTTTTTAAACAAGAATTTTTTCCCTCCAAAGAGAATGTAGAAGATTTCTTTTAATGCAATCATGTAACCCAGTAAATGTATTGTATATAAAGAATTTTCTCATACTTACTACACTAACATTGTTACACATACAATAATGAGTGTATGTATGAGTGTTTGAAGATTCTTGTACCATTATGTATCCCTTATGTATTGTTTAACACAAAAAAAATCTTGAGTAGCTTTAGTAAATATGTTAACAGTATAAAATATTT
This sequence comes from Protophormia terraenovae, assembly GCA_951394005.1. Lineage (NCBI taxonomy): Eukaryota > Metazoa > Arthropoda > Insecta > Diptera > Calliphoridae > Protophormia > Protophormia terraenovae. The sequence goes on along the minus strand of OX596075.1, from coordinate 109,043,265 downwards.
TCTCTTTTGTTTTTAAGTTTACAGGGAAACAAAGTAGCTTTAAACAGAAAATATTCTTACTTAGAAGAAATACTTGCATAAGGCAAAAAGAAAAAAAAAAAATAATAAAAATTGCAGCAATTTTATCTCAAGAGATGTTTAGAGAATTTTTGTTAAGCTTTTATTTCCTGTATGCAACACCATTATAATGTGAGTGGAGTAAACTTATATATAAAGTTTTGATTTCTTATAAATTGCAATTATTTTAAAATGTATTACTTAGATCAACAGATTTTTGTGATTTCATTAAATCTTTGAAGTATTATTTTGATAAAATATGTAATTTTCAGCTGTTAACTTATTTTTATAGTTCTTTACCTTAAAAAGTATTAGATAAAATAGTTCAAAATGTTTAGAATATTCTAAAAAGAATTATAAAGCTTTTAGGGATTTTAGAATAGCTTTAAAATTTTTTCGAAGAGATAAATTACATCTAAGTAATGCTTTAAAATTTCTTTTGTATCTCCAAGATTTTTATAAACCATTACAGCTTTATAGGTTTATTTCCATAGTTCATAGGATGGGTGCAAAATTTTATTGAAAGCTCAGCAGTTTCAAAGCTTTTAATGTTCTAAGAATAGTTTAACAAACTCCTCAAATCTTCTTCAGATTTTCGGAAATTTCCAGAGCTTTTTAGAAATCTTTAGAATTTGTAAAGAGCTTTTTAGAGACCTTTCGTGCTTCAGAAGTATCTTAGTAATTCACGAATATTTTTCCAAAGTATCGATAAGATAAAAAGCTTCAAAGTTTCTAAATTTTCTTCAGAGTTTCTAAAACTATTTAGTAAGCTATCGAGCTTCAAAGAAGCATCAGTGTTTTACTAAAAAGTTTTCATGATTCACAGAGTAGGTTCTAAGCTTGGAACTAATACTCAATAGTTTACAACTAAAAATCTAGAATCTAGGAATGCCTTAATAGCTTATTGGCTTTTTAGTTAAATTTACAAAGTTTTAGAGCGATTTTGAAGGTTCCCATTTGGCGATCTTTTTAAGAAACTTCCAAAATATTACAGTATACTTTATTAGAGCTTTTAATTTTCTCATAAATCTGAAAGCTTCTTTCTGAGATTCTCAGTGAGGATGGTAATTTCGTTAATTTGTCTTCAAAGATGCTTAGGAAGATATTTAAGAAAAAACATCGAAGAAATATTCCAATAAAAACACGCTTTAATAATCCTTAAGTTTCTAAACGATTTTGAAAGATAACTCAAATGTTTCTAACTTGTGAGCTTTTTAAGAAATCTTAAAAATTCTACAAAGAGCTTTAAGAAAACTGGTAAGATTCTTTGACAGCATAAAGTTATTTTTATAAAGATCGGAAACTCTCTGAAAAGAGTTCAAATATAACTTATTAGAAAGCTTTTTATCAAAGTATTTAAAAAATTTCTGTACACAAAACTTCGAGAAATAGTGAAAACTTCTGCAAAAGTTTAAAAGCTTATTTAATAAAATTCAGTTAATCAAAAAGAGGTTTAAAATTGTTTAAGAGTTGCTTGAAAGGTTTTTACGAAAAGCTTAAAAAGTTTCATAGAAAGCTTCAATTAATAACTAATTGGAATGCCGTAATAGCTTATCATCATCTTAGAAGGTTTTCAGGCTTCTTATAAATAATCAAAGAGAACTTCAAGAAATGGTTTAAACTTCTGCAAAAGTTTATTAAAAAAAAAAAAAAAATTCAGTTAATCAAAAGGAGGTTTAAAATTGTCTAAGTGTTGCTTGAAAAATGTTTACGAAAAGTTTAAAAAAGTTTCATAGGAAGCTTATAATAATAATTTATTAGAATGCCGTAATAGCTTATGAGCATCTTATAAAGTTTACGGGCTTCTTAAAAATAATCAAATCTTCTTAAAAAGCTTAAAAGACTAATTGAGAGGTTCTCTACTTGCGAGTTTTTCAGTAAATTTTCAAAACTCTACAGAGAGTTTTAAGAAAACTTTTTCGAAAATCAGAAAGCTTCCTTAAAAATATTCAGATGTTCTCAGGAAAGCTTCAAGTTTTTTTTAAAATGCTTCAAAGATTCTTAGAAGGATATAAAAAAAACTCCTTAAAAAACTGAAAAGCATATAAAATAAGTTTTGGAGAAGCTCTAAATCTTTCTATAGATGTTTTAATGTTTCCTACATAGTATCTTAACCTCTGACAAATCATTGTTTCAGAAAAGCTTTTTAATTTCCTAGAAATTGAGCAGTTTAGCTAATTTTAAAATTAATAATTAATAAAGAGACATTTGTAGATAGCAAGAACTGTTTGATGTTAAAGGCTCAAGGAAGTTTTTATATTAATAAATATCGTGTTAGAATGAATTTCTGCGACAATTTAACGATATCCGTCCGTCTGTCTGCCTATGTAAACTTTTTAGCATTGGAAATTTTATAATGAATGTTTAACTGAGAACTTTTATAAATATAAGAATATAAATAACAAGAACTGTTAAGTGCTCATGGATGATTCTAATTTAATAAATATCGTGTTAGAATCACTTATTAAAACGATTTAACGATGCCCGTCCACCTGTCCGTCTATGTAAACATTTTAATCAAACTAATGGACGCAATTTTCAAAATAATTTCTTGAAATTTGGTATATAGATGGCCCATGTATTTTTCTTTCAATTGTTCGTACTGTAGTAATTTCTAAATATAAGGAATATCAACTTTTACTAAATATTCATATAAATAATTTGAATTTTTATAGATATATTAAATTTAAATATGTTTTTCTTTAGCATTTCAAAATTTATATGTATATTTTAGAACCTTTTGCACTAATTATATTCCAGCATTACTAAACAATTAATGTCTTGCCGCATACTGTACTTTTAAATACTAATCCATATTATTGTTAAAACTAAAAAGCAATTGCTAATAATGTTATTTGATTCTGGTAAAATGTACGAGTATTTTGCTCCTAGTATTACCTACGTACTACTTTTGATGAATATATGTATATGCAACTTTTTAATGATATAGTCATAGTAGCAAGTATATGTCAGAAAATGGAAGGAGAAGGAAAAAGATTTAAATAAATCTCATTAAATATTAAGAGGATTTTGTAGATTCTATTTTCGTTTTGCAGTTAAAAAAAAAACACACTTGAAGTACTAGTAGCTTTTATATGTATGTCTAGTATCTTTAACTGCTGAAACGAAGACTTTCAGCTAATTAAGTAAAACAAGTATTGTTTTACTAAATTGTAATAGCGAAATATTTCTAGTCTTTTTATAGCTTTAAGAGTGTAGAAGGAATAACTGAATACTTATAAAAATAAATCCTAATGAACTAAACATTATGATTCAGTATTAATAAATTTATTTGGAAATAGTTTTATTTGATTCCAATTGTAATGAGTTCTAAAGAAATTTATGTATATTATTTATCATAATATGTGAAAAACACTCTTTTGCTTAATTAAAGTATTACAAAATAATTTATAATATCTTAATATTTCTTAGAATCTTTAGAATAGATTTATAACATAGAAATGTTAGCAATTATAAACCATAAATGTTGTGAAAAATTGTTCTTAAGAATTTAAATCGAAAATAATTTTGAAATCCTATAACAAAACTTTGTGGAAATATTTTCCCTAAATGTGAATAAAATTATTTTTTTTTTTAATTTAAGTACATTTTAGCTAAAATTAAATATTTTATTTAAATTTATAAACAAAAAATATTGTGGAAAGTTGTTCTTAAAAAAATAAAAAGAAAATTATTTTTAAGTACTATTACCAAGTTTGTGGCATTATTTTTCTTAAATTTAAATAGAATCATTTAATTTTTTCTTCATTTTAAATAAATTGTATTTACCAAAAGTTACCACCATATACACATGATTTCATACCCACTCCCTTGGCAACGATTAAGAAATAAATACACGTTTAATCATTTGATATGGTGTTAATTTTAAAAAAAAGACCCTTAAATCACACCTGATTTGAAGCAACAACAAAATTCATTGAAATTACTTATAGAAAGAAAAATACACCTGGTATTTATTTTCATGTTACACAAAAAATTACATTTACACAAACACACATATGTTGGAAATACACACACACATTTATACTAGTATGGAGTATTTAAAAAAAAATTATACAATTCCTTTTGAAAACCATGTACAACAAGATTTTTTTATATAAAAATACACGCAAAGAGGCTAAGAATTTAAAAATAAAAAATAAAAAATACAGAAATTCAATTTGTATTTGGCTTCAAATAGAGTTGAGGTATTTGCCCCAAAGTTCTGATACATCAAATTTATTATGTATTATCAATTAAAACTTTTAAGCTATTTAGTAAACTAATACCTTTTAATCTATTGAGTTGAGGCAAACATATGTTAAAAAAAAAAAAAGTACTCCCAGAACTGCTTGGCTTTTTTACATGTCCCTATTATTAACAAAATAACAACCACAAATAAAAACGGCAGAATGAGAGTGAGAGCTGAAATGAAAAAGGAAACTGAAAAATACCAACACACACTTAAACTGTATTTAACACGCACCAAACCAACATGGCAACAATTTTTATTTTGTAAATTGTAGGTGGGAGGAAGTTTTGGGCAAACAAAACTTCTATCAATTTGTTTTCGTTTGGTATTTTCTCATACAATTCGCCATTTAGAATGTTAAGCGTTATTTCTTTTATTTTAACAATTTAGTGCGAACAACAAAGAAAAAACATCAAAAAATATAAAATCATATAAAATAAAACAGTCGCTGTATGAAAGAGACGCAGAAAAAAAGTAACGGAATTTACTCATATCCGTTTCCGTTTCCGCGGTTTTCAATTATTTTTCTTTATTTTTGTTTGAAAGGTTTCTCTCTGTTTTATAGCAAAATGCTAAATTGATTTTCTGTATATTTTTCTTTTTTTTTTTTCTACATTTTGCTAAAACTGAAAAGCTGTAATTTTATGAAAGAATTTCGAAAATTAAAAGAATTGACACAACACAAGTGGTTTGGAAATTATAGCCATAAGCACAAAAGATTATAATGAAATTGAATTTGTAATGGATGTTAATTTTTGTGTTTAAATAAATATGTTTATAGTTTTTGTTTTGCAGAAAGAGATTTTCTGAAACAAGAAAATATATTAGACGAAGAAAACACACATGTATTTTACACAATTCAAAAACATTACACATTCCTATTACGTAAATCACAAAAATGATATGAAACAGAAATATAAACCTCCCACTTTCGCCTATAAACTTTATTCTTCTTTGCCTGAAGGTGTCCCTTCAACACAAAAAATTTTAATTGATGAAGATTTTACCTAGAAATGAACTAGAACTGAACTAGAACTGAACTAGAACTGAACTAGAACTGAACTAGAACTGAACTAGAACTGAACTAGAACTGAACTAGAACTGAACTAGAACTGAACTAGAACTGAACTAGAACTGAACAAGAACTGAACTAGAACTGAACTAGAACTGAACTAGAACTGAACTAGAACTGAACTATAACTGAACTAGAACTGAACTAGAACTGAACTAGAACTGAACTAGAACTGAACTAGAACTGAACTAGAACTGAACTAGAACTGAACTAGAACTGAACTAGAACTGAACTAGAACTGAACTAGAACTGAACTAGAACTGAACTAGAACTGAACTAGAAATGAACTAGAGCTGAACTAGAAAAGAACTGGAACTGAACTAGAACTAAACTAGAACTGAACTGGAACTAAACTAGAACTGAACTGGAACTGAACTAGAACTGATGTAGAACTGAACTAGAACTGAATTTGAATTGATTTAAAACTGAAGTATTGCAGAACTGTAAAATCTTCGAATTTTCCTTATTGGTTGCACAACCCCTAGAATATTTTTCTTAAATTTTATATTGCATATTTCAAAGCTTAATTTTTCTTGCAGCAAAAACAGCTATTAAATTTTTTATTTTATAACCCCCAATACAAACTTAAAACAATTATAATTTATACAATTTTACTAAGATATCAATAAAATGAAAAGAATTTATTCATACAATTCAGACATAAGAAATAAAAAACAAGTAAACAAGAAAAAATAAAATAAAATTTTTTGTTATCTTTAACAAATAAGCAAGAAAATCTATAAGTAGGCAAAGAAAAAAAGCAACCAAAGAATAATCATAAATTTTAAACTTAAAATAAGAAAATTCTATAAGAAAACCAAAAAGAAAGATGAAGAAAATAAATGAATTATTGATTACTTTTTGTTTAAGAAAATGTTTACGTTGTATTTTCTTTTTATGCTATTAAGAGAAATACCAAAGTAAATTATTCACACAGCTGACAAAGTGGTAAACTGTTGGTTGCAAGACGATGAGAAAAAAAAAAAAAAAAAACAAATAATAAAAAAATGTTAAAAATTCTGAAAAAGAATTTCATTAACATTATAAGCTCTTAAAATAGCTTACGCACACACGCTTATATTAATACACATGTATGTAGGTGTTTCCTGTAAATATCTTTCTACCTTAACAAAATATTTTAAATTTATAAATTTTGTTAGGATTTTTTCCAAAATTAATAAAAGCGAAATATTTATTTATTTATTTTTCTTGTTTTTATAATGAATTTTTTTCTAAAGCGTTTTATAATCTTGATTGAATGCTTATTAAACTTCCAGCTAATCAAAGAAAAAGTTATTCACGTTTACCCCAGAACAATGGGTAAATTTGTTTAAATAAAAAAAAAGGTTAATATTCTAATATTATGCATGATTTATTTTTATTGCCACAGGAATTTCATCATCACCGTCATTTCGTAGAGTGTATCCATGTTATTAGCATAATATTAAATGTATATTTATTTTTATCATTGTAAACTTTTATTTTTAGATAAAAGTTTTAAGAACACAAGCAAATAAGTAGCTTTTGTAATATGAGTGATGGCAGTGTTTAAATTTCTGGGAAATTTCAATTATTTTATGTTATAGCTTGTTTAATTTGTGAAAGAAAATTTAAAAGAATTTTTATATCATAAAAAAAGAAGAAATTAAAAATTTTAAAGTGGTTTTTAATAAAAAGAATTTATTTTTGCCACTTATTATTATCAATTTGTTAGAGATAACAAAATATATCTTTAAGGTCGTATTTAAAAAAGCTGCCATCAATAAAATATTTATTAAAAGTACAAAATAAAGTTTTAATAAAATTTTTATTGCATGTTTATTTTTCTTCACCCATTAACTTATTTTATAAGTATATCATGAATATCTTAAAACAAATTGTTCTTAAAGATAATATAATCTTAACATTGTTGTCTATTTAATTTAATGTTTCACTCAAGTTCTGCTAGCCTTAAGTCTTGATAGTAGTAAACAAGGGAATGTAAGTGGTAAAACCACAGTAATAATTTTGTTAACCAATTAATAATATTAATAGATTTACACATAAACACAATATATAAAAATTTACATATTTTAATATTAAAGTAGTAATACAAAATTTATAAACAACAATAAATATGTATAAGGATACATGAAATATTTACAATATATTTACACTAATATTTACATATAATTCATTTACACTTTCATATAAAATATAAATAATATATAAAACATATAGGCATGTAATGTATGTATATGTGTGTGTATTTCAATACAAAAATATTTGTATAAAGAATTTTCATATTTAATATAACTAAGAGCAAAATATAAATTACAAATAGTAGCCCAGCAGTTCGGGTTACTATTTTAAGCAAAATATGTTGCTACATGTGCATACCAAAAAAAAAAAAAAATGTTAATTTTAACCCAAATTGACCTAGCGCACCCATATGGTAACGCAAACAACGGTTAAATAGAAAGCTATATAGCGTAGAAGATACTAAAAATTTAGAATAAATTTGAATTACATTTCATCATATGGAGTCTTGTTAATAATATTAATAATATTAGTCTTGTTAATAAATTTAGCTTGTAAACCCTTAAAATTATTATTGTTAAAAATCTAAAAAATTAACGACATGAAAAAGTAATTCATACATTTTCTTACACTGTGTTAATTTTTAGAAAAATCTTTTATGATTTTTATATAAATAAGAAGTACTATATTACATTGGTATAAATCAATAAAATATATAAAATGTTTTTATCCTGTTTTTTTATGGACTATATATCTGCATTACCATATGGGTGCGCCAGGCATAACAAGGAATTTTTTTTCGTAATACATTTCTTTGAAAATTGTGTCAAAAAATGTAATTTTTTTTTGGTAAAAAACTTGTTTTTCCGGTAAATTATCCGTCAATGGAGCTTTGAAGATCTTGAAAGCGGCAACTATTAATATGTCTGAAGGATTTTCATCGAACGTCCTAAAAATTATAGTTATATTAGTGACGAAGTCGATTCTGGTAACGTTTCTAGCAGTAGTTTTTCACATTAAGTCCTTGATACATTGCTTAAAACCAAAATGTGATAGTTTATCATAATGAGTATAAAATAGGAACATCGAAAAGCAGAATTTTTACGCATATAATGGCATTTGTGTTAAAATTTGTTTGTCAGCATCAGGGAAAATAGAAAGGAAGTTTTAAATAATTATAGTGTAGGACTCCAAAAGTCATTTGCTACTCTGTAAATTATATTTAGTGGATGTCCTCTAATATTCATAGGTTCATTCCTAACACAATAAGTTTTTATGATCGTGGTGAAAGTAATTTTTTAGTACCAACAGCTATAATAAGGCGTTATATTGTTGAATGCTCCAACTAAAGGAGGTTTTCTTAATGCTGAATGTTTGATATGTAAATTACAACATACTAGAACTCATATTGAATTGCATCTTCTTAAGAAATTTGTCATTTTTTTAACAAATTTTCTAATTTTCTTCTTACAAAAAAAAAATATCTATGTAGTGCCTGGCGTAACCATATGGTAACGGCCCGTTCTGCCCGACCTAGGAACCAAAACAAACTTTTATATAATGGGTAAGTTTTCTAAGGCCCCATAGACCAAAATTTGAAAATTTCATCATTATCTGCAACAAAAAACATTCCCGGTCAATTTGGGTTAATAGAACTAATAGCAAAATATATGTAAATAAAGTATCCTAATAGTTTTGCTGACTATTTCTAGTATCAAGTAATAAGCAGTGAGAAAAGTAATCTTTTTTATCCTATACCAAGAATTGGAACTAACGTTTCAGTTCTAGTTCAGTTCTAATTTACTTCTAGTTCAGTTCTAAATCAGTTCCAGTTCAGTTCTAGTTCACTTCTAGTTCACATATAGTTCGGTTCTAGTTTAGTTCTAGTTCAGTTCTAGTTTAGTTCTAGTTCAGTTCTAGTTCAGTTCTAGTTCAGTTCTAGTTCAGTTCTAGTTCAGTTCTAGTTCAGTTCTAGTTCAGTTCTAGTTCAGTTCTAGTTCAGTTCTAGTTCAGTTCTAGTTCAGTTCTAGTTCAGTTCTAGTTCAGTTCTAGTTCAGTTCTAGTTCAGTTCTAGTTCAGTTCTAGTTCAGTTCTAGTTCAGTTCTAGTTCAGTTCTAGTTCAGTTCTAGTTCAGTTCTAGTTCAGTACTAGTTCAGTTCTAGTTCAGTTCTAGTTCAGTTCTAGTTCAGTTCTAGTTCAGTTCTAGTTCAGTTCTAGTTCAGTTCTAGTTCAGTTCTATTTCAGTTCTAGTTCAGTTCTAGTTCAGTTCTAGTTCAGTTCTAGTTCAGTTCTAGTTCAGTTCTAGTTCAGTTCTAGTTCAGTTCTAGTTCAGTTCTAGTTCAGTTCTAGTTCAGTTCTAGTTCAGTTCTAGTTCAGTTCTAGTTCAGTTCTAGTTCAGTTCTAGTTCAGTTCTAGTTCAGTTCTAGTTCAGTTCTAGTTCAGTTCTAGTTCAGTTCTAGTTCAGTTCTAGTTCAGTTCTAGTTCAGTTCTAGCTCAGTTCTAGTTCAGTTCTAGTTCAGTTCTAGTTCAGTTCTAGTTCAGTTCTAGTTCAGTTCTAGTTCAGTTCTAGTTCAGTTCTAGTTCATTTCTAGTTCAGTTCTAGTTCAGTTCTAGTTCAGTTCTAGTTCAGTTCTAGTTCAGTTCTAGTTCAGTTCTAGTTCAGTTCTAGTTCAGTTCTAGTTCAGTTCTAGTTCAGTTCTAGTTCAGTTCTAGTTCAATTCTAGTTCAGTTCTAGTTCAGTTCTAGTTCAGTTCTAGTTCAGTTCTAGTTCAGTTCTAGTTCAGTTCTAGTTCAGTTCTAGTTCAGTTCTAGTTCAGTTCTAGTTCAGTTCTAGTTCAGTTCTAGTTCAGTTCTAGTTCAGTTCTAGTTCAGTTTAAGTTCAGTTCTATTTCAGTTCTAGCTTAGTTCTAGTATTATGTCCCATAAAAATTAAAATTGATACTTTTGTTATAAGAACTGTTGGATTTTATAGCCTATGTTTACGTATTGTTCGAAATCGTTATGTTAGAAAATAATTTGAAAAGTTTTTCCAACTAATTGTTTCATAAATACATATAAAATTACCAACTATAATTGAATACATTGATATTTTCATCATGTGCCATATGTATAAATATATACATGGAAATATAAAACATTTGGGGGAGTTTCGAATTGAAGTATTTTATTTCCACTAATTATTTTTAATATTTTAAAATTAGTATTGGAAATAAATTTTTCTCCCAAACAATCTCGGTAATATAAGGTGAAAATTCTTTATTGCAATCGATTTTCTAATTAACTCTAATTTTTCTTGCGTATATGCTCTGTTATTCTTCAACCTGTGACGATTTTGTCAACATTAACCTGGAAGTACTAACACCTTTTAATTATTGTTACAAAATATTCCATATAAATACATAAATTATGTTCGACCTTAATTCAAAAACAATAAATGCAGAACAGGAAATTAATTCTTTCATAAAATCAAATTAGCATTTAAATATTAAATAAATATTACACCAGGGTTATAAAAAATAAAATTAGATTAATCAAAATTTGCATATTTATAACATTTTTTGAAATAGATTAACAACAGGATACAATGATATTTTATTAAACAAATTTATATCCAGAAATAAAGAAATAAAAATGTTTTAGAAATACTGTAATTGATTTAATTCGAATAAACATATTTTTTATGAAAGCGAAATTCTATTTCGTTTAAACAGGAAATTAAACATTAAATTCTATAAATAAATTTATTATGAAAAAATTAACATTTAGCTAATATTTTTATCTAACTAAATTCATCAAGAATTCACCCATTTAGTCAGTAATTATATTTATGTATGTATATGTAAACGGGTGGTATAATTTATAAATTATGTATTTTTATTGATGCCAGCAAGTGAGTAAGTAAGTACTTACAAACATAAGCTTATGCTCCTACATAAAGAAACATACACCTGCCTACTCTTTACTCCCACATAAGTATTTAACTATATTGTACATATATGTATATAAACAATTTCATATGAAATTACATACAAATAAATACATGTAAAATGTAATAACAATCATTAAAGATTTATGCCATACTTAGTATTTACATGTGTTGTATCTGAGTATAAGTGTGATTTATATACACGCATTTATACACATACATATACACAAGTTATATAAGAGTATATTGGTTGTTGAGAAAAATTTAATGCGTTGTTGATATATTGGAAAAAAAGCCATTTTAATATGTTTTATGTATTACTTATTTAGAATTATATTTGTAGCAAGTGAATAGATTCACTTACTTAAAGATTTAAAGGACAATTTAATTTCAGAGGACTTTTACAAAAGGAATTGAAGTATTTAAGGATAATTAATTCGTAATTAGGATATGCTTATTTATTTATATTAAAAAAATAGTTCTTAAACAAAAGTATGTAAATGGTTTAAATTAGTGAAGGGCATTTTTTAAATTTTCTATCTTGTGAGTGTAGGCTAAAAAATGCTTCTAGTGTGTATTTGCCCATTATCGGTATAAACCTTGAATTTCTGTCAATTTAAATTTAAAGTTGTTTTTTTATTTCAAAATTTTTATAAGATTCCCTATAACATTTTTTATTTATTTTTGAATTTTATTCTTAAAGAAAATTAATTTCTATTGAAAGCATTTTATTTTTGAAACTTGATCTCTAACTCTCTCCAAAATTTTAAACAAAAATTATCTTGAAATATATTAATTTTTACCAAAATAATTTCTAAATATTAACTTTTGTTTTCTCTATTCATATTCACCACATAAAAAATTTTTCAATTGCTAAATATAAATAGAAAATATTTGTTTATGGATGTATGTACGTATGTATGTAAGTATGTTTTTGTTTTCAGAAAAATAAATTGTTTTATTTACTTTTAGCATTGTTTACTTATACCCAATGTAGGTGTTAATACGTGTATATGTACGTATGAATATATGCCAACATGTTATTTTTCTACACAGAGAAAACAGTTTCGTTGTGGCAACCGAATTTTTTGCCAATCGAATTCGTTCGGTTCTAAGTACTATTTTACAATTCAATTGCGACTACCGTATGTATACGCTACACGCAACTGTTTCCAAAAACAATTTGTTAAAAAATTTAAACTATTATTGTGAATTGAAATACATTTTTTTATTCTATTGACAGTTCTGTTTATTTATTTATTATTCTTATATATGTTTATACATACATTAAAAATATACAACACATTATCTTCTCTTTGTTGGATTTCTGAACTACACAATTTGGAGAAGCCTTAACTTCTTTAATAACACATAGATGGACATGCATCTTTACCAATGAACTAGCTTGATTTTGCAAGGAATATATATGTAAATATTTACGGCCTCCATAGATAAAAGTTTATAAAGTTAATAAGTATTCCGACGACTTTAAGACTACCTGTAAGGAATGTTTACCAGTTAAAACGCTAACGTCTTTGTATTTATTTAAATTATTGTTTGTTTACTTACCGACGATTTTAAAACTAAATGTCTGAATGAATGATTCATCATTCACATTTCTTGGCAGAATTTCAGAAAGAGCTTTGTCTTTGAATGGTGTAACAAGGAAATATCGTTAATTGATGAGACCACAATTTTATAGACAACAAAATGACCTGGATTAATGGTGATTTTATATAGCAGCTTTAAATGTTTGTAAAATTTTTACTATGAAGGTTTTGGTTTGCTTCTTAAAAAAATTAAATAGTAATAATTAGATTAAAGATCATCCGGCTCACCTTTGTTACCAATAACTTTGTAATAACGTATTTGAAACATTGAAGAAAAATTTTACAAATTAATAGGTTGGCATGGACACATTGTCACGAAAGCTTTTCTGTATGAAAATTTAGATTTTAACAAAACTATTGGCCTTCGTCCATAAACCATAGGTGATTTTTAATAGCCAAATATTAATCCTAGCTCTTTATTCGAAGATTTTTAAATCGGAAGATTCTCCAAACTAAATTATAAATATTTGTTGAAACTTGTATGAATGTATTTTTAATTTCTTTTTTATTTAAAATATAAAATAAAATGTCAAAAAATTTATAATAGAAATATTTAGTTAGGAACACCGAATTTGATTTTCTTGCATTATAACAGAATTTTATAATTCCAATTACTAACGTATTCTATTATGACCCCACTTTCTAATTTAAATTCAGTTGCTGTTTTAGGTTTTATAAAATAAATTTAAATAATTGTACGAATTGGTGTGTTTAACTAAATTTACAATTGTATCAGTTTTAATTCTATTATAATAACTATTTAAATATTATAGCTATTAAATAAAATTTATATTTACAAATTGTTGGTCTTTTCTATGCAAAGAAAGGTATTCTAACTCAAATTTTACAATTGGAATAGATTTCCAATCAATCTCTTTTCTGTGTGTATGTAAGCTTGACTATATGTGTTAGTTTCAATTATTATTATTTTCTTTAACAACCATACACTCATACATACAAAAGTAGTTTATTTTAACTACATATGTATGTATATATGTATATGCAAAATCATATTTTCCTATACAATAAAATTGTTACAATTTTGTTATTTTTATTTATTTTTTTATATTTCCTAAACAATATAAACCATAAACAATAACTAACTATATTTATATTAAATATTTGTAAGTAACTGTATGTATTTGTAAATTTAAGTTTTGTGAATTCTAAAGGATTTTGTTTATTTAGGATACAGTGAGTTACAGAAAGTGCAAATATTTATCAAGTCTTTAGAAGTTGTAACTTTTAATATTATTAATTTTAAAGCAAAATATTTAAATTAGAAAAAAATATTTAAGATTTATTTAGGCTAGAAAAGATGTAGCCATTATTATTTATTAAATTAATTTTGAAACTTAATCAGGGTTAAAAATATGACAAGGGTTATAAAAGCTGAGGATAATATTTGTTACAATTTAAAATATTATAAAATAATTTTTTTTGTTATGAATTTCTAGCATTTTTAGGAAAACTATTGTTATAGTTTTAAACATAAAATCAATTTATATTTATTTATTTCTCATTCATATGCAGCCAATTTTAAGAAAATCAATATGATGTATATTTATATATTTTTTCTTATGTATTAACAATTTTGTTCTCTACAGTTTATTTATAAATTTAAAGATTTACTATTGCAAGTTTTACTTTTATTGCCTTGTTAAAATTTTTATATATTTGTTAATCTATAGAAATTTATAGATACTACATATTTTTGTGCTATTTGCAAGAACAATATGTTGGCAGAAAAAACAACAACTGAGCAATTAAAAGTTGTTAAAATTTAAAATAATATGAACAATATGAAAAGTCAATAATTTCAAAATATTTAAATATAAGCCAATTAGAAGGGAGTCAGTAAAAAATTATATTATTTTAAAAACAAAATTTTTTATTGACAAAAAACTAGAAATTTTAGAAATTTTCTAAAGAAAGTTATTGTTTATGATTTTTTAGAGAATATTTGAGAAAAATTTTAATAAAATTTTGCAAGAGATTTCTTTCGAAAACTTTCTAGAGAAAATTTTTCCTAAAAAACGTTCTAAAAAAAATATTTATTTTGGGCAATAGTTTTATCTATAGATACATTTTGTCTAGAAAATTATAGTTATCGATAATTTGTCTATATAAAATTTTAATTATCGATACAATTTCTAGATAGAATTAAAGGTATTGCAATATTTTTTTTATATAAGATAAAAGTAATCGATACATTTTCTAAGTCAAGTGAAAATTTCAAAATAAAATTATAATTTTTTAGAAAATTTCTAAAAATTAATTTTCTATAGAGATAAAGTTTCTATAGAAAATAAAGTTATCGAATAATTTGGTTCAAGGAAAATAAAGTTATCGAAAAATTTTCTATAGAATATTATAGATATCATAAATTTTCTATAGAAAATCAGTTATCGATTATTTTTCTATATAAAAATAAAGTTAACGTTAAATTTTCTATAGAAAATTATTAATTATCGATATACTTTGTACAGAAAATTATAGTTATTGATAAATTTCTATAGATCATTATAGTCATCGATAAATTTTCTACAGAAAATTAATATTATCGATAAATTTTCTATATAAATTTATAAATATTGATAAAATGTCTATAAAAAGTATAATTGTCGATAAATTTTTGTATAAAAAATATAGTTATAGATAAATTTTAGTATAAAAAAAATATAATTGTTGATTAATTTTCTATAGAAAATTAAAGTTATCGATAAATTTATGTTAACGATTAATTTTCTATAAAAAAATAAAGTTATCGAAAAATTTTCTATAGAAGATTAAAGTTATCGATAATTTTTCTATACAATATTAGGGTTAACGATAAATTTTCTATATAAAAAATATACTTATGGATAAATTATCTATAGAAAATTATAGTTATCGATAAATTTTCCATAGAAAATTACAGTTATCGATACATTTTCTGTAAAATATTGTAATTTTCGGTAAATTTTCTATAGAAAATTAAAGTTATCGATAAATTTTCTAAAGAAAATTATAGTTAACGATAAATTTTGTATAGAAAATTATAATTATCGATATATCATGTGTAGAAAATTATAGTTATCGATAAATGTTTTATAGAAAATTATAGTTATCGATAAATTATCCATAGAAAATTATAGTTGTCCATAAATTTTCTATAGAAAATTAAAGTTATCGATAAATTTTCTATAGAAAATTTAATTTAACGAAAAATTTTTTATAGAAAATTTAATTTATCGAAAAATTTTTTATAGAAAATTTAATTTATCGAAAAATATTTTATAGAAAATTAAAGTTATCGATATATATTCTAAAGAAAATTATAGTTATCGATAAATTTTGTAGAAAATTTTAATTATCGATAAATCCTGTGCAGAACATTATAGTTATCGTTAAACGTGTTATAGAAAATTGTAGTTATCGATAAATTATCTATAGAAAATTAAATTTATCGAAAAATTTTCTACAGAAAATGAAAGTTTCGATAAATATTCTACAGAAAATTACAGTTATCGATAAATTTTACACATTAAATTAAAGTTATCGATAAATATTCTACAGAAAATTATAGTTATCGATAAATTGTCTATAGAAAATTAAAGTTATCGATAAATATTCTACAGAAAATTACAGTTATAGATAAATTTTCTAAAGAAAATGATAATTATCGGTAATTTTTTTAGAAAATTGTAATTATCCTGTGTAGATAACTATAGTTATCGATAAATGCTTTATGGAAAATTATAGTTATCGATAAATTATCTATAGAAAATTAAAGTTATCGATAAAAAATCTATAGCAAATGGAAGATATCGATAAATTTCCTTTAACTAAATACAGTTATCTATAAAATGTGTGTAAATAATTACAGTTAAAAATTGTCTTTATAAATATCGTCTTAAGACAGAAAAACTTATTTTGTTGTCTTGACAAAAAAATATTTAAAAATTCATTCTTGTCTTACATAAAATCTTTTTTAACATTTTTAAATTAAAATATGCATTAAATTCAAACGAAATCAATTTATTCCTTTGTACTTAAAAAATGGCTTGTTGATTTTTTATATTTTTATAAAAACTCTGTTTATTTTAGTACATAACATATATAAAAAACCAACATGATTTTAAAACAAAATTAATATATATACAAAAATATATGTGTATATGTTTGAACGTCTCTATATATATGTGTATATTTATAAAACAATAATGCCCTGAAGCAACAATAATTAAATAATCCAAAACCAAATGAAACCACTATAATTGTAGTATGTTTATATATTGAAGTGAAAATGTGGTTATATGTGTATGTGTTAATATAACTGTTATAAAGGGGGCTAGAGAGAATGAGATGTATATATGTATATGTATAAGTTTGCCTGATTGTGTTTATTTAATATTGAATTTCAAACTAACAAAGAGCCACGAAATGCAAAATTTTTAATTTTGCCAATAACTGTTTTTGAGTTGTTGCCAAAACCGCACACAGACACATAAACCTACACACATATGAATACAAAAACCCCGACTCACCAATAATATTGAAAGTATTTATAATAAAAAAACACAAACATACAATAAAATAAATACACTTAATTTGTAACAGCTTCAAAAGAAAACAGAAAAAAATATTAGTGTAAAAGAAAATGTGGCATTGAGGATGGGTATTTAATTAAAATTTGTAGGAGACAGAAAAAATATACTTATTATAATTAAAACACAATAACCGGTAAAAAAAAGAGATTGAAAAAACTGCAATTATAATGAAAAACAAAGGGCAGTAAAAGTAATGATAATAATAAAAAAAAAATATAAAGAAAATGATGTAAAAGTTTTAGAGAAAGGGAAACAACTAACAATTTCACTTGGTGTAAATTTTTTTAATTAAAAAAAAAAAAATTTCTTAAGTTATACAAAAATATTAATTTAATAGGCAGCTGTTTTTTTTTTTTTTTGTTTTAGAAAATTTTAATTATCGTTTAAATTATAAAATTGAAGCTTTGCATTTTTCGAGTTTAACGATAAATTTTCTATAGATTAACAAGTAATGAAATCTATCGAAAACTTTTAAAGATAAAATAAATATTTTAAAGAAAATTTATATTATCGAGAAATTTTCTTTAGAACATTAATATTCTCGATAAACTCTATAGAAGATTAAAGTTATCGTAACAAATCTGTATAAAAATAAATTTATTGGTCATAATTTTGAGAAAAATAAGAATTATGAATGAGTTTTCTAAAGAAATTAATTGATTACGATATAATTTTTATAGACAATTTTAGTTATCGAAAACCTTTTTAAGATAAATTAAAGTTTTCGATAACTTTCTTATAGAAAATTAAAGTTATGGGAAACTTTTCTATAAAAATTTATTGCAAATCGAATTTTGTAGAGATAATGTTTTCCATAACTTTTGCATAAAAAATTAAAGTTGTGGATAACATTTCAATTAAAAATAAAAGTCACCAATAAGTTTCTTATAGAATATATAAGTTATTGATAACTTTACAAGAGAAAATTCAAGTTATCGATAACTAGACAAATTTTCTGATAGAAAATTAAAAACATAGTTTTTCTATAGAAAATTAAAGTTATCGATAATTTTTCATAGAAAATTAAAGTTATCGATCGTTTTTTCAATGAAAATTAAAGTTATCGAAAATTTGTTCATAGAAAATTAAAGTTATCGATAATTTTTTCATAAAAATTTTAAGTTATGAATAATTTTTTCGTAGAAAATAAAAGTAATCGAAAACTTTTCTATAGAAAATTAATATTATCGATAGAATATTCCATAGAATATTAATATTGTTGATAAATTTTTTATGGAAAATTAAAGTTATCGATAACCTTTCTATAGAAAATTAAAGTTGTCGATAACTTTCTTATAGAAGAATAAAGTTATCCACATCTTTTTTATAGAAAATTAAAGTTGTTAATAACTTTTCTATAGAATATTTAAGTTATCGAAAACTTTTCCATAGAAAATTAATATTATTTATAAATTTTTCTTGTAGAGAATTAAAATTATCGATAACTTTTCTAAATAAAAGGTCATCGATAAATTTTTTAAAGGAAATTATTGTTATGGGTATTTTTTTATTAAATCAAGTTATCGACAAGTTTTTATAGCATATAGAACTTATCGATAACTTTGCTATTGAAAATTCAAATTATCGATATTTTTCCCATCAAAAATTAAAGTAATTGATAACTTTTATACTTCCAGATTAAAGTTATCAAAATTTTTCTATAGAAAATTAAAATTTTCGATAATTTTTCTATAAAAAGTTTAAGTTATCGATAACTTTTATACAGAATATTAAACTTATCTTTAAATTTTATACAGAATATTAAATTTATTGAAAACTTTTAAACAGAATTTTAAAGTTATTGAAAACTTTTCTAAAGAAAATTAAAGTTTCTAATAACTTTTCTATAGAAAATTAAAGTTATCGATAACTTTTATAAAAATAATTGAAGTTATAGATGATTTTTTTTTTTTTACCAAAAATTAATTTGTCGATCGCCTTTCAATAATAATTAAATTTATCGATAATTTTTCTTTAGAAAATTAGGTTATAATTATAACTAAAATTTTCAGAAGGAAATTAAAGAAAATTTTAATTATCGACAAATCGTCTATAGGTAATTGAAATAATAATTAAAATTTTCAATGGAAAATTAAAATTTAAAGCCTTTCTCTTCTTAAGTTTCTTGAAAGTTTTTTTTAAGTTCACATAGATTTTTATTCAAAATTTATTCCAAAAAGTTTTTCTTGAAATAATTTATTTAAATAAAATAAAATTGGTTTAATCCAGACTTTACCAGACTTTATAAACATAAATTTAATTTTGTGCAGTTTTTTTTAATATTATGTTTTGTTCAATAATACCATTTAATAAACTAAATAATCCTGTTAGGTGATAAATAAGACTGGTTTCATGTCAACCACTAATCAATGCACCCTACAATGCAAAAAATGTTAATTTAAATTGTGTTTTTGTGTAATATTAATATTAAAGCAGCAGGATATTATTTTGTATTGATATTTTGAAAAAATATAATAATAAAAATTACTTAGCATAAAAATATTATTAAAAATATATGATATAATTACAATTTCAAATTTAGTTTAAACATTATTAACATAAAAAAAAAATAAGTTTAATTTCATATTATACATAACAAAATACACATAAAGCATGAAAACATTAACATGATCCAAGAAGACATAAAACGAATAAAATTTAAATTATTATTTTTTTTTTACAAGTTTTGAAATTGTAGGAAAATAAAAAAAAAATGAATTTTTTGCAATATTAAAAAATGCCTCATAAGAAGTTTATTAACTGAAATTTTTATTTAAAAAATCTAAATCAATTGGTACTCTCCTAATATATTATTATCTACATAAACACAATCCATTATATGTATATATATATATATATATATATATATATATATATATATATATATATATATATATATATATATATATATATATATATATATATGGTCTTAGTTGTTTGGCCATTTATATTTAATATAACAAAAGAATTTATAATTATACCAAATCTAATTTATAAATATTTATATAATATTTAGCAAAATTTTTTTTAAAAATTAAAGCCATATGGATTTTTAATAAAATTCTATAATGTTTATTAAATATTAATAAATATTAAAGTTCTAAATGAGCTCAAAATTATATATTAAATCTACATAATCTGATATCTATATAAAACAGCAGAACAAATATTTTTTGTTTGAGCATAAATACATAATTATTAATGTAGGCATTAAGTGGATTTTAGGAGACATAATAAAGTTATAAAAAAAATATAAATAAAATAGTTATTTTTTTATTTGAATTTTAAATTCAGTTTCAGTTTAAGTCCTACAGCTTACTTGTCATATAAACTGAAAATTACGTCAGTTAATAAATACAAATATTTGGCATCTTAAATCGTCATCAACATTATCGTTATCATTATGCAAGTTAAGAAAATAAAATATAAAAACAGATACAACAACTTTTTATTCTTCTTACTTGCTTTGTTGGTTACATAAGACTCAGTCAAGAACAATTTCGAAATTATATAAAATTGTAAATATGCAATGCAGCTGAGAATGGCATTAAGAAACTACTTTCACAATTTCCGTTTTAACAATTGGAAGTATTTACATCAGTATGTGTGTATGTATTAACTTACAACAGCAGGTGTTGTCATACTCATATTTGTACTCACACTCGTAAGCAAACTTCTATATAAAGTGTATGTAAAATACTTTAAGGAAATGAAAGAAATTTACATTAGCACTTGCTATAATCTGTTACATCTTTACAGTTTCACTACTTAACTTGATAATATGAAATTTCTTATTAAACCTTTTATTAAGAAAATAGCAAAATTTATACAAATTAAAATATATTTTCTTTTTTTTTTATTTTAAACTTGAATTTGAATACAAAATTTTCTTAGCAACCAGTTTAAGGTTTAAAGTATTTTTCTTTTTTTATTTCTAACTCTACAATGATTATGTCAAATGACATTTTCAAGAAGTATGTATTTTACATACTATTTACTTACTTTTAGCTTACATATTTGTATTTTAAAATAATGTTTTCTTCTTTTTTGCTTCCTTGGTTTCTATAGAAAATTTTATAAAGAGGAAATGTCTTTGTTAAAATGTTCATTGTTGTTTTTCTATTACTCTTTGTTCTTTATTTGATTATTTCTTTTTCGTGTTCTTATTTTTTTGTATAGGAAAATAAAAATAAAATTTGCTGGAAATAATTATTTTAAAACTAGTTAGTAAAATTAAAGTAGTTGTTAACAGGAGATGAATTGAAATCAAGAAGTTTGTGAAGCTTTTAGTTTTTAAATTAAATTTTATATAGCATATCGTCGGTTCAATGATTAAAAGTTTTATGTGTTTTTGAACACTTTTGTTTAAAAGCCATAAAAAAAATACTACAGATAGAAATAGATGATTATTAATGTTCTATAAAAAACCGACGATAAAATGATAAAATTATATCACCTTGACTTAAAATATTCTCTAATAATTATCTTCAATAAATCTAAACAATAATACTTAATGAAACACTCGTTAGTGTTCAAGGTTTGTTTATCAGAAAGACAACCGGACAGACATAATAAGATCATCATTTTATTTTATAGTTACCCGTAATTAATAAAATGTTGTTTGGTATATATTATATTTTCTTATCTCTTAAAAGTTTTCTTAAAAATTAATAAATTGGTTTCAGATTAATTAATTACGTTCTGGTAATTCAAATTTAAAGAATTTAAATTTTTTTTAATAAACAAATTAAAAATTATTATACATAAGTTAATTTTTTTTAATTACTCAGAAACGAATTGTACAATGAATATAAATACTTTATAGGATATGTAGGTCATAATAGTAATTCACCTATATTTAATCTTTGCAATTATATTCCCTTGAAATGTTATAATTACGTCCGTTCGCACGTCCAGCATAAAGATAAATTTATGTAAATGTTTCCTTATCCTCTGAATACCTACGCAAATATCTGCTGATATATATAGTTATAAAAATCGTATACATAATAAATCAAACTCTTATTCTATATATGTAAATATGTATTAATTTTAGCGCAGAAATAAAGATAATAATTTAAGCGCAGACGTAAAAGAAAAAAAAAAAAGTTTTTTCTATTGAAAATAAATTGTTTTTTAAGATGCTTTGAATGTAATTTGTATAAAAATATTTAAAAATGTTGTATTTTTTATAATTTGCGAATGAAATAAAAATCTGCTCATAATTTTTTATCTAAATTGCTATAAATTACTCTTCGTGAAAAGTAAAACCATCGAACATACTGACCTTCAAAATGTTATAGTTTTATATTAAAAATTTAAATTTTACCACAACATAAACACTTTACCACAATATAAAAATATAATAAAATTTAAAATTTTTTCAGAAAATATTTATATTGAGCATATACAACAGCTTTCCCATAGTGCGATTTTGACATTCAAAGTATCAATCATCAATGAAAATTTAGACTTTTTGCTAACTTTAGTATTCTGTCATACCTGAATAATATATATGTTAATTCCGGAAGATTTATTCTAGCTAATTGGAGGAGATAAACATACTATAATCGAAACGACTCATATTTCGGCAATTAAAAAGAAGATGGCCCTTCTACTTTATTAAAGAGATTTGTCTCTGTATTATTACTCTCCATCGAACTAGTGCACAGTGGAAAATCTTTGTCATTTACTGTTCATAAATTTGTTTTATTATATTTTTTATAATACAATTATTAATAAGCGTGAGCTAAATCCATTTGTTAATTAATATTAAGTTTTTATTTAAAATTTATGGATGTTTGATTACATAAGTTTTAATTAAAAAAAATTAAACATTTATGATATTTGGAAGAATTTAAAAATATTAAATATTAAAGAGTTGCAGCCGAATACAAAAAAGAAAAAAATATTAACTTTACTTTCAAGTATACTTTAGTTTACTTTTCATTTTAATGAAGACGTCTTGAAATATTTTTAATAAAAGATAGTGTTAGTCGTTTCGACTAACGAATCCCTCAGAAGGGTAAAAATATCGAAGTTCTTCCAGGGTTAATTCATTGGTTTTATTTATATTTAGTTAATAAACAATTTTGCATACAATTTCAAAGAATTTAGCTTAACAATGCTTTGTAAAGCTGTGTTAAGTTTTTTCACATACGGCCGTTAGTATAAATATTTTAATTAATTTAGAATAACAATTTAAGGCATAAATAAATAATTTACAGTATAAGACTAAATAATTTCTTATAATATATAAAAAATAATATTTCGGAAATATATTACACATTAAAGCATTTGGAATATAATTTACATTGCATTCGATTATCTGTTTGCGCATCATCTCGATACATTGAATATCCTTCGAGATTATAGTTTGGTGTCACTTTAAATGACGCATTGTTTAATATGTTGCAGTTTTAACAATTTTTGGCATGTTTCAGGAAACTCCATAAATTTTTTTGATCATATTCAATATGCTATTACTCCTTCAAAAATACACTTCGTATACATGTAGCGTCGATCCTTTGGAAATTCTTTTTCTTACATTTGTTCTCAATGATTGTAAAAAATATAACCACATGTAATTTGCTGACAATTGCTTATTTTTTAATATATAAGTTATAAATAATCTACAATACAATTTTTAAAAGGCTACAGTAAAAACAAAAAGCTCTTATTTATAACACTTTTCTTAATTATTTTGCATAAATTTTAACACATTATTACCTTAACAATTTCCGTATTTTCAGTGCGCCGCCTTGCGAAATATAGCTAAATCACACTACCCCTAATTGACCATTGATGCGTTTTCGCAACACCTATTTTTGGGAGCTTGCTTTTTCTATCTCCCTAAATTATTTGTCAGAAAGTGAAAAGTTTTATATTTTTTGATACCTTGGCTATAGTTTGAAAAGTTATTCTGGATGTTTTACAAAATTTTTCGAATGAATTTTTAAATTTTAAAAAAGGTCTATTTATCCCCTGTTTTTATAAAACGAACGAAAAATTCGTTTCGACAATTTATATTGAAAACAACAAATAAATTTTAAATTTATTTGTTGTTTTCCTTACATTTTGGCGAAACGAATTTTTCGTTCGTTTTATAAAAACAGGGGGTTAATATACCTTTTTCTGATCCTCTCTACCGGGGGTAAACATTTCTCGGAACTAAATTTTTTTCCTCAATTTATTTAGTTAACATTACCATTATCAATAATCTTAAACGCAACAGTGGTACGTAATGGGTTATTAACTCAGAAATCAATATTAAAATTTACACAGCTATTACGTTTATAATAGTGAATCACATGTTTTAAAATATTTAGGTAGTATAATTACGTTCATCCCTACGTCCAGTGCGGGAACAATGTATAGTTATCCCCCAGCTATATTCGCAGACATCAGCAAATAAAATTTAAAAAATCCAATGCACAAAATATTATTCTTAAGTTTTATATTGATTTAATGATTTAAAAATAAATAATTTTTAACGCAGAATATTTAAAAATAATGAATAACAAAAAACCAGCCACCAATAACCAAATATATTAGAAAATAATTCATTCATTTAAAAACGTTTTCATATTTGTAGCTCTCACTAAAATGATTATAACAATTATAAAAATTTGTAAAAAATTAAAAACAAATTTCCAATTAAAAAATTTATTTAATCAATCAAGTAAATGATAATATAAATTAAAAATGTAAATAGGAGATAAAATCTTATTTAGATTTTATTTTTGTTTATTTTTACTTGAATATATTTAGATGCAAAATGAAACAACTGTTTTAATTGAAAAATATACAGTAATAATTTTTTTCTGTGAATACAACAATTTTATTTAAGGTTTACAGTCTTTGAAATTAATGGTATTTTTAGATATAGATTATAGATCTTTAAATGCAGTAGATTCTGTTTTTTAAAAGGTATGTTAAAGAACTTTATTTTAAAGTTGAAATTTTTTTATATGTTATTTGTTTTTTATGATCTTCCTTATAACCAATCAAAGATGCTCATAAAGTAGTTTTTTTTTTTTTTTTTTTTTTTTTTTTTTTTTTTTTTTTGCAAAAAATGAAATTTATATTACTAGGAAGTATAAAGAGACAACGGTGGAAATATTATTCATATTCCAATACCATTATTTGCAACAGTTTTATTCCATTGAATGTTTTTTATTACATTTC
This sequence comes from Protophormia terraenovae, assembly GCA_951394005.1. Lineage (NCBI taxonomy): Eukaryota > Metazoa > Arthropoda > Insecta > Diptera > Calliphoridae > Protophormia > Protophormia terraenovae. The sequence goes on along the minus strand of OX596075.1, from coordinate 109,017,551 downwards.
CAACAAATAACTATTTTCTTTTAAATTACAATTACATATAATAACATTTGTAATAATACACTTTTTAATAACTACTCATATAAATACTAAGAAATACTATATTTCTTTGTATTGTTACATATAAAATAAAGTTAGCAGAAAATTACATACAACTGTAAAATTTTTATGCATAATAAAAAATCACACTACACTTGGTAGTGAGATATTTAATAGAATATCTCAGGTAATAAATGTCAGTTTTCATTAAACATAAAAATTTGGTTTTTATCTTTAGTTAATTAAGAAATATATTTTTTAAGTCTTAAGTTTTTACTTAAATTGTAGACCATGTTGCTGCTTAATATTGTCTGTAGTATGTACCTTAAGGTTCTTTTAAACAGTTCATTTTGTTTTATTTTTTTCTCTATCTATAGTTGTTGTTCTATAAAAATAAAAATACATATTTTTGCTTTTATTTTACTCTGCTAATTAGTATTCTTAATTACAACTTTAGAAAACTTACTTGTTTATTTTAGTTTATTTTTTTATAAATTTACTTCGTTTTCTGGTTTTTCTAGCTACAATAAGAGTAAAAAACTGAATTATAAAAAATATACTAAAAATTAAGTTGATAATTAGGTTGTTTATAAAAAAAGAAAAAAAAATACTATAACAAAATATATATAAAAAAAAAACTAAATAAAAATATATAAAATAACAACGAAAATTAAGTTTGAAAAATAAAACTTGTACATGTTTTGCTTACGGATGAGTCTGTTACAAGTTACAAAAACTAAACGAAATTTTTAAATGTTTTCCCAGGCCATGGCTATAAACGTTAATATAGTTGAATTTTAAGATTGGTAAATTAAAAGGGAATATGTTTAGGTGTAAAGGAAAAATTAAGTAAAAATTTATTTTTTTATGAAAATAATATTTAAAGTAAATAAAATAAATATTTTGATTTTAATAAATTTTATTTAAAACATTTTAGCAAATTCCTCAGATTTTATATATTTTTATCAAACACTATCATTATTTTATATTATTGAATTAAATTAAATTAATCATACGCTACATATGTTCAAGTCAATACTGAATTTAATATTGATCATACGTAACATATACTCAAAGCAATAGGAGATTTGCTGAAAATATATAAATAGTCAGTTCATTAAAAATGCTAAAACAAAGTACTAAGGAAATAATAAAGTTTTCCATAAAATATATAACCCTTAAATTGGGGGCGGATTTGTAGGACAACATCTAATATGAAGAACATTTCTTAAATTTTTACTGATATTTTTTTTAAAGAAAACTTACCAGATCTAAAAATTTTTGTGAATACTAGTATAAATATAAAACTGTTCGTCTTAAATTGGTATATTTTTTATTGAACTTTAAAATTTTATATATTAAGTTTTAAACTTTTTGAAATCTTTTAAAAATCATTTTAAAGCTTATTTTTTATTATAAACTTTTCTTCAATTTAAATCACCTTCACGTTATTATGTAGCCCTTTTATTGGCTTTAATTATTTTTCATAATAAAAAAATAGTATTTCTTTACCTTATTAAAATGCACAGAAAATAAGGCAACTGAAAAAAAAACACCAGAAGGAATAAAATAAAGCCCATTGTAAAAGGAAAAGGAAATGGAGCAAAAGTCGTCTAGACTAATTAAAGAACACACAAACATGCTCATTATAAAAATTAAAAAAAAAAAAAAATATATATATAAATAATATATTTATTTGAGTTAATATATAACACAAGGTATAAAATAATAATAATTATATGCCTCATATAATACTTAATTTGCTAAAGCTTCTTTTTTTTTTCAATATTTAAATAGAAAAATTCAGGTGAATATTAAATTTTATATTAAAAGAAAAAAGTAAATAAACATTTTAAAATTTTCTGCCATTTCATATAACAGAATAAAAGCTTTTACATAAGTTAGCTTGAAACAATTGCTGTAATTTTGCTTTCATTATTTAACTGTTAAAGTTCCATTTTCCTTACTTTTTTTTTTAATTTTTACATTTTTCACAGTAACCGAGTTCTTAGTACAGAATTATAGTTAACCTAAAAATGTATTTTGTAATGGAAAAACTGCAATAAAAATTTGTTCAAGTGTATACATACATTTATACACATTATACGAAAAAAGATTTTTAATACTTTCTCCTTTTTATTGCTTTAGACTTCTGAAGATGATTAGTTTGTTAGGGTAAAAAGACTTATAATTTATATGAAGTATTTATAGATCATTTAACAAGGCTTAGCCATAAACTGACTATGAAAAAGTCAAGGTTAGACTTAGCTTCAAATTAACTTAAACTCGGTTAAAATCATTATGTATATATAAAAGTGTTAAATATATAATAAGTTTTGAAATCAGAAATGGATATTTTTGTATATAAATTGTATTACTCCATTAGAGGTTTTTTATTACGAAATATAATAAATTAACAATTCAAAACTATTTACGTTTGATTGATATAGTTGCTAATTAAATATTAATCATACTCTACATATGTTTATGAAAATTATAAAATACAATTTTGGCAAACATTTCCTAATTAACATCCTAGGCGTATGATTGATGTAGTTGCTAATTAAATATTATGCATACGACACATATGTTAATATATTTAAATATTTCCATTTCAATATTAAAACAATTAATAATAGAACCAAACATAATTTTTTACTTGTTTGAAATTTATGGAAATCTTACACTGAAAAATATATGAAATTATCTAAACATACAAAGACATAAATTTTGGACCAATTAAAGCAACGGTTCTCAAATGGGGGTCCGTAAGGACATTCGTGGGGGGTCGCGAAGAGTTCTTGAAAAATATTCTTAAACAGGTAATTTTTTTAATATAAATATTACTTAGAAGTTCAAATGAAAATTCCAATAAAAACATGAAACTATTTAAAAATGGAAAGTTTCGATTTTTTAATCAAAATTGGTATCAAAAAATTTGTAATTTTATGCTGGTTATGGAAAAACTATTTTACAATTTTTTTCCGTGGGATTTTGTTTTGCTAGAAGACTTTTTAAGGCATTTTAATGAACAATTTTTTTGAAAAATTTAGAAAATCATACCTTATCAAAAGTACTTATTACTACAATGCAAATTTTTAATATTTTAGCCTAAAGGGATTTTTTCTTATAAAATTCTTATAAATTTTTTAAGAAAAACATCGAATTTTCTTTTTTTGTATGATGCAAAAATTGTTTATAATATATATTTTTTTTTTTTTTAAATTGGCTAAAAATTACGAATTTTTTTGATATCTATTTGAAGACACAACTCAATACTATTTTTTGACGAAATGTTTCAGACCCGAGACTTTCAATCGCTGGTAGGGAACTGAAGATCAATTTTAATTTTTTTTTTTTTAATATATTTCCCATTTTAAGCAATTAATTAAAAAGATAAATATGTAGTTCACTTAGATTTGATGAAACAATAGTTTTTTTTCACATGAAATTCTACTTCTTCTACTTTCATAAAAATATATTATGCCAAGAACTTTTTATAAAATCATTTCAGTACACAAAACTTGTATTTCATCGATAAGTTTCCCGGATATATAAAGAAAATTTGCTTAAGCAACTTTATAATTTAAAATCAGAAAGTCCAAAAAGAGTTGAAATTCGTTGAATTTAATAATGAATCAACAGATATAAAAGCATTTTAAATAGTTGAAATATAGCAAAGTTTATCCGCTTGTTGGCTCCGAAGCCCTAAAAATATTCAAAATTTTTTCTTCAATATACATTTTTATGTAAAAATATCGTTTTTCTTTTTTCTTTTGTGGACGCAGAGAATAATATTAAATTTATACGAAAAAATCTCTTAATATTCTAAGAAAACAATGCCGAAATTATTAATATTATTTTTTTAAATTATTTTGTCTTTACATTTTTTCTGATTTTTAAATTAGTCAAAGTTGTAGTGGGTCGCGCTTCCATTGCAATGTCAAAAGGGGGTCGCGAAGCGAGGTCTTGTGAGAACCCCTGAATTAAAGGCTTAAAATAATACTTCACAATGATATTATACAAAATTATATTACTTATACAACAATTGAGAAACATGTTATTAGTAGTTTCAGCACACTGTAGATTTGCTACCCACGCCAATAGGCTGGGTTTTCAATCAAACGATTTTTGCAGGAGCTTTCACAACGAGGATAAGGAGAAAACCATCTTCCACCTCTTCCGTGTATGTTTTGCTCTAAGGAACTTCCGTTCACGTTACTTAGGTCACGGTTTTCTTGGCAGCCTTACTGAGCTATCGAGAACTAGTATTGAAGGCATTAACTCCTTTATAAGATAATGCGGCTGGTTTCAGGACTAAAACCATATATTACGACTATATATTATCCATATGGCCACAGTTTTTTTCTGAATGCAACTACAGTACATTTCTCTATGATACTATTTTTTTCTCTACTTTATATTTATATCACTTCTAATCTGAACATTTAATTTATCCACCTTCATCCTTCCCCTGTATCCTTCCATATCTTCTTTTTATTTTTAACAAGTAACACAAAAGGACCAATTAGGACCCAAGTAAGTGTAGTAGCCTTATTGGCAACCTGATGAACCTAGACCAGATTTAGTGATGAGATATAATTATTTTAAAATCTGTAGTTGTGAAAAAAACTTCAGCATTTACGCTGAGCCGAAAGATTAATGTTTTTCAAGAATGAATTAAAATAAAAGTCAACTTATTAAGTGTACTGGTTCAAGAAATATCTTCATAAATCTGAAGCCAAAAAGGAAGTGATGTCCAAAATTTCTAAGGTCCTCATTTAATTTCCAACAAATTTGAAGTAGTTATATGTACGTTTCAAGTATTTGCAATAAAACCTTGCTCTTTTAAACTATAAATATATTTTTCCTAAAACTTGTAGCTCTCCTACCTCGATTTTCTATGCCTAAAACTAAAAAATATTACTGCTTTATTTTGTTCCATTTTTTATAGCACACATTTTCCTAACTAAATATTATATAAAAAATTTTGCTTTACACTCTACTTTATACCTTTATATATAAAACAAAAATATTTGAGGTAGATTTAACCGTAAAAAAACCAACATCTGTATAAATCCTTAGCATTTTTTTTCTCCATCTCAAGCACAAGAAAATGCATATCTTTTAGCCAAGGTTACAAAATTTAAGTTAAAACATTAAAAATATTTATGTTGAAAAAAAAGCAAAAGAAATGAAATATATATTATGCCAGAGTAGCAAAAAAAGAAATAAGTTAAACTAAAAATTCTCTAAAGAAAATTGTTGAACAAATATTTGTAGGATTTTTGCTATTTTTTTTTTTTTTTTTTTTTTTTCTCTATATTTTTTGTTAAATATTTTCTTGTTAACATACATAAATATAGACCTTGACTTAAATAAAAATGTACAGTCTTTTATATTTTTTTATTTTTTAGATTATTATAAAAATGTAAATTTGAATTTAGCCAAAAGAATTCAATGATCGGAGAAAGGCTTACAAGTATATGGTGCTTAAATGAGGACACATTTTTTTAATTTTTAATTTCTGCACAGTTACTGGTTTGTAGAAATTAAACATAATGTAGAGTTTTAATTTTGAAATTTGCAAATGGATGGAAGTGTAATATATATTTAAATATTTTTTTAATGTATTAAAAACTATTCAAAGTAAGTGGAATTTGAAAAATGAAAATATAACACAGAGTTATTAAGCTGTTATATCTTAATCAAATTTAAATTAATTAATTATTTTTATACAAAATTAGAGTTTATTATAAAATCTTCAACTAATTTATCTTAGCTTCCTTAAATTTTTTGTTGACAAAACAATGACACTTCTGTTGACAATTTTGTATTTAGTGTTATAAACTTTAAAAATACGTTTATACTATGAAAGGTAAGCTAAATATTTTCAGTAATTTTTTTTTATTTTTTTCTTGTTATTGTGTCATATAATAAATTATTTGTTAAAGTTTATATTTTTATTTTTGTTAAGGAAATGTCAACATTACATCACCGACAACGACATCTGCAACATGCAACAATGAATAACAAAAATGAATAAAAAACATTTTATAGTATTTTTTTTTTTTTATTTTATTCTTTTTTTTTACACTCTTTATTACCACTTCTATGAGTACTTCTGGTAAGTGGAGTTGTGTGCAAGTTTGTTAAATTTTAAAATGTTCTTAGAAAGTGTACATGGAAAAGGAGGAGAAGAAGAATGAGAAGGAGAATAAGGAAAAACTTGCAGCGGCAATAGTAAGAAGTTGGTTTAAGTGGAACACTTTAAACGATGTCAATTTCCGTGTTTGTTTAAGAATTTTATACATATTTTATCATAAGAATTTGTTTATTCATTTACATTCTTAGAGAATGAAATGAGTTCATTTATAAAGAGTTTGTTGTTGTTATAAACAGGAGTAAGAAAGAAAGGAATTTAAAAATTTTAAATTAAATAATCCAAGGATAAACTGATAAAGAAATATTGTTCAAAAAAATCAACAAAGACGAGAATTTGGGAAGATTTACTAGGCCAAATTTAAACTGTCTTGATTTGAATTTAATTTTAGATTATTTCTTCTTCATATCCCTTACAATTTTCTTAAGCAGCTAGCATTATGTCTAGTTAAAAATTTTCCTTAAGTTTTAGTTTAAAAGCACTTAATTTAATTTTCAAACGTTAAATTTTAATATCGATATCAATTAAATAAGATTTATGTCAATAACTTATCACAATTAACTACTTCAATGACTTTTTATTTTGATAAATTAAAGTTCAAAATAAAAAAAAATAAAAATTAAAAACAAATAGATTAAATATTTTTGAGAGCAATAAATTGAGAAAGTTTTGAATAAAAAAACAATAGTAAAAATACTTCAATTAAAAAAAATAAAATAAAATAAAATTTTAACAAAAAATAAAAAAACTATCTAAACTATTAAAAGGACTTCAAAATTTAGCAGAGATTAGATCAAACTATGTATAAATTAGTTTATAGTCCAGAAAATGGAGTAAATACTATAGTTTACTCACAAAATATAGAGTTTGACAATAAACTATAGTTCAGATAACAAACAAAACTACAGTCCAGACTATAAACTAAACTATAGTTAGAAATATAGACTAAACTGGAGTCTAAACTAAAGCTTAATTGTAGTGAAAACAATAGACTAAGCTATAGTCTAGAAAACTATAGTTCCGACTATCGAATAAACTATAGCCAGAACTACAGACTGAAACAAAGCAAAGACTGTAGAATAAACTATAGTCCAGAATATAGACTAAACTATAGTCTAGACTATAGATAAAGCTATTGTCAAAAAAAATATTCTAAATTAAGAAGTTTTTTTAGGTATTTTTAAAACATCTGGACTATTTGCACATAGATCTTTTCAAAAATAAGTATCTACAATATTTTAAAAATCTACAATATTTTCACTAAATAGCGTATTAGCAATTGGCACTTTATTGACTCTATGGTTAGCGGACAAAAGACGAAAAGAAGAATCAAAATTTTTTAACTGACTCATTGTAACCAGTAAAGTGGTTGTGTGCGCACAAAACTTACACTTTGTAGTCGTTGAAGTGATTGTGTATGTAAAATAGGGCCACCTTTTAGCCATTGAAATGCCTATTTGTCATTTTGTTGACCTTTCGATAGTCGTGGAGGTGATTGTGTGTGCAAAAGAATGACACTATGAAGTCGTTGAGGTGGCTATAGACTTCATCCTAGGACAAGCCCATGTTAAAGTGACTAGTCATGTAGATAATAAAGTGAGTAGGTGTACCCTAATGTAGTCGGTTAAGTAATTTGTAAGCTACTGCCACCATTGATAGGAGGGAAGTATCATACATTTGCGAACAAATGTATGAGAAATAGCTTAATTTGGCTAGAGGAGGCCAAGTTTCTGTTGGGTTGTAAGTAAAATTATAAACTTTTTATACAAGTATTGAGTATCTAAAAAGAGGGTCGAATATGGAGGTTGATAATTTATAAAAATAAGGTTAGTGTAATGTAATTTGATAGCAGAATTTCTCGAAGGACTTAAAATTTTGCATTTTTTGTTTATTTTTTTTATTATAAAGTTAATATTTAAACTTTAATCAAATTTAAACGAATAGCAAAATTTTAATGAAGTTTTAGTAAAATATGTATAAACTTGTCCTAAAATCAGAGAATTAAAAAAGTCCGCACTTTTTTACATGAAAATACACAAAATTCCAATCCGTATAAAAGATATCTAAAAAATTTACTTTTTTCATTGAAATGGTCACCCTGTCGTTATAAGAGGCGTCATTCAGAAAATACTTTTTGGATGTTTACCTTACATATGGACCTATATAATTAAAATAATTTGAAGTCGATCCCAGCTTTGCAATTTGAGATCTTAACAAAAAAATTTAAAACGATTTTTCAAAATTGACAAAGTTTGGATAGGGCTTGTGGGCAGACCTTTGCCTTAAACTCCTCCGGACTTACTTTGCACATATTTAAATAAATATTTCTTTTAAAAACTTTAAAAAATTAAAAAGCTCAAAAAAAAAAAAAAACAAATTTTATCAGTAAACAAATATTGCCACCTTTTAGGGAAAATACCCAAAAAAAAGTAAATTTTTTTAAAGTTCCAACTTCGGATTAATATGACTTTTTAATGGATTCATATATTTATATGATTCTTGCAGCAATATTATTTGAAATTTTGTAGGGAATCTAGCGAATATTTTGAATTTTTTTTTTTTAATTTTTAAAAAAACTAAAAAAAAAACGAGGCAAAATGGGGTAAACATTTTTTTTTACATGAATATCTCTTAAATTGAAAGAGATAACCTACACGTGTAAGCGTAGTTTTTGTAGAGATTTAGATGGACTATCTATAAATAAAATTTCTTTTCTGTCATATCATAAATGAATTTTTGGCGATTTTTCAAAAAAAATTATATAGCCGAAGTGACCAAATTTGGAGGGCCACACACTACCCCTCTTGAACCGCTAGGGGCCTGTACTCCTTCAAATCAACTCGAAAACACCTCACCTCTGACCATGTGAAATTTTGTTGAGATATCTCTAACGGTTCAAAAGTTCAGAATTATTAAAAAAAAAAAAAAAAAAAACGTTTTGGAACCACTGTGCCACTTAACATTCTGTATTCGTATATTTTATTTTACACTCTATATAAGTATCGGTCCACCATTGGCCCTAAGTCTAATAAAAAAAACCCTCCCTGAATTTTGATGTACACAGTGGTGTAGGGTATCATATAGTCGGGCTTGACTGGCTATATCTTTCTTCCTCGTTTTAGTGTTGCATATTAGGACCAATCGAAAAAATCAAAAAAACTTTGTAATAAATCTATATTTCCAAAAGTACTGTTCGGATCGAATTAAAATGTATGGAAGAGTTAAAGAAGAGGATCTAAACTTGGAGAGAAATCATCTTGTAATCACTCTATAATACGAGATAAGCAACAGAGTGTCAAAGTCGCCTACTACGAAAAACTTTAAGAAATTCATAAAACCAAATCGATAGAATTTTTTTTTTTTTTTTTTTAAACTTTTGTAAAAAAAAATGTTATTTTATTTTTTTTTTTTTTTTTTTTTGAAAACTCGTCTTTTTTTTATTTTTATTCTCCTTAAAAATTTGTACTTTTTTTATATTTTAAAATTATGTATTTGAAAATTTTTATCTTTTTTTATTCATTTATTTTTAATTTTTTTTTTTTTATGTTTATTTGAAAATTGTTTGAAAATTTTCTCTCTTTTAATCCATGAAACCATTTTGAACATTTTTAAAATATTGATACTTTTTTGTATTCATATTTTATTAACCTTTATTTTAAATTTGTTCTTAAAAAGGTCAGAGGAAAGTAGATACTTTTTCAAAAAAAAAAAAAAATCCTTCCAAAATGTTTAAATTTAAAAAGAATAAATAAAACTTTTTTTAAAATGTCCTTTTCCGTTTAGGAATTTTTTATAGGCTTCTCAGATTATATCCTGTCTTTTTTTATCGCTTTATTTTTTCTGTTTAAAAGGCTACAAGTAGTTTCTAACTCAGTTTCTTAAGATACAAGTATTATATTCCTCCTTTTACATCAATTTAAAATCACTACACTATCTAAAATTTCAATTTAAAATCAATAACATTAAGACATTTATATTTCTATTAAAATTCATTTTACCTACATTAAATTATAATTGTATTCAATATTTTCTTTTTAGATTGAATATAAAAAGAAAAAACAAACGCAAATTTACTTTTTGAACTAAATTCCATAATTTTATACAGTTTTGTTACAAGCTTTATTGAAATTACTTAATTATACTTTCAAATTAAACTTAATCTTTGCAAAAACATTATATTTCATAAATGTATATATATATATATATATATATACACACATACATATGAATACAAAAACTTACAATAAAACAAGATTCTAAACAAACACTTATACATATACATAGAAACAAAAAATTACAATTGTAATTTTAGCACAGAAACTCATATACATTTCAATATTTTCATGTATTAGTTTTATCCTAGTATGTTTGTCTAATCAGTAGATGTGTTTACTTACATACACATTTATACTCATTTCTAACAAAATGTATAAAATAGGAAAAAAGTTTTTTTTTTTTTTTTTTTAACCAAAATCCTGCTTGTTTCATTGTATGAATAAAAATTGAATATTTTTGTTGGACAAATAGTAGTTTTCATAGATGTATATGAATACTAATCATGTTTCTGGGTAAAAGGATATATAATCTTTAATACATACATGTAAGTATTTTGTTGCATGTATGTATTTATATGTGAGTATAGAGATAGATGGATGTATTTTAATATAATGAGTTGCTGGACATGTATTGTATGAAAAGTTTAACATCAAAATTCCGGATAATGAAAAATCTGAGAATGAAGACATGTTTATTTTAATTAAAACATATACCAGCATATATTTGTATTTATATGTTTTAATACTAAGTAAAATTTATTATTAGACAGTGATGAATTTTAGCCTGTGATTTGTTCAGTGAGCAGGAGAGAAAAAAATAATAATATAAATAAAAATGTCTAAAGAAAAACTTTTAAAACTATTAAGTAATAGTTGGTGGTGAGATTTATATTATGTGTCTATTATATTGTTTGAAAAGATTAATTTTAATTTGAAGAAATTCACGCTTAAAAAATTTTAGTATGATTTTGATAAAAATTTAAGTATTTTGCTATCCAAATTAAGGGAATAATTTTCCTTACTTCTTGAAGGACTTTTGACAAACAAATGATGGCATAATATTAGCGACTAATAGTACTTTTATATTCCAAACGTACACTACTAAGTGTCCTAAATTCTCAAGAAACAAACGACCGTTTGATTTTTAATGCTTTGTATGGGTGGAACTTTTATAAGGTTGGTCAAAATTTGAAGGATTAAGGTCAAAATCGAAGGATATTATTTTGAAGGCAATACCTTATTTAAAATTATACTAAAATTAAAATATTATTGTATATAGTTCAGAAGATATAAGTAATTAGATTTTATTTCTGTCTATAATTTTTAAACTAAATGAGTCTCCAACTTGATTATTTACGTTCGTAAGAATAAGCCTTACGTCAATATAATATATATTTATTTCAGAATTTTAAAAATTAGTTTTTTGAGATATAATGATTTGATTTGTATATGTCAATAAATAGTAAAAGTTAACATTTTCAAAAGGATATTTTTTAAGTTTTTGTGATGCTACATTTAAATAAAAAAATATTATTATATTGCACAGATCTTTAGCTTTCATTTTGTACCCATATTGGGTTTATGAAATTTTCGTAAATATTTTATATATATATTTTTTTTTAATATATCCTTTGAAAATTTCAAGTACTTTTAAGAGGAACTTTAACATTCTAGAAAAAAATTGAGTACAAAATTTTACTATGTATGGCCTTTAGTTTTATGCCTATATCAACTTTTTTATGAGAGATTTAATTTTTTTTCCTCCTTACCTTAGCAATAAATTATCTTATTAATATTTGTATTTTCATAAAAATCACGTATAATCTTCAAACCTTAATATCCATGTAAAGCTTAAATCATTTCCTACAATTAGCGATACATAAATAAATATAATTACAAATTTAGCTAATCCATATTAGTAACACATACATATGTAAAACATCCACCTTCTCCTCCTTCTTTATATTTTATTTTTCTTTCTACAATAAAAACATTTTAATGTTTTTAAGCTATTTACAAATTATCTTTTAATTGAGTGTAAATATTTAGTATAACAGCATGCATTGAACAAGAAGACAAAATGAATTAAAGAAAAAAAAAAAAAAAAGGAAGAAAAAAATTAAACATATTACGCCCAAAATTTCTAATTGTTTTCGACGTACATATGTTTGATTGTTTTTCTGTAAGAATGAGTATTCTTAAGAAAAATGCAAATGATAATAAACACTTTGAAGGAGTCATATTTACACATACACACAGAGACAGGCGTCGCAAATATAGACATATAATAGCATTTCGGCTAAAACAGGAGACATATACATATAAAAGTAAAGGAAGTAAGCAAGTATTATATGTATACATATGTATGTATAAATGTTCATATAATCATCTTTTCATTAAGTCATAGTCTTAAAAACTCACAAGTTTTACTAATTCACACTCACGTATAATACTCATACATAAATATACAAATTGAGAGACGAACAAAAAACACAAAAAACGTTTCATTTCATTTATGATGGTGATAATGATGAGACTGTATGCATATATGAATTCTTATAATATTTTTATATATAAAAAAACCCTAAGGCCTTTAAAATCGTATATTAGTCTTCAACTAAAATTTTTTGCTTTTATCTATCCTCTATTTTGCTAGAATTATTTAGCTTGTAAATTTCTTTTAGCCGTTTATCGAGTCTCTTGTGTTTAATCTCATCATCATTTCCGGCATTATCAAGTCAAGCAATTTTGTCAGTATTTTTATTTTTTTTTTTTTTATTTTACTTTCATACAGTTTTGTATTTTAATTTTTTTATTTTGTTTATTTTCATTTTTTATTTATTTTTTTTTTTTTTATTTTCATTCTTTGTAATTTGCCAACACATCATAAGATGCTTATGTTTTGCTATTAACTTTTTACATCACAACATATTTACATTTTATTGTGGCAATTTAGTAGAAACATTTTAATAATAAAGTTATGATGTTCTATTTTTCTTCTTTTTTTTTTCTACATACTTACATATAAACATTTATAATAATTTACCTTCTTTTAGAAAACATTTAGAGACATGTAAATATCATTATAGAAATAAAAGTTTTCATCTTTCGCTATAAAGTTTAATTTAAAAGGTTTTTTTATTTTATTTTTTAGTAGTTGGAATAATGAAATTTTGAAATTCATTTAAATAAGTTTTATGAAATAATTTTTTCTAAGAGGAAAATTTTAAAGGAAATAATGAAATAGTTAAGAAATGTTTAATAATGTTACGCAGTATTCGTGAAATAAATGAAATAAAAAAAGATATACAAAAGTTTCTTTTGCTATATATAAGCAAATATTAAATTTTGTGGAATATTAATTTCTAGTCAATTGTTCAAAATAAAGCTTTCTCTTAAATTAAAAATTTATTTCTGAGCACTAAAACAAATTAAATAAATTCTAAAGAAAATTGTTTACAAAAATTTTACTTTAATTCCAAAAATCAGAAAAACAATGGAAATAATTTTTTTTTTTTTTTTTTCAAATAACTCTATTGCGTAGTTTATTTAATACTTAATTAAATAACAAAATATTGAAGTCAATATCATTTAAAACACCAAAACTAAATATTGAAAAATATGGACCAAAATTTTACAAAAACAAATGAAAATAACAACCTTAAATACATGAAAAAAGTCGCCAAAAAGTAGCTCAAACTAATTTAATTGAAAAACGTTGGCTAAACACTTAATGGAAATTAATTTTGTATTAAATTATAGTATCTTTATGATCAATAAAATTCTATGTTTTAATTTTAACGACTCTATACCTCGTTAAAACTGGTTTTAACTGACCATATATGGTACTGATGTGCCATATATGTTACGCCATGCATTTAAGGGTTAAAAACTATAAGTGACAAAGAGCACACGCAAGCAGATTTTTCAGAGGTCTTATCGAGAGGTTGAAGAAGATGTAAAAATATTTTAAATCGAATAAGAAACGAAACGGAAAGCGATAACAAATTTTCTATGTCAGAGGTACCCTAATTTAAGCCCTAATATCTCTGCTCCTAAAAAGTTTGTGAGGCCTTTCTTCCAAGCCTTAAATAATACACTCCTCTGATACGGCCATGTAACATTTTATCTTTTTAAATCCAATCAGCCGATTAGAAGTTAAAGCTTTATTTAGAAAAAAATTTAATCTATCATACTGTGCCGTGTATCTCAACTTAATAGTAGATATAGATGGGTATTTTCACTTAACTGTGATTGATAATACATGGCTTATTTTATTCGTATTTCTATCATCTTTATGTTAAAAGTAAAAAACTGATACATTTTAGCGTTTTCACTTTTTAAAAGATCTTTTAATAAAAAAAAAACTTTTTCAAATAAATCCGATAATATAAAAAATTATGTTAAGGTGACTTGAAGACATTTTTATTCTGCATCTATCATTATGTAATTCGTACTTACCGTTCCTCAGTTATGGTGAAATATACAAGCATAATGACCTTATTATGAGCGAAATATTAGACACGTTCATAAAAAAATCCAGACCCGATGGAATGTAATATAGCATATAGATCAACTATTCTTTTTTATGGGAGGACAGACATAAATTTGCAAATAATGTCTTTTAAATTTGCTTAGCTTCATGTTCAATCCTTTTCTATACTTCTAGAGATTTTTAAATCGAGTTCAATTCGTAGAAAAACTAATACTTAAGTCAAAATTAAAAATTCTTTAGATTTGGGATTATTTCAATCTTTACGAACACTATCTTGCCAATTCCTACACAGGTATCGATTTGATTGACGATTACCACCGTCATCAAAATGTTTATGAAATTTTAAATTTACTTACAACGAAGCAAAGTAATTCTTTCTTAAAAAAGTGATCTTCAGTTGTCTACCAGCGATTTAATCTCACGAGTCTAGAATTATTCATCCAAAAAATAGTATTGAGTTTTGTCTTAAAATGAGTATCAAAAAATTCGTAAATTTTATCCAATTATAGAAAAAATATTTTAAAAAATTTTCCCAAAAATGTTGGTCAATAAACCGTCATTTTATTACATCATGCAAAAAATTTTTTTTTATATTTTTCTTTAAAAATTGATAAGAATATTATAATTTTGTTCCCTTTAAATCTAAAATATTAAAAATTAGCTTCGTAGTAAGTACTGTGGATAATATAAAATTTTTAAAATTTTTCCAAAAAATTGTTCATCAAAATGCCTTAAAAAGTCTTCTTGCGAAACAAAATTCCATGGAAAAAATTTTTAAAATTTTTTTTCTATAACCAGTATTAAATTTGTTGATACCCATTTCGATTAAAAAATCGAAACTTTTTTTTGACCAAAATGTATGGGACCCATGATTTTTCAATTGCTGAACATTGGGGTAAAAGGGGTCGAAAATCGCGCTTAACTCAGAGAAGGGTGATTTTTTTTTATTGATTATTAGTTAAAAAAATTCAGTTTTAGAGTTTTGAAATTTTTTTTAGCAGAACGGTAATGTCTGTCCGTCCGTCTACACATCTAAACGTATCCACGCTTTAATTATTTGACTTGAATCCATGCTAAATTAGAAACTATACTTCTCTCGATATCTGCTTATTCATAATGCAGCAATTTTCCCTAAAATATGATTTTTAATTTTGTTGTTTAAAATTCTTTTCATGATTTAAAACATCAATTCTTAAAAAAGCCTAAAATTCACGTAAAAATATGTACATGGGATCAATTTATGTTTTGTTTTTTTTACCTATTGATTTTAGCTATTACCTCTATATATTCTTTGAACTTTTATGTGTTCACAATTGGTACTAAAATTCCACTAAAATAAATTCTAATAGATTTCTATAAAAAAAATTACTCCTTTAGAACAAAATTTCCCTATTGTCCTTAAAACATGACTAATTCTGAAAAACTAACAATATAAATGTAGTTTCCCTAGAAATAGGCTTCATATTTTAATTCATATTTGAATTTGTACTATTTTACACTAACACATTAAGTAAACTTCTGTTGATATGACAACTATTTAAGTTTTAGCCACAAATTTTATATTCCACACGTATGTGGCATACATATACATATGTATACATGTGTTTGTATGCAAACAAAATATACCTTTTAACACATAAGTATTTTTGGTTTGTTACACAACATTGCATATTTACGAAACATTAAGTTTTTTTATAACTTCCCTTCAATAAAAAAATTATGTTCAAAGTTTTTTTTAGCACAATTTTTAGATTTTTTCCGGCTGCAGGTGAAAACGAGGATTAGTTTTTTTTTTTTTTCAACTTTAATGGTCTTTTTATACACATTGTTTCCTTTTCTATAAATGCTATGTGCACTCTATTATTTTTTTTTTTTTTTTCATTTTTTAGCTTTTTTGGTTTCTATTGTTCATTACAGATTTTTCAAATTGCACGAAAATTGAAAATAACAAAAAAGATTAAATGTAATGTAAGTGTAAAAACACAAACAAAAGAACTACTCAAATCTAATGCAATTTTATTACTTGCACCAATAGTAATATTAAGCCAAAAAAAAAAAAACACAAATCGGAAAAAAATAATAGATTTAAGAGGGTGAACAAAATGTATTAACTAAAAACAAGAATAATGTAAAATAATACTAAATCTGAACTCCCATAAAAGCAGGGAATATATAAAGCAAAATACTTGTGTATATGTGTAAGTAGTTGCATTTGTTATGGAGGTTTTAAGAGAAAAATATATTCCAATTGTTTTGGGTGGGTAGGGAATAAAATAAAAGGTTTCACTGTGACATTATTTCACTTAATGTAGTTTAATAGTCTCCT
The DNA here is from genome assembly GCA_951394005.1 of Protophormia terraenovae. Lineage (NCBI taxonomy): Eukaryota > Metazoa > Arthropoda > Insecta > Diptera > Calliphoridae > Protophormia > Protophormia terraenovae. The sequence continues at coordinate 109,000,476 of OX596075.1, read as the reverse complement.
ACTCTTCTTCTACATTTCCTAAGCAACTGATTCGAAAATTTGTACGGGGAAGGGGTAAAAAATTAAATAAAATCAAAAGGGATACAAAAAATCACATAGCAAATGAGTACGAGAGGAAGTGTAACAAAATATAACAAAAATAAAGCTTTATAATCAAAAAGTATTACGGAAATGTAAGGTTTTAAGGTTTTATGGTTTTAAGTGTCCAAGTGTTTTTTTTTTTTTTTAAGTATTAAGAGCAGATGAAGTAGAAACCAACAAAGTATGGTAAGAAATTTATTTAAAACAATTATATAGTAAAACAAAGAAAAAAGTAATGTATTATTTTGGAATTGTTAGGAAATTGATGACTTTGTTGCATTATTTTAGAAATGAGTAAATCTGCCAGGCAAAATTTTTATAAAAAAATATAAAAGAATAAAAATTACAAAATATAGAAGTGACTCTGAATGAAATGGTGATTACAGGAAGATTCAAAATTAAATGATGAAATATATAATTGATTTGGAATATCTTGCTTTAATTGTAAAAGAAAATAAAGCTATACAGCAGTCAATATTTCAAAAAGAGTACTAAATATATAATTTAAAATTCATTGCCTACTTATGGGAGTTTTTTTATTGTAACATTTAAATTAAATTTTACATTTCTTAATTACTTTTTTTTTTTACAAAATAAATTTTTTTTAACTGCTAAGTAGCATAACTAGAAAAAAAAAACTTAATTAAACAAAAATGCTTGTAAATGTAAATGGCACTTTAAGGAACCGCAAAAATTTCGCGCTAATAAAAATTTAGGTCAAACTGAGAGAAAAATTCTTACAATACTTTTACTTAACAATAAACAGCAACAACATAGTTAAATGAAAAGTAAAACCAAATAAAAACGAGTAAATACATGCAAGTATGAGGCGAAAAAAAAAAAAAATAAATTGTTAGAGAAACAACAGTTTTGAAATAAAAATTGAAAGTAAAAAAACAAGAACTAAAAATACAAGATGTGTTATAGTTTTTTTTTTTTTTATATATATAGACTAGGTCCTTGCATTACAAATACGGTTATACATGCGTCACTTCAATAGCATTTTGTATTGAAAAACAAAGCAGTTGTAGCAACTACAATAACAAGAGAAAAATATAAGAATTAAAACCGTAACAGCAAAACTAATAGAAATAGACATGCATATTAACAGAGGGAGAGTTAAGAAAGGGGACAAGATATTTAAGTCCAAAAGAGTTTATAAGTTATAGACGAGATTGTAGAGAAGATAATAGTCGAGACTAGATGATGAGACTATAGTCGAGACTAGATTATGAGACTATAGTCGAGACTAGATGATGAGACTATAGTCGATACTAGAGATGAGAGTACAGTCGATACCATAGATGTGACTATAGACGAGACTATAAATGGGACTAGAGTCGGGACTATAATCGAGACTATAGATGAGACTATAGTCTATAAAAACGGTTCTCAAATGGGGGTCCGCGACCAACAAGGGGTCCGTAAGGACATTCATGGGGGGCCGCGAAGAGTTCCTGAAAAATGTTCTTAAACACAAAAATTTTAAATATAAATATTATTTAGAAGTTCAAATGAAAATTCCAATAAAAGCATGAAACTATTTAAAAATGGAAATACATCTTTTTATAAAATATACCCAAATTAAAGACAAGCGTAAAGTTATTTCTAAAAGTTCTTTTTAGAAACTACTAATGAAAGAATCTTTGATTGAAAATATTATGCTTGATAAAGACAACAATGATCAAACGAAGAAAGTAATGCTGTCCAATAGAGTGTCCCGAGGAAAGCCTTTTATGAGATTTCGATGTAGGAAGGCCCCTCAAACAATGTGTAAAAATTTGAGCAAATTTTTTAAAATACTTTTTTTACAATTGGCTAAAAATTACGACTTTTTTGATACCCATTTCAAGACAAAACTCAAAATGTGGACAAAATTTTCTAGACCAGTGACTTCCAATCGCTGGTAGGGAACTGAAGATTAATTTTAAATTTTTTTAAATATTTTTCCCATATTAAGCTAATTTGTATGCATCATTTGAGAGGTCTTCCTACAAAATTTGTGCCTACGGAACACTCTACTATCCAATGACACAGTGTAAATAAAACTATGATATGGCAGGAAAACAATTAATTAAAAAGATAAATATGTAGTTCACTTAAGTTTGATTAAACTATAGTTTTTTCACATGAAATTTTACTTTTATTTTATAAAAATATAAAAAAAATAAAAAATTCTTCAACATACATTTTTATGTAAAAGTATATTTTGTCACTCTTTTGTCCCTCAAAACAGAGTTTCGATCTTTTGTGTACACAGAGAATAATATTAGATTTATTATATTTATAAGTCTCTTAATATAGAAGGAAAACAATGTCGAAATTATTAATATTATTTTTTTAAATTACTTTATCTTTACTTTTTTCTGATTTTTTAATTAGTCAAAGTTGTAGTGGGTCGCGCTTCCATTGCAATGTCAAAAGGGGGTCGCGAAGCGAGGTCTTGTGAGAACCCCTGGTCAATACTATAGATGTGACTATAGTCGATACTATAAATGAGACTTTAGTCGAGACTATAAATGAGACTATAGTCCAGACTATATAGAAAAAACTATAGTCGAGACTGTAATTGAGAGACTATAATTGAGAGATTAATTAAGAGGCTATAATTAAGAGACTATAATTGAGAGACTATAATTGAGAAATTGTAATTGAGAGACTATAATTAATTTAAGACTACAGACGAAACTATAACCGAGGTTATAGACGATACTACATTTGGGACTAGAGAAGAAACTATAGTCGAGACTATAGACGAAACTATAATCCAGACTATAGATATAACTATAGGCGACACTATAATCGAGTTTGTAGAAGAAACTATAAACGAGACTATAGACGATCCTATAGACGATAATATAATCGAGACTATAGACTATAAACGAGACCATAAATGTAACTATAGTATATATTCGAGACTATAAATGAGACAATAATCAAGGCCAGGGACGATACGATATAGTAGGGAACAAAAACGGGACTATAGTTCAAACCATAGATGAGACAATAGGAGCGACTATAGTCAAGACCATGGGCAAGACTACAGACTATAAACATGATTATAGCCGGGACCATAGTTGAAACTATAGATTTTACTATACTATATACTACTATATAGATTATACTATGTGCTAAACTATGCACTCTACCATTGCTTAAATTATTAAAATTCCAATTTTAAATTTGAGCGCTTGTAAACATTTTTCCTAGTCCCTCTGTTTACATATTTCTATTATTTTTCCCCCACAATAGGCTTAGACATATTGTATTTGTTTCCATATATTTTCTACAGAAGCATTTTCATTCTATAAAATAGGAAAAAAACAATATTCTCTCACTTACATTACAAAAACAAAAATTGAAACAATGTTGTTTAAAAAACAATGAATTTATACAAACACTCGTACATATACTCTAAAACATATATAAAAATTGGCAGACAGATACTGACAGTATGTAGAGAACAAAATAAAAAAACCCAGAGAAAGTGTAAAACAATGTTCTGCTCTAAATCTAGCACAACATGCCGACAGTAGTTACGAACATTTGAAAGATTTAAAAGGACAAAAAATAACAACTGAAAAAAAAAGAAGAGAAGAAGAGAAAAATAAAAACAATTGGAAAATACAATTTTGGTCAACCATACGGATTTATAATAAAATGTTGTGTTTTTTTTATTTTTGCCGATTTTGGCTGACTGTCCTTCTATCCAACTGTCTAACAGACTAACCGACTGTTTTACTGAACGTTAACAGTTTTAGCTTGACTTGGCAAAGTTGGTTTGGTTGAATTGTTTTGCTGTATAATGACAACAAAAATTCTATTTGGTTAGTCCTTAGAGAATATAAAATTTAATTTTTTTGTTATCTTTTACCTTTATCAACAAAAAAAAGAATTGGAAAAAATTATTTGTTCATAAAGTGAAATTTTATTTTTATAAAAAAAAAAAGTACAAAATATTCGTGTTTTTATTTTTTTGTGTAAAGAATTTAATAAATGTGTTTAAATATGTTTGTAAATGGTTAAATAAAGTTGATTTTCAGATATGAAAAGAAAATTATTGTTAAGTAAAGTTGAGTTTATTAAATTATAAGAGGGAAAAAAATTATTGAATACATTACAAAATTTTATTATTTGTAATTGCTCGAAGATTAAGAGTAAAAGTTTTTGTTAAAGGTTAATTGCACAGTGGTTGAGTTAGTAACAAAATTAAATAATTAAAAAAAAAAATAAATTAAGTTTTAAACCTACAAATTTAAAACCGCACAAACATTTTTTACATTAATTGTGATTTTTTAAGTCTAATTGTTTAATTAAAATGTTCTATTAAACATATTTATATGTATTACTTATAACCCTAAGGCACTTTCTATTATTTTAAAATTAAAAATTAACATTTGAAATTCTACTAATAACTACTTTCGCCCTTTTAAGCAAAACCATCAAATTTCAAACCTCTAACCTGCACTCGAATCCTATTAAACACAACAAATTTTCAACTCATCATCACATTGTTAACACAACACCTGCGTAATTGCAAAACCTCATCATTTGAAGCATGAATTGTTTAAATATGAAAAACAAAAACAAATCAAAAAGAAAGAATTAAAAATACAGGAAAAAAACTTTCTGTTTAACTTAAAACATCTTATGAGTACAAATCCTTTTGCCTTCAAGGTACAATTAATTTATTTATTTTTTACGTTTGTTTTGTTGAACAGTGTATATTTATTTTAGCTTATTTCTATTGTTGTTGTTGCTCTTGTTTTCTCAGTGTTTTATCATTTTCTTATTCAAAACGAAATCTTAAACAAATAATACAAAATAATACTTTTAATCGAAAAACTTTTGCATTACAGAAAAGTTTTACATTAAAGGTTTACAACTAAATAAAATACACAACAAAAATAAACAAGAATCAGAATAATATAAAAGTAAAAATAAAAAAATAAAACAACAAATAAAAAGTTAAGTTGCAAATGTGTTTAAGGCAAAATTGGAAAGGTCGAATAGAATGTAGAACTATAGAGATTTGATTTAAACGATGAATAAATAATTTCAGTGGAAAAATCAAACTGATATTGAAAAAAATTATAAAACTCAAAAATGTTCACTTCTATTAACTTTAAGGATATTAAAATAATTTATATTTTTACAAGCACCGACATTTTACGTTAAATAGACGAAATTTAATTAATAATGTTCATTAATTTAAAAACCAGCTCTATCTTCTTATCTGTATCAATTAAAATTTTCATTAAAATTGTGCTAACACAGGATTTAATTGGTGCAATGGAAAAGTTTTAATTAAAATTCTTATATAAATTAATTTGTTTAAAAAGATTTTTATTAATTACAGATACTAGCTAAAAATTCGTAACTTTATCAAACAATTTTTAATCAAAATAATGCTAACGTTGACTTAATAAGATTAATGAAACTGTTTCGTTAAATTGACAAAGATCATGTTTCAAATATTATAGACTCATTTTAGATTAAAGGTTGAGATATTTTGTTTCATTGACAAAATGGCTTTATACGAAATTGAATTGAACATTTTCATTAATTTAAAAACTCAGTTCTATCTTCTTATCTCTGTCAATTAAAATTTGCATTAAAATTGAGACAATATAAATTTAATTGGTCTAATAAAAAAGTTTTAATTAAATTATATACATAATATAAGATACAGCTCAAAATTCTTAGTTAATCAATAATTTTGTTTATCAAAATCAAGCCAATGTAAGGCTTTATTGAATTAATAAACAACTTTTAAATAAATTTCGTATATAAAACGAAGAGATATCAGCAAAAAATTTTGAAAAGGACACCCTGTGTTTTTAGCCTAAAAATTTTTTGTTTATTAACCGATTTTGCCCAATTTTAACCGATTTCAAACCCAAACAAACTTCATATAAGATAAATATTTTTGCCAAATTTTGTTCCCCTACGTTGTCCCGTTCGAGCCCTATACTGCTTTCAACAGACGGACAGACGGACGAACATAGCTAAATCGACTCAGAATCTAACCAGAACCCAAAAAAAAATATACTTTATGGGGTCTTAAGTGATTCCTTCGACATATTACACACGGGATGACAAAATCAGTATACTCCCATCTTTTTGATGGTGGGTATACAAATTATATATAAAGACAAATTTGTTCTCATTCACGCAACTGTAAGGAAAGAAAATGAACCTTCACCACATCAGCTATTTAATAAAGTGCATCTATTGTTAGAAATTTCAGCTGAATCATTCAATAACCTAATAAAAAGAAAATGTAGCGAACTCAAATCCATTCTTACCAATGTCATTCCTAAAAAATTTCTTACTACTTTTCTCTTATATAATAAAGCTGTATTTGGTAACAAATGATACCACTGTCAGTCTTATGCAAGAATGTAGAAAAAGAATACCTAAACATCAACGTCAACAACAAGAGGTGCTTATTGTCACTTAAAACTTATACAAAGTTGTTAGCGGTATTAACAAAACAAACTATGAAAAAATCACAAATAAAAATCAAACAAAGAATTGAAAAACACTTCTACTCATACTATACAAGCTTATTTCCAAAAAGAGTTAGAACAAAAATATAACTTTCAAAAAGTATTAAAAAACTCCATCAAAAATCCTTTAAAGAAATCCATACACCCACAGAAAAAATTTGTTTTCACAAAACAAACTAAAGGTGTCATAGCAAAAATTTTTCTTAATAATCCCTGCATTATTTGTTCCCCTCTAAAAAGAAAACAACAAAAGACAAAGAAAAACTTCTTATATAAAAAATACTTTAAAATAACTATTTACATTGTGCACAGATGATGCAAAACTAACCAAGTTAAAGGAAGTTATAGAAAACAAACCGTGTTAAGTAAATGCAAAACTAAAATACAAATCGAAAAAAATAAAAGAAAAGAAAACAAAGCCACAAATAATATTATACAAATGTTGAAGGTAACAGAATATAAAATAAATGAAAAAAAAAGTAAAAAACAAGGTACGGGTGAAGGTAAACTGCTTAAAGGTTTCTTTTCGAATAACATAATAGTATAGGAAAAAAAAGGAAGGAAAAATTTATAATTTTCAAAATGAAATGCTATGCAATTCGAAACTAGACACCAACCACAAGAAGGGGAAATATATAAAAAAGAGAAGAAATTTTGTTGTTGACAGTATTATGCCTAGAAGTATGTTGTAGGTTTTTATAGGCCACAATGCTATAATATAAGAAAGAGTAGTAAGAATAAAGTCATTGGAAATGTAACAAAAATACATAGCAAATAATAAAAGGCAAAAATTAATTCTGTATTTCATGTCTTTAAAAATATTGGCTGTGATTAAATCAGTTTTATTTGGAACTTATTAATTTTGGGAAGGGAATTCATATTTTGACTGCATCAAAATTATTGGTTTCTTTCCTTTTTCAGTTTTGCTGTGGAATAAACTATAGTCAGGACTATACAACAGTCTATAAAATAGTCCATAGTCTAAACTATAAAGAAGTATATAGTCTAAATTTTAAAATATTCTATATAAAATAGTCCATAGTTTAGATTATAAAATCTATACTATAAAATAGAATATAATCTATAATAAAATAGTCTACACTATAGACTATAAAATAGTATATACAATTGACTATAAAATAATATATTTTATTGAGTATAAAATACTCTATCCCATTGACTATAAAATAGTCTAGACTATAAAATAGTCAATACTATAGACTATGTAATAGTCAATACTATAGACTATGAAATAGTCAATACTATAGACTATAAAATAGTCTATACTAAAGACTTTAAAATAGTCTATATTATAGACTATAAAATAGTCTATACTATAGACTACAATATAGTCTATACAACTGAGTATAAAATAGTCCTTAATTTAGACTACAAAATAGTCTATATAATTGACTATAAAATAGTCTATCTATAGACTACAAAAGAGTTCACACTATAGACTATAAAATAGCCTACACAATAGACTATAAAATAGTCTATACAATAGACTAAAAAATATTCCATACAATGGACTGTAAAATATTCTATACAAAAGACTAAAAAATATTCCATTCAATAGACTATAAATTAGTCTATAATGTAGACTATAAAATAGTATATACTATAGACTATACTATAGACTATAAAATGGTCTATACTATAGACTATAAAATAGTATATACTATATACTATGAAATAGTCTATACTATAGACTATAAAATAGTATATACTATAGACTAAAAAATAGTATATACAAATGAATAAAAAATATTCCATATAATAGACTAAAAAATATTCTATACAATAGACTATAAAATAGTGTATACTATAGACTATAAAATTGTCCATACTATAAGTTATAAAATAATCTATACAATTGACTATAAAATAGTCTATAAAATAGACTAAAAAATATCCGTACAATATACTATAAAATAGTCTATACTATAGACCATAAAATGGTCTATACTGTAGACTATAAAACAGTCTATACAACTGACTATAAAATAGTCTATATAAATGATTATAAAATAGTCTGTATAAATGACTATAAAATAGTTTATATTATAGACCATAAAATAGTCTATACTATAGACTATAAAATAGTCTATACTATAGACTACAAAATAGTCTATACTATAAACTATAAAATAGTCTATACTATAGACTATAAAATAGTCTATACTATAAACTATAAAATAGTTTATACTATAGACTATTAAATAGTCTATACTATAGACTATTAAATAGTCTATACTATAGACTATTAAATAGTCTATACTATAGACTATAAAATAGTCTATACTGTAGACTACAAAATAGTCTATGCTATAAACTATAAAATAGTCTATACTATAGACTATAAAATAGTCTATACTATAAACTATAAAATAGTTTATACTATAGACTATTAAATAGTCTATACTATAGACTATTAAATAGTCTATACTATAGACTATTAAATAGTCTATACTATAGACTATTAAATAGTCTATACTATAGACTATTAAATAGTCTATACTATAAACTGTAGATTAAAAATAGGCTAAGCTATAGACTATAAAAAAATCTATAGTCTATAGCTATATATAGACTATAAAATAATTTAAAAATGATATGAGTATAAATTGAAAATATTATGAATAAAAATTGTTTGGTATATTATTAAACCAAATCAAGCCAATCGTTCTAGAGTTATGCTGCAATAGCCGATTCAACCTCACTTATTTTCCATATAATACTGAGAACTAGAGTTAATTTAAAAGTGATATATAGCCTTTAAATCTCCTGTATTGAGACAATTTGTTTTTTACAAATTCTTAAAAATCTCTTAACTTCGAAATCATTAAATATCTTCTTTTATGGATTCCACAAATTATCCCTAAAGATCCAAATATTTATATCCAACGCTTAACTAAATGACTTCAAATTTTCGTTCAATTCCCTATAAAAATCCCCTTAAAATAAAAATAAAAATACTTTATTTACATTTTGTCAAACAAACGGTTCGTTAAGACCAATGAACAGATTTGCTTTATTTTTTTTTTTTTTATTTTTTTCATCATTTTAGATCACATTGCTGCTTATAAAGCTTCAGTTTTTATATATAATGTCTATACCTGGAAAACAAATACTATATCAAGCGTTTTTAAGCGTATTTGTTTACATTTTCCCCTTTTATTTTTAGTGTTTTATTCTCTTTTTTTACAATTTTAAAGTTTATCCTGGATTTATGTGTCTACCTGCCAGTATAAATGTGAAAAAAAAAGAGGAAACAGGGTGCTGGGGAAATAAGGAGTTTAGTTGGTTTTATGTAGGAAAAAACGGTAAATAAAAATACAAATTCATAAGAATATTTCGCCTAAAGGTGTTTGCAGTTTTGTTAGTTGTTGTAATTGTAATAGTAGTTGTTATTTTATAGCGCTCTGTTGTTGTTTTTGTTGTTAAAAACAGCGGAAATCAGAAGTCTGTTTTATAACAGTGAGACAAACAACTGGCAAATAACTGCCTGTTCACACAACCCGGTTGGTGCTCATTGTCGTCTTAGATATGTTCATTTTGTTTTTCCCCTTCATTTCTTTATTTTCTCAGGTTTCCATGTCTTTAGTGTATGTGCAGGGGTTTTTTTATGTTAACACACAGCAGGAAGGTGACAATTTTTAAAGTTTATTCACATTTTAGTTTTATAATTTATCTTTACATTATGAAATATGATATGCAAGTTTTATATTACTTATTGCCAGCAAAACTATCAACACTAAAGTTAAATTAAATGTGGTTACGAGGTTATTAGTATTTGACAACTATTTTTACAGAATTTAAAAACATACTATAAATTTAAAGTTAGACCATAAAATAATATAAAATTTAGACTATAAAATAGGCTATAGTCTAGACCATTTGACAGTCTATAGTCTAGAACATTTAATAGTCTAGATAATAGTTTAAAACTAGACTATAAAAATGTTTTAAGTCCATAAAAAACTATATAGACTAGATTATAAAATATTCGATTATCTAGACTATAAAATAGACAATAAGTCTAAGCTATGGACTATTTTTTATAAGTCTAAGCTAATAGACTATATAATTTTTTATAGACTTCGAACATTTTTATAATATAGTCTAAAATCTAGACAATTAAGTAGTATATATACTACAAAATAGTCTGTAGTCTAGACTATAAAATAGTCTATAGTTTGGACTACAAAATAGTACAAAAACTATATAATAGGCTATAGACTAGACTATAAAATAGGCTTTAGTCTAGACTAAAAAATAGTTTATAGTCTAAACTATAAAATACTTTAAAGTCTAAGACTATAAAATAGTTTATAGTGTAGACAAAATAGTCTAGACTATAAAATAATATATAGACTACAAAAATAGTCTATAGTATAGAGTGTAAAATATTCTATAATCTAGACTTTAAAATATTATATAATCTAGACTATAAAATATTCTACAGTCTAGACTATAGACTATAAAATATTCTACAGTCTAGACTATAGACTAATTTATAGTCTAGATTATAGACTATTTTATAGTCTAGACTATAAAATAGTCTATAGTCTAGACTATAAAATAGTCTATAGTCTAGACTATAAAATAGTCTATAGTCTAGACTATAAAATAGTCTATAGTCTAGACTATGAAATAGTCTATAGTCTAGACTATAAAATAGTCTATAGTCTAGACTATAAAATAGTCTATAGTCTAGACTATAAAATAGTCTATAGTCTAGACTATAAAATAGTCTATAGTCTAGACTATAAAATAGTCTATAGTCTAGACTATAAAATAGTCTATAGTCTAGACTATAAAATAGTCTATAGTCTAGACTATAAAATAGTCTATAGTTTAGACTATAAAATAGTCTATAGTCTAGACTACAAAATAGTCTATAGTATATACTACAAAATAGTCTATAGTATAGACTACAAAATTGTCTATAGTATAGACTATGAAATAGTCTTTATTACAGACTATAAAATAGTCTATGTTACAGACTATAAAATAGTTTATAATAGAGACTATAAAATACTCTATATTAGAGGCTATAAAATAGACTATATCCTATAGTCTAGACTATAAAATAGTCTATAGTCTAGTTAGGTTGCTTTCGACTTTGACCGATTTTTCTTTTAAACAACAATTTTTTAAGAAATTTTTTTTAGCACAATTTTTTTAACATCTTCGATACTGTTATGTAGATTAAAAATTAATTAAAATTTTCTGCTAATTCTTTTAACTAAATCGGTTAATTCATTCTTGATATATGTTGCAATATGAAGTGCAACCTCAATAACTTTCTATATAAAATTTTTGCTCAAGAATTAGAGTTAATTCAAAAAAGCGATTTATAGGCTTGGATTTTAATGACGTTTCAACCTTCTTCAAATAAAGCAGACTGTTATCATAGTTATATATTTATATTCTATTTGAGAATTTTGTTCGCATAGTTTTTGTGTATGACTTGGTATTTATATTGGTTGAAGTATAAAAACAAAAGTTTTGCAACATAAAGTATAAGCTTGGCATGTCATTTGTTTTCATCATACACACACTCACACATACTCTTACATGCATACACACATATTTATGTTTAATAAGCAAGTATATGTAAAAGTATATATATGTGTGTGTGTGGTTTCTTGCATGCTAAAAACAATGTTTAAACAAAAAATGTCTATAAAATGCAAGAAAATTTTATTATATAATTTTTTTTTCTTTACTTTTCGTCTCCCTTGGCTTTTCTTATTATTGTCAACACGAATACAAGCAATTTAAACATTTATTATATGTTTACATTTCATTAAAAAAAAAAAGTTATAAAAAACTTCAGAAGTAAAAGAAATAAATAGAATTATTGTCACATGTACTCTTATCAATATGTATGTTAACCCATTTCCGTTTCCAGGATGTAGCTTAGCAAATTAGAATTTTAAAGGTAACAAATTTAGTTAAATACCAATACAAATGAAAAGTAAACACAACAAACGTATAACAAAAAGGCGTGGCTAGATATTTTTCTAAAAAAATTTTCTAACATACTTTCAAATTTAAATAAAAGTATCCTTAAAAAATGGGTTAAATAAAATTTTTGTTTATATGCTGCCTAGGTTTTAGGCTTTTTTTTTTTTTTTCTTCAACATAACAACATAAAATAAAAATACATACATATGTGTAACCATGAAGTAGAAAATTTGTGTATCTATGTTCACTTTTGTTTATAATATTGTTAGTTTTTGCTATTTTGTAGCCCCTCTCCCCACTTTCCATTACAGAATACTTTATATTCCAAAACAATTTTATTTCATTTTTTTTTTTTCTTTTTCAGTTACTAAAATTTCATTATGTCTTTTTCATATTCACATTTTATACAAATGTTTATACATTTTACGTGAGAATTTTAACAATTGTTCAAGATGCATGTTTACCTATGACAGGATATGGTTTTGAATTTTATGCCGTAACTCTATATGCGAAACAAAATGTGGCCAACATGTGTATAAATGTATATATCAAAGAATGAATGAAAAAACTAATGAAATAAATGAATGTGTGTATTAATGAATGCATATAACAATAGTTAACATGTAAATTATTTGGTTAACCAATATGTTGACATTTATATAAGTTGAAACATGGTAGGAAGAATCACATGGTACATAACATAAATATAGAATTTAATTAATATTGTTGAAAATATGTATGTAGAAAATTTCTTAAATAAAAATAGGAATACTTAGAAATTTGCTTCATTGTATAGAAAAATTAATTAGAATTTTTAATTAGAGGATTTTTTTCCATATGGAAATGAAGACATACTCAACATACTATTTAATGCTGGAATGGCCAAAATATTTTTTTAAATTTTATGGGATTCTTTTTTAATTATTTCAAGGTTTTTATTTTGTAGAAATAAAATAACATTTTAAAAGTAAAACAAAGACATTACATTTTATGTTTAAAATTAGTTTAATATTTTTTTTTTTTTTTTTTTTATATTTAATTCAATAGAAGTTTATTACATTTAATTCTCCTTCAAAGTGTTTATAAAGTGTAGCATAATTTTAGGAAATTTCCATTTTAAGTAACTAATCCCACTCAAGCAATATAATAAGGTGTAACAAAGATTTATATAAATAAAAAATCTTGCGGAGTAAATATTAAATTAAAAATAAAATATTATGTAAAAAACAGTTTTGGTAATTTTAGATTTTTAACGAAAATTAAATTTGTAAGAAATTGTATATATTTTGAATATTTCCGAAACTTTTGAGCAGATTAAGAGGTGATGTGAGTGTAATTTGGTAATAATATGAATTTGTCTGTATTTTTGTTTAAGAGGGAAAAAAATTTTTTCTGCCGAACAGTTTATCAATACATGCCAATACTTTTAATAAAAGAAACAAACAATTATACAAATATTTAGCAGTATTTTCATTCCCGGCTTAAATATTATCTTTATTTTTCCCTTTGCTCTCTTTTTTATTCCTTATTCAATAGAATGTATCAAACCAGAACTCATACATGATAAAACTGCTTACTCAGTTTTTCTCCAGAACATAAAATTTTTCTCAAAAGGACTTTAAAGTTAAGTAATTATTATAATATGACAGAATTCGATTTTCAAAAGGATATTTTCTTTAATTTTTGTACCGGAATATTTGAATAAAAAAAATATTATTATAGTGCAGGGATTTATAGCTCTCATTTAACACCTATATTGGGTCTATATAATCTTCTTAAATATTTTACAATATTCTTAAAAATTGAGCATCTTTTGAAAATTTAAAATCCTTTCGTGAGCTAATTTTTGCATCCTGAAGCAAAAACTATGATTTTTGCAGGCTGATATATACTTGAAAATAAATAGTAAAGGGTAACATTTTCAAAAGGATATTTTCAAAGGATATTTTTTTTTTTTTTTGCAACATTTACATACAAAGTATAATTATAATATTCGTAAATATATATTTTTTTTTTTAATGTGGAAACTTTGAAATTATTTTTAGAGAAAACTGAGCACTGAGTTTTAATACGTATGTTCTCTAGTTTCGTGCGTGTATCGATTTTTTCATGTGTGAAAAAAACTATCACACAGTGTTCTAGATAAAATATTTTCAAAATTTTCTCCACGGGATTTTGTTCCGCAAGAGGACTTTTTAGCGCATTTTTGTGAACAAATTTTTCGAAAACTTTTTCAATTACTACAATGCACATAGAGGCAAAGGTATACTAAAAGTGGCTTTAAATAATCCGCGGTATTATAACATAAGTGATTGTTATCAATGAACATTTTTTTAATTTTGTTCTTTGGTGAATATGAAATTTATTAATACTATTTTATTATTCAATAACTAAAAAAAAGTATAAATACATGTCAAAAATTGTACTAGTCTGATTTTTGGAATTTTTATTGATTTTTTTTACCACATGATGTACTAAAATAAAGGTTTTTTATCAAAATTTTGGAGCATTTTTTAAAATATATATATACTTTTTTTATTTTTGTCATAACTGCCTCAAAATTACTAATTTTTTAATACCCATTCGAGACAAAAATTAAAACTTTTTTTGACAAAATTTTCTAGACCCGTGACATTTAATAGCTGGTGGGGAATTGAGGAACAATTATAAAAATGTTTTAATATATTTTACATATTCTTTTTCTACGGGACACCCTGATATTGTATAAACTTTATTCTTTATTAAAAAGAGGTTCAAAAACCTTTTATCGTGAAGAATTTTGAGCGCTTTACATTTCGATGTTTCAAAAAATTTTCGAAATTTAAAAATATTTCATCAAAAATTCGAAAAATTTTGTTCTCAGATCTTAACTGACCAGACGGAAGGACGGACGGATGGCCTTTAGTTATCCGGATAAAGAAGTGATTCTGAGTATTCAAAGGTACCACTTTATGGTGTTGCGGCTGTTCCATCCTAAATTTTGCTTAGATTCTTGTTTCAAAAAGATAGGAATAACACTTTTCGTATTTCTGGCTGAACACTAGTAACATTCTAAACAAATTCAAGTCTTTCTGAAATTTTAGAAGAGATCATTAAATTGTTGAGCCATACCCAAAATCTAAGCGAGCTTCTGTTTGCAAATTGATAATTTAGGACTAAAACAGGCTCAATAGTATAGTACTGCTGAGTTTTACAGGGGCGATGAAGACCACGCCAACTGCAGTTTTAGAAATTATATTGAATATTACTCCTTTGGATATACCCGCTAAAAAGTTAGCAAAACGAATCACTACACTGAAAAAAGTAATTTCAATGAAAGAAGTACATTAAATGAAATTCATTAATTTTTTCCAAGAATTTATTAACTTAAAGTACGAATTCATTGCTTCAATGAAAATATTCATTAAAATTCAATGAAAAAATAAACGCTATTATGAACATTACATTGAAACCATTCATTAAATGTATTTCTTAATACAATAAGTAAATCAGTTATTTGATTTAATGTATTAGTTCATTGAATTAATTTATTCAATGTACTAATACATTGATTTAATTAAGAAGAATTACACAATGAGCAAAAGCATTGAACCAATGAAATATTTAATTAAATTATATTAAAATAAATGCTTTCTAACGGGAATTAAAGTAAAACGAAAACAAATACATTTCAGTTTTCTTTTATCTCTTAACAAGAAATGACGCGTTTTTAACAAAAGACAAAAAATAAAAAAATCAGTGTTGTGTTAAAAACGAAAACAATTAAAAAGTAAACAAGTTATAAACCGAATTATTAAAATACGTAAATTAATTTATTCGCAAAGGAGTAGTCGAGCAGCATAATTGAATACACCAAATTAAATACCCAAAAGAAGGAATTTGGAGACTTGCCTTCCTAACACGTAAGTTCAATAATGTTTATGATTTTAAACAGTTTTTAAATATTACATTTCATTTATATATATGTAGATAAAACCACTAAGACGCAGAAGAATGTGTTATTAGCCTCAAATACCAGGGTTTCAAAAAATATTGTGATTTCAAAACCAGAGGATTCTATTCGTAAGTAAACATAAATATATGAAATATTTAAATTGAATTCTTTTTAAAAATTTATTACAGACTGATTAAGATTTGGATGCTACATCTCGTGATCGTCAAAATAATGGAATTTCTATAGACAAAAAAGATTTAAAGGTAACTAGTTCAAATATTTTAAGCAATTGAACGAATTTTAAAAATTTTATTTATAAACTTTTTTTGTTCAGGATAATGCTGTTGTTATATTAATGTGGCATCTAAATGTATATTCCATACCATCATTGAGCAATATAGAGGACAACAGGAATTACTATATTATTATAAATGACAAAGCAAACACGATCACATCTGCAACATGCATTTTGTTTACTTAAATTTTTTATTGAAATGTAATATTTTTATATTTATATTTAATTTTTGCTTATATTAACTCAATATCATATAATTTAATCATTTAATTTAAAATAAAATAAAAACCAAAAATACAGAACAAGCCTATTTTTATAATACATTTTTAATGTATAGTTTCATTGGGACAAAATATGAGTTCATTGAAATCAATGTACTGTTCACAGGAATTATTTATTTTATTTAATGAACGTGTTTATTGATTCAATGTAAGAAGAAATTTAATTAATGAACTTGTACATTGAATTATAATATTAATGTATGGCAATACATTGTTTCAATAAACCTGTACATAGGGTCAAAATTAGTGCACAAATTTATTGTAAAAATGAACTTTTTCATTGTATTTATGTACCTTTTTGGTTCAGTGTAGAGTGGTGCGTAACTCAGAGTTAGTCAGAGATATAGAGCGAGACTGTAAAAGGGATTACATTACTCCATTTAATGTAATAGAAAGAGCTCCTAGCTCTGGGTGAAGAGACAAATATTAATATGTGTTAAGTGCCAGGCCACAGAAATATTCCAGGTGATGAGAAAGCAAATAAATTGGCTAAAAGAGGTGGGAACCTACCGCAGGAAATTACGTATATTTTGCCACCCTATCTACGATCATTCAGGAAATAAACCAAATATCTAGACGCAAATGGTTAATTAGATTACATGATGTGTGCAAACAAAGTTACTATGGTATGAAACAAATGTTAAATTTAGTAATATACTGCTCGAAATAAATAAAAGATAATTGAGAACGATAAATAATTTAAAGACTGGTTACAATGCTATTGGTAATCATATGGTAAGATTAAGATTTTTAGATAATGAAACATGTAGGTGGCACAGAGAATCTGTTGAAGACAGTTATAATTTTTTATGTAAATGCCCTGTCCTATCTTATAGACGATTTAATATACTTGGCTCTTATTTCTTTCTGAACATGGCTGATACGAGATTCATGGAAATTAATAGAATATATAAAATCAAGGAAATAAAAAAGCTAGAATACAAGGACAAAAAATCATAATGGACTAATTTAGTCCATATGGACAACGACTATAATTAGTTGTGTCATCCATTTAACCTAACCTAGGCACAGTGTCACATTTATCTAAATTAGAACGACAAAAATACGAAAATAAAAGCATAATAATTGAAGTAATTCTTTTCGCATTTATTTGTAAACATATGCATATTGCAACTTATAAAAACATTTTAATTTTATTTAAAACTTTTGTGAAGAAGTATGTTAACTTTAACTTCATATATCTCAGTAAATACTGCAGATACTGATATGATTTTTTTGGTATGTAATAATAAATATATCCCAATTACTCTACTTTGATTTGCTAAGTTAAAAAATCAATACCGAATATATTGTTTTTCATTTCAAAGAAATCATAATATTAAAAAATATAGTTTTTGGGAAATTCTATTTTTAATGGACTGGAACTAAAAAGTTCTAACGAGTTCCAATCTAAAAACACGATTGTTGTAAAAAAGAATATCTACTAAATTATATTTGAGAATATAGGCTGCGACTTTTTGCGATCTTTTAAAATATTAGAAAAATTTTGCAGTACCTCATATTAGCAATTTTTAAAAAATTGCTTAAACATTTGAAGGTAATGGCTGAAAATTTGTTATGAAAATGTTACACTAAGAATGGTGTGATTAGATCTTGCTATGCCTACTTTAAAAATATCCTTTATTTTAATAAAATTTACATAAATATCTCCGAAATTCATACAAATAAAGTAATTTTTCAGTATGGGAGAGGCAGTGATTCTTCCCGCCCATTTTTAGTGGGAATGTTTACGGCCTTATCTATTAACAGAATATACAATTTCTGACCAATATTTCCAAAACTGGATTTTTGTCGTTCTAAAACTGCCAAATGTGACACTGTGCTAGGACTAAATTATGGCACACATTTTCCCTTCCCCTATTGTCGCACTTTTAGAAATATATAATGACCATCAGGAGTTTTTGGAGTAACAGAACAAAATTTTGTGAAATTATAATAAGTTTCTATTAAATACAGTTTATAATTGGTACCCAGTGTTGACGGAAGCGTCATGAAAAAAAAAAAAAAAATAAATAAAAAATAAAAAGCAAGCTAAGTTGAAGATAAGTTCAGAAGAAAATTTATATTTTTTTGAAATTTAAAAACTTGTTTTATCTCGTATTTTAAATAAAAGTATTTTGAAAAAAATTTTAAATAAAATGCAAAACGACTTGAAGACGACAACTTTTTTATATATGAAAAGTCAAAGTTTTTTTGCACAAATAATTATTTAAATGGAAGATTTTATAAATACTAACATATTAGCATTTTTAAAATAAATTTAAAAATCAAAAAAGTTACAAAAAAAAAAAAAAAAAATTATAAAAAATGTTTAGGCTACAAATTAAAAGATAACTGGCAACACTATTTGTACTTAAAAAACTGTAGGGTTTCTTTACGATGAAAGTATATACCGCCTTAAAACTACAACCAGTATTTTTTTAATAAAACATTTATATAACACGTTTAATAACTATTAAAAACTTGTATAAATTTATTTTAATATTACCATTTTTTTTCCTAAACAAATTCATAAATTTTTAATATAAACAATTTAAAATTCGGTTTACGCCTACATATAAATCATAATTGAATTTTCTTTCAATAACTTCTTATTTTTTATTCTTAGTATCGTAAAAAAGCGAAAACACATGAAGAGAAAAGCGAAACAACATGAAGCCAACAAATCAAATCCTTAAAATATTTATTTATTTATCTATCGATTTTCTGGCACCACAGACATTCTTAAAAAGAAGAACCAAAAATAAAAATATACACGCAACAAACAAAATCTTAAATACATAAGTATATTCTAGCTCCTGCTCATCCTTATAACATAGGCCAAAACATTTAAGGCTATAAAACTGTTTTTTTGGGGGGTTTTCTTGCTGAATGTTTTTATACTCTTAAGCTAATTTTATATTCATAGACCTACAAGTTGTTAAAGGAGTTCAATATATTTTTTTGTATACAAAAATACATATATTGAACACATGTTTAGCTTTTTTTTCTGTTAGCCTTAAAGCAAAATGTAAGGGACTAGAATTCATATGTTAAGATTTTCTTTTAAGCTCAAGAGAAGGTGCGATTAAGGGTAAAAAAAATCAATGTTAAATAAAATATTTAAACAAAAATTTCAATTTAAGTTTATGTTAAGAATTTTATAATTTTTGGTATACTTCCCCCTTTTTTTGGCAAAGGAATACATAAGTATTTTACTAAGAAAAGTAAAGACAATAAATGCCTTACACCCTCCGGGCCAGTTATTGAAAAAAATAACAGAAGATTGTAAGTATATTGATATTTGTTTTCGTATTCGTTTTATTATTTTTGTGATGAGCAAATGAAAATAAAAAAAAATAAAATAACATGCCACATTTGAATGAGTTCATAAAATTCACAGGTGTGGAAATAACTTGTAATATGTCTACAGGTGATTTTACTAATAAAATTTGAATTGCTGGTTTGAAGGCAAATACATTTACATATAGTTGAAACATAAAAATATATAAACAAAATACACATACAACTTTACATTTAACATTACTAAACGTATAATTATGCTACAAATTGTATAAATGTAAGTGTAGCTGAATAATTGCCCTTCTTACAGGATAAACAGTTCAATTCACATTTTATTGTTGAATATCATATACGTGATGAAAAGATGCAAAAATCTTCATGGAGATAAAACTAAATTATTGATTTATAGCCTCAGGTAGATGATTTGTAATGATACTGATTTTCATTTCAAAAAATAAACAAAATATAAATATTAGTCAATTGCTTAACAGTTGATTGAAAGTTTATTAAATATTTAAACACCCACCGTTTTTTTTATATAATTTTTAAATTGTAGTGAGCTTTATACTTTTTTTTTATTTCATCATTATATCAAATATTAAATTAATATTATTTTTTATTATAATTTTTTAAACTTTATTGTTCCTTAAAGTGTAATATAACTGCAGTAAAATGACACTATATAGTAAATTTTAAATTATACAGACAATACGAGCAGTTATCTTTATACCAGTATAAAAGTATGTTGTATGCTTTTGTTGGTGTTTTCACTTCTCACTCCTGTAAAATATATTTGTACCCGCATTGTGTTATATTTACATTTTTATGCCAACAATGTTTTTTATTAATATTTTTACACTTATGATGTTCTTTGTTTGCCAAAGAGAAAAATTATTACAAGGTTATTATACACCCATATAATAAAAGAACACGAATACATGCATGCTTATGTGTGAAATGAGATCCTTTATATTAAGCTGTGGGGGTAGGTATTTGAAGAACTGTTAAATATTTTTTTTAGATTTAGAGAGTGAAAGCGGATTGGAAAAAAAAAATGGATCACTGACGCTGATTGTCATCTAAGGTAGCCATTTATCTCCATTAAGTACAGCTGTTTAATGTACCTACAATACATTTATTTGTGACATAATAAAATTAAATATCAATCAAAAAAAGTGTGAATTGCAGCAAAATTGTTACAAAATAGGTAACATATAAGAAATGAGTTCGTTATATACACAGAAAAAAGTAAAAAATGATTTTAATTACCGAAATAATTCATTTGATCAAAAAAATGTTTAAATTTGCACCTCTCACCAAAATGATTATATCAATTACTAAAAATTGTAAAAAATGGAAAATTTTTATTTTATTTCCAATTAAATACTTTTAAAATTTTAATAAAAAATATAATTAAAAAAAATACAAACTTCAAAAAATGTGATAATCGAATGAATCCAAATTTTTTTTTAGAAAAAAAAAAAAATAATAATAAATAAAATATTAATCAAGTAGGCGATTGAATGAATATATTTTTGAATTTTATTTTTACAATTTCGTTTATTTCTAATTACTTTATGTATCTTTTCTTATTGTTTTTTTGACACGATATATTATTATAATTCTTTTTAACATCATTGTTGAATCATGATAATTTTATAGACTGACTATCCAAATTTTCAAATGGTGCTTTTCAGGTTTTAGATTGACGATTATTGACATCAAACATTTACAGTATAAACTCGGGAACAACGCAATACATGTTGAACAGATCTAGAATTGAAAAAGTGAAAGCAGAACAATATTACCGATTAATTTACAAATTGGTTACATATACAGTACTTACCGGACAATACCACATCAATTTTAGTTTCAGTGTCTTGAATTTGTTTGAAACCAAGATCTTTTTCACTATCGTCTATCAGCGATCTTAGGATTGTTGGTGTACAATATTATCGGAAGCGAAAACTTAAATATATATGTATATGTTCATAAATTTATACTTATGTATGTATGAATACATACCTGACTCAGGCGTTCCTAAAGTTCCCTTATGTCCTCTTGAGTGTCGATTAATACAAAAATGTTTAAAATATTAAAATCTGAAAGTATTTCTTTCTTCAATTTGTTTTATACATTTGATTTTAAATTAATTTAAAACGTCATTTTTGATTATTTTGTTTTTTATTTTCCAAAAATATAAAAAAGATTATTGAATCAATTTATCGTTTACTTAAATTTGAATTTAAATCCAAACAACAGTGTTAATTGAAAAAAGTTTGGTAATAATTTTTTCTGTGTAGTAAATAGGTTTTAAAAGGTCGTTTTTAAACAGTTACAGAGAAAAGAATAAAAATATATTTTTTCACCAAAAAATTAGCACCCACCTAAATATATGAGGAAAATCAAAAAATTTCGAAATTGTTTGAAACCTACTACACAAAAAAAAGTCACCAATTAACAGATATATATGAAAATAATTCTTTCAATTATAAACTTGTTTAAATTTGCACCTCTCACCAAAATGATTATATCAATTACTAAAAACTTTACAAAATACAAAACAGAAAAAAATTCCCAATTAATAAATTAATTAAATCAATCAAGTAGATGATTGAATGAATTAAAAATGTGTATAGGAAAAAAAATCATACCAAAATTTATTTTTTATTTTATTTTTTCTTGAACATATTTATTAAATTTTGATGCAAATTTAAACAACTGAGTTAATTGTAAAAAATACGGTAATAATTTTTTCTGTGTATAAGTGTCATGTATTGCCAAAGTTTGTTTCAAAATTAGGAAAAGTAACTAAGAAATCTAAAATTTTAAATCATTCGCGTAAAATATCATGGAAATACAGGCCTTTCAAACTAAAAAATGTAATAAAACTGAGTTGAAACTTTCGACGATTTTTGAATTCATTTTAATTTTACACTGACAATTTACAACTTTTTGACTTAAGCCATTAACCAGTCGAAAGATAAGACTTAGGAAATTAATTTGCTGTATAATAAGTATAAGGTTTACTATCCGTTAAAAAGTTATGCGGTGATAAAAAAATTAAACAAAAATCTACGATTTTTGAAATTTTGCAGTTTTTATGAAAAAAAATTTTGCGCCATTCACTGAATTTAAATTTAGAGGGCAATATTTTAAAGACGAAGTGATACCTAAAGTTGAATGTATATTTCGTTGATGTCAGGAAACCAGACGTGGAATAGCATCTTCACAAAGTGCGAGTGCGTTCGAAAAAATTTTAACATATATAATATTCCATAACATGGAAATGGTTGATCTTAGAGCTTTCATTATTTTTTATTTAATTTATAATTTATTACAGATCACAGAAAAATATTACTTTTATTGTTCTAACCACCGCTTATGAACTTGTGGACCATTTTTGGTAACCCTTTCATTAGAGATTTGATAGTTGCTTTAGTCACTTTTTTAGAACAATGTGCAAATCTTCTTTTAAAATCTTCGGTTTTTTTTGGGACACCTTTTTTTTGGTATTTATAGATCCGAATGTATCAAATGACTGTTTTGTCGCAACTGCAAAAAGCTTGTTATACCAGAAATTTTGTAAGAAATTTTTTCTGCTTTTGGGTCCTAAACCTATTTTTAACCTTGCCTCGAGCATTAAGTTTTGACACATAAGCTGCGAAAATTTTGCCAGCACATACGTTTCTTCGTCAATTTTACAACTTGATTATTTTTGTATAAAATTTGGTTTTAATTTCCGTGTCCTATTCTTGGCTTCTAATTTTTTTGCAGCATTCCTGTTTGAAAATTTTTGGACTTTATATGTTATCAACTCTGCATTAGCTTTAAATTTTCGTACCAAATAGTCGAAGCACTGAGATAACTGATCTGCTTTTCTACCAGATATGTTTGGAGTTCCTTTCAATATGCCTTCAATTTTCTGGCCTTCCCAATATCATGTGGTTCTTTTTTCCTTCCGAACCAAGTTTCATATCAATAGTTAAATTCTCCTGATACTGTTTAATAACATAAGAAACAGTTTAACGGCAGAAATTTAATTCTGTGGCCAATTATTTGTAGGACCTATTTAGATTTTTTTTTTTTGAAATTTTTTAATAATTTGTAGCACGTAAATCTTTTTCGTCACTCACTGTGATGAAAATCACGACAAATCAACATGGTTGTTATTAAAAATAATAACTGAAGTATTTTTCCATGATAACTAGATAAAAAAAAAAAAATTTCAATATTGATTCCGAAAAAAGTTATGAGGCAAAACGTGTGTTAAGATTTTTTCGATCGCACTGCTTTATTAGCGAAAATATTATATGTTTTTCGCTTTTATAGAAATTGTCCAAAAAATTGCATAAACTAGATTTATTAATAAATCACACGTCCGATCATCGAAAAATATCTGTAAAGAATCATGTTAATGACTAAAATTGATATTTTGAAAAAAAGTTAAACAAACATCATTTATATCAGCTACAGCGACATTCATCTCCAAACTTAATTCTCTTGCTGACAACTATCGCGAAGTATAAATGATGCTAATATTGATGTCAAATAAAAGCATTTTAATTGCTTAATATTAAAATTCAGATGACATCAAAATATTTTAAGGACCAAAAAACATGTTCTTAATGCCAAAAGTTAATCCCATATATTTTGCATTATAGTTCAAATTTTTAAATAATAAAATCAATTTTCAATGTAAAATTTATTATCAAATAAGAAACAAGTTAAAAATATTGCAAAAATTCAGTCCTAAAAAAATTAAAATCACACTTTTTGTAAGGAATATTATATGAGTACTAATGTTTTAACATATTTTCCACACTAAAACCGATATTCACTTAATTTTTTCACCAAATGTTACTCATAATTTTTTAAATTTTAAACCAATATTGTTTTGTTGCTATTTATGAAATTATGCAAAAAATTATTAACGCGAACAGATTTTGTATGCATAAATAGTCGTTAATAAAACCACAAATCAAAGTTAGTGTCAGAAGAAAAAAAATGTTAAAATATTTTTACTTGAAATTTTAAAATTTTTGAATTTTCTTCACATTAAATTCTACACAGACATAGCAGAGGAGTGTATTATTTTAAGTTTGGAAGGAGACCTCATTTACCTTTCAGGGGTGAAACTGTTAGGTCTCAAAATAGGTTATTTGACAGAAATTGTGTATCGAATAAAAAAGCCTTAATTGGATATTTCTTCTGAGTTCAAAAATAAACGTATCATAAATTAAAATTTTCAAATAATATGATTTTTTGAGTCTGCACTCTTTTTTTCTGTAAAATAAAATTTTATTCAAAAACATATAATAATTTGCAAGCCGAATGCAGTTTCGAAAACTCAAATATGTTCCAAAAAGTTTGCCAATGGCTTCTTCTAAACCTGAAATAAATGTAGAATTTATAGCAAAATTAAAAAAAAAAAAAAAAAAAAACCCTTAAAGTAGCATATGGTCAAACTTCACTAACTCTATCTTTCTTAATTGTTTTATATTGATTTACCTGATATAAATTCAATTTCAATCTAACCTGATCAATTTATTTGCAAAAAAAAAAAAAAAAATTGCTGGCTTTATAAGCTTCTTTTTCAAATGAGTACATAAAAAATCTGTAGATAAGTATAACTTGAAGATAGTTTGAATTAGACTCTTGGTATACTTTAAAAAGCAATAACAACAAATATATTTAATATCAGAAACCTTTTCAAGGAACCTATAAAATTTTACTTGTATTCTATTTTTACTATTTCTTTTATTTATGCTTGAATATTACAATTAAGTTTTGATATAAAATGATAACCTTTTTTCATTTATATTAAGTCAGAAATTGTTTCGTAATATAAAGAAAAACTTATTGAATTATTACATGAAAGCTTAAGATTTTCTCTATCAAATAAATTGTAAAATTATCTTATAAGTAAAATATTTATGCAGGTCTTTAACGGAGTTAGTTTTTCTCAAATAAATACACATTTGAAAAAGCCAATTTAAATCCCAATAACCTTAAAAAATATTTACAAATCACTTTAAGGGAATATATTATATAATTTAAAACTTTAACTTCAAAAGAATTTTAAATAAAAATTCCTAAGTCCTAAAATAATATTACATTAACTTAAAAAACTTCATGAAATAAAAACCTAAAGACAGCAAATTATAAAAACAACATAAAATACTTACACAATTACCCTTATGAAATTTTACAAACGGAAACAGGAAATGAAAATTATTTTATAAATATTTATATACAAACACTTAAACAGCATCCCGCCTACTCTTAATATTTATTTCCGACAAATGACTTTAATAATGCTATGCTACCTGTCAATACAATGTATAAAGATTTTAAATTCTGTTGTATTCTGATTCTTATAAAACGTAGTTTATTTTACTTTTTTACCTTGTCTACCTTTAAGAGCCAGTCAAATTCATTTCTATAAAATTTAGCTCATAAAATAATAATTTAAAGAGTATACAATCGTAAAAAAAAAGAATATTAAATTAAAAGAATATTTTAAAATGCCTTAAAGGTAACCAATAATGAAGTAGTAGGACTAAAAGACTGACTGAATGTCTGGGTGTAATAAAAAGAAAACAAAACAATTTAGGTTAAATGTAGGCTGGCAACTGTTATGCATTAATTTATTTCATATACTTTCATTTAGATTTTATGGAATTTTTTTCTCTAAATTACTGGAGGTATTAAATATAATTTGGTTAAATTAAATTTTTATTAAAATCTAATGCACGTGGATTATAAATTAAAAAATAATAACTAAAAGCACATTTTAAGGAAAGAGAGGAAACTGTATTACTAGATAAAGCAATAAGTTTACATTTTTATTAAACATGTAATAAGCATTTTTTCAACCAATTAATATTTCCCTGAAAAATATAATTTATTTTCTCACCTCCAAATAAGCTGTTTAATATTATAATTTGGTGTAAAAACTAAATATTCCATATTTGTAAAACAAGAACAAATTACTAAATAAAATTACAACTTAAAAAATTGTTTTAAAGATAAATTATAAAAATATACATATTTTTATAAAAAGGTGGAAAAAAACATCACCTTGACCTTTTTGCTCTCGGAAATTTAAAAAAAAAATAAATAAATTACCAACAAAATCACATGTAGACAAACACGTTTAAACATTTACATTACATTTTAAGTACAGACTTTTACCCACTCACACATACGCCACACATTTACACATGTTAGTGTTTGTGTGTGTATAGATTTAACTATATATTAAACTAATCTACATACAAGCTTACACAAATTTCATGCATACACAATTGCTTATATGTACAAACATATAAATAAATATATACATGTGTTTAATGGATTTGTAAGGATTTGTCTGCACGCTAGGTTCCTAAAACATGAAATTTAAAATAAATAAATTTTTTTTTATTATATACAAAAACATTTAAACACACACATACTTATGTACGTATGTATGTATACTACACACCCACATTTTGCCTTTACTAAGGATACACATAACCTTATGCAGAATTTTTTTTTTTTTTGGCAGAATATTTACACATGTTCGTTTATTTGTAGTTGTTTGTTTTAACATGTATGTAAAGAGTATTTACGGATGTGTGTTTATGTGTGTGCGTACACCAACAAACTCTTCATTTTAAAAATGTCATTGCATATTGACAGATGAGAGATAAATATGCTTTTACAACAACATTTTGTACTAAACCACATACTAATACAGAAAACGAAAAAATAAAAATTGTTTTTATTTGAGAGAAAAAAAATATACACATATGTAAAAACACAAACACAGACTTTTTTTCGGTTACCACAAAATCCCAAATGTATATTAGCTATGAAAATGAATATGCTACAAACAGTTATTGTTTCTCCTTTTTTTAGTGTTATAGCAGAATTTTAAAATACTAAAGTTTAAATAAGAAGTTAAAACATTTTTATTTTTAGCTAAAAATCCTTTCTTGGAATTTTTTTAATATTACTCATACCACCCCGTTGTACACTTTATGTTTTTATGTTAAAAGTATATTAGAGTTTCCTATTGAAAAAGAAAAAAAAATATAAATTCTCCTCAAACACTGCTATTAATAGAATGAATATGAACAATTAAATAAATTCTAAGTGTTTTCTCGAGACACTCTAATGTATAGCCTTATACACACAATTCAAATCAAATTTAAAAATAATAATATTTCGCATTTGAAATTTTTTACATACAATCGTATACTTGTTTTAAATATATAATTACACAAAGCAACACTGATTATGCAGCACAAGATTTCTCAGAAAATTTGGATGCACATAATCATGGCTTTCTAAGCCAATTATAAGCCTTTTTCGAAATTAACCTTAATATTAAAAATTAATGATGTTAAGTCACGTATTTCAACATATCACGAGTATGAATTGTCTGATTTTGTTAAATAAAATACAAAGACATTTTAATTCAAATTGTCTTCAAGTCATGTTTACACAACGTTTTAATCTGCAACATTTTTTTCTGAGATATAAAAAAAAAATAAGTTTTCTTTTTTTTAATTTTAATTTTTCAAAAAATTAAAAAAAAAAAAAATACCCAGCAAAAACTTGGTAATGACATGTAGTTACGGATGTAGTTACTTTGTAATGATAACAACATACTATCTGCATTACATAGAAGATGTTTAGTAACAAATTATTTATAACCCGAACGTAAATAATTATTTATGATCAGATTTTTAAAAATAAAAACTTTTATTGATTTTTATTACGCAGGGATACATAAGTAAACGTTAGAAAAAGGTACAGTCAGTCAAGACCATATGATACCCTACACCATTATGTATGACCATCAAATTTCGGGAAGGGGACTTATATTAGAACAAAACTTGGGATTTGTGCACGTTTAAATAATTTTCGGAACAGGGGTTTATATGGGAGCTATGGTTAATCGTTAGCCGATTTTCATAAAATTTGTTACAAAGATTGATACTTGTACAAGTCTTCTTTGCGCCAAATTTCATTAAAATATTATTATTTTTAAGGTATTTTTGAGTGTTGAAACTGAATTCCGGGGGGACATTTGTATGGGGGGTAGGTAAAATAATGAACCGATCATAACCAATTTCAATAAGCTTCGTCCTTGTCCCACCTGCCAAATTTCATTCAATTATCTTCAAAATTGCGACCTGTACTTTGTGCCGCCGCCGCCGAAAATTTTGCCTCGGCTTGTTTCTCTGATCGTTAGATCGATTTTAAAAGTGATTCTGAGTCGATTGATATACTTTAAGAATGAATAACTTATTCTATGCGTTACAAACATCACCACAAACACATAATACCCCAATCACCTATGGTGGTGTAGGGTATAATGAAAGGCAAAATTTGAGTATGAATTAATTTGTAATCTAAAATAGTTTATTTTATATTTATTTATTATATTTATTTTAATTACATTTTTGGTTATTGTTAAGTTTTCTAAATTAAAATTTAAAAAATCTTTTTACAACAACAAAAAAATATTTTATATCCTGACATTTCATTAATTATTTATAACCTAAAATGTAACTAGTTCCTATTGTTATCACTAATCACGACTTCAGTAATGCTTTAAAGTCAATGCACTGTTTAACAGCTTGAAAGTAATTAGTTATTGTAATGACATCTAAGTAATGTATAGGGTAAGTAGTTGCCTCTAATGTCATTACCGTGTTAAAATAATGAGTTATTCAGCTAATGTGTAAGTAGTGGAGAGCCATTATATTAGCTTCTTAACTCATTACATGGCAACCAAAGTTTTTGCTGGGATAATTTAAAACTGTGAGCCGTTCTTCTCGTCATACTCGTTTCAACAAGAACGTCGATATTGTTTTTAAAATATCGCAGTTGTTCATTAATGTCGAGCGAACAAACAATAATATAAGAGTGTCTTTTTTTTGAGAATCTGATGTAGGAAGACTTCTCAAATGGTGCGATTGTAAATAGATTTAAAAATTAGTCTACTAGTCTATTAATACATTTTTTTATTAGTAAATAGTTCCAATTTTTTTTTTTCTCAAAATGGATGTCAAACAATTTGTAATTTTGAGTTGGTTATGGAAAAAATATTTTAAAAAATTTTTCCCCACGAGATTTTGGATCTCTAGAGGTTTTTTAGTGCCTTAAAAAAACTAGGCACAAGACAGGTTTTCAGGGTTAGTGACCGGTACCAGTTCCGGAACTTTAAATATCACTTTTATATGGGGTTGTCATTGGAGGTGGCTAATTAACACCTTGCGACTGGCCTCAGGACATGTCACAGGACTGGACCAAGAGGCCATGTCGATTAATATAATAAAAATTTTGTAATTGTTTACTTTTTAAACGTTTTTTATTTTTTAAAAGATGGGAGGAAAATTTCTTAGTCTATCTGTTAAAACCAGGATAGGGCTCGAACGGGACCACCTAGGGGGATTAAATTTTAGCTCAAATATTTATCTTATATTAGGTATTGAAAATAGGCAAAATCTGTTAATAAACAAAAAAAGTTATAGGCCAAATACTAGAAACACAGGGTGTCCTTTGTGGCTTCATTTCATACTTTTCTTCTGATATATTTTAAACAAAAGTATGTACGACAACCAAATTTTGTACAGATAGTTCAATGGTCAATATAAACTCGGAAACCAAAAATGGGCGTGAACCGCCTACTTTACCACCTACCTCCAATATAAGGAGAAATGTCAACAAAATTTTGTACAAATATTTCAAGGAAACAATATAAGATAACATTTTAAAAAGTTGATGGTGGGTGTATAGTAACTGAAATCTTACATTACTATTTCAGAAAATAACTAATTATGTGGTTTTTGTATGCCTAATATGTGGATTCTTTTGGTGGTGTTTTGCAATAGTTCTGAAGAATTTCTTTATCATGAGTTTAAAAACTCGATGTTGGAAATCTGCGAAACTGTTATTCGGTTATTATGTCTTAGTCTGCCTTGCTATTTTGTCTAGAGGATTCTAATAATACTCCTCTATTTTTGCTCCAAAATTTATTAATCGAATTTAAATTAAAATTATTTCTAGGTTTTTAATTTTTAGACTTTGATTTAATTTAGAGATTTTTTTCCCAACCTACAAAATAATCCAGACGTTATATCAGAATATTAAATTAGTTTAGAAAATATATTATCGCTGAACTATATACCTTGATATTTCTTTTTATTAAATGTTTTCTGCATTATACGACTTTATATATTAATCAAAAAATGCAGTCAAATCTGAATTTTGAAAAGTTAAAAATTCGTCACAATTTGACTTAGAACCTATAAAAAATTTTTCTTCGAAAAATGTTTTACATTAATTTATATACTTTTTGTACCAATAGATTTATATCTATCGAAAAAATAAATTTTCTTGGTACTCATTGAAATCTGAATTAAAATATAAATATAATATATAATCGAAAAATTTTAAATTTTTAATATCTTAATGAAAGTACAACTCCGATTTCCATGCAAATTTATGCATTTTAATAACATGTGGCTATAAAAATAAACGATAAAATGTCTTTATTATGAGAACAGAGTTAGTTAGAAATTAATTTCATATTAGATTTTAGAATTGGTGTAAAAAGATCTTCGCTAAAAATTGACTTTAAGCCATAAACATTTTTTTCCCCGAAAAATGTTTCGCCATAATTTTTGTACTATTTCAATCAATGGATTTATATGTACCGAAAAAAATATATTTTTTGGCTTGGCCGTTGCCATCTGAATTAAAATATAGATCATTTTGTGATAGTGTATATATAGGAATAATTAAAAAAAATTGGACAATTTACCAAAAACCTAATTTCATCAAAATCATTAGTGTTGTCACCAAAATTTAACCGAAAATCCGCTTTATCTTAAGAAAATTAAAGAACGAGCTCTTAGAGCAAATGGAATTACTTTGTTACGCTTGTTATCTGACACTCAAACAGAAATCATCATAACAGAAATTGATATTTTATAAGCAATGTTATAACGAATTTAATTGTCAATTTCATCGATAGATATTCTGAAAGTGATGAGTTAATTGTTTCATAAATTAATACTGAATAAAAGAAATTTTGCAAGGAAATGTGATTTATGCATGAATAAAATATATACATTTATTGCAAATAATATGTATAATATCATTTCTTAAAGATATAAGGGATTTTCTGAGAGATCTTTACATAGTAGTTACGACCAATTACGAAGCGATCACAATCAATAAGTAATTTTAGCGTTATGGCTACTTAATATAATAAATGTATTCGCCTCAGAAATTGCAACTTTGCAAGACCCTTGCAATGTAAGTTTATTCTATATGGTTGTTTTTGTGCTTACAGAAATCGATGCAAATTTTCTACTTTGCAAGGGTCTAGCAAAGTTGCATATTTCTGAGGTGAATACCTTTAATTATAATATAAAGTAATTTTCTGAGTAGATTTACTTATGTCCGTCTGTCGCTATTTCTGGCAGGTTATCTGTCCTTGTAAAATTGATGCTAAAATAAAATAAAATATACCTACTATGTCAGGTATTAGGAAAAAATATTTTTGTTATTTGAAGTGTCCATCTACGGCTGTCCAACAATGTACAACTTGTGCACAAAGTAAAGTTGCAATTCTAGAAATAATTTAGCGAACTATATAATTAAAAAATGGAATAAAGCAATGTATTTTTAAGGTATCAACGAAAATATTTAGTTTATTAAAAAGATCCGTGTATTTTTGACATTTTGTTTTAAATAACCAACAAGCATTTTCAGGGTAGAACGTTCCGAAGGTAAAATTTCCATTGACACTTCTCATAAGTCTGGTTGAATTTGACAGATGTTAAGTGCTTTGAGGTCATCGGTTGATGGTTACATGCGGACCAAATCGCACTATCTTGCTGACCAATTCACGTACTTTAAATTACCATAACGCACGTCGTCCATTTAAATATCGTTAAATTGTAAAAAGTTATACTTCATTAAAAAGTAATTGGTTCTCCTGCACACTTCAGGAACAGCATTGATTTCAATGATTGTTAGACCAGCCAGGCTTTTGAAATTTAGTTACCAAATTCGTTTAAAATCCATAAATTTGTTTATCAAACACCAATTCGTAAAATGTTTATTTTTAAACGTTTTTGAAATTGTTTTGTTTTATTTTTAAAAAACAAAATTTCAAATGAATGAATGAATATTGTTACCATTTCAAATATATAGATTTTTTCAGAATATAGCTTTTTCAAAATCAACTCTTAAAGAAAGATATATATATATATATCGTCCATTCCATGAAAGAACGCCCAAAAATATACCAAGTGTCCTCCGATTTTTATAAAATTTTATACGTATAAGATCTATGGGTATCTATAAATATTTCCGTTTTCAGATTCGCTAAATTAAGAAAATTCGCGATTTTATTTCGCTTTTTCACTTTTGAAAAAATCTAAAAAATCTCAAAAGTATACAACTTTAAATACAAATATTTCTGGGAAGGCTTTGCAGAAATTTGCGATTTAAACGGCGTTTGGATTATAATTATGTCAGTTTAAATATGAATATTTTATAAATAAAAAATATTTTTTTTTTAAACGCATTTTAATGCAATTGCATTTTTTAAATGCATTTTTCTTTAAATATGCTATTAAATTTTGTTGATTTTTTCCTTATTTGGAAAGCATGGAATCTTTACATTAAAATAAAAATCTCAAATGTTTGGGACGCACACATGTACCGTGCATAATTTCCCCTTTTCTTCAACTAGTTAAAATTTTTTCATATAAATATTATATTTATCTGGTATTATGAGTATCTTTACGTATTTTGTAAAAAAAAATTTATTGTGTTATTTTTTAAAAAATCCTGAAAAATAGTAAAACTTTATGTATCAGACTATTTTTTGTTCTAAGTTATAATAAACAAAGCATTTTTAAATACACTTTTGAAAAATTAAAATTTAATTAATTCGCAACTAACAAAAACGCATCTAAAAACTGCATTCATATTTTTAAAATATTATGGATCGAAGACGTGGTTTTTGAAATGCTGACTAAATTACGCAAAAAATATGCAATGGCCTTTTAAATACTTTTCAAATTACAGAAATCCATCAATAACTTCAAGAGATATGAATATTTAAAATCGCATATTTTTTATATTTTGTTAACTTTTATACAAATTTTAAAGAAAATTTAAAAAACAAGAAAAAATTTAAATTTTATATGAAAAATTTTAAACATGTTTTTATAAAAATTGGATTATGCTTATATGATTTTCACGTCCCAAAAATTTGACACTTTTATTTTAATGTAAAGATTCCAAACTTTTCATTTATGTTAAAAAATTAAAAAAATTTTAATAGCATATTTAAAGAAAAGTGCATTTGAAAAATGCAATTGCATTAAAATGAATTTTTAAAATATTTTTTAAAATGTTCGTCTTAAAGCCGCCATATGCGAAATTGCAGATTTAAATGTAAATTTCATATATTTATAATTAAGCTAGTGACTTGAAATTCCAGGTACCCTCCTACAAATTTGTTTTCTAACGTTCTGTGAAAAAACCAGAATGATAAAACTAACACAAAGATAGTTATAAGGATAAATTGGTGTACATGTCACATTCGTACCTAATATGGTCTGGCTGGACCAGTTACATTTTGTACGAAAAATATGTAGTTCAACGATGTTATCAGTTCGTTTTGTATTGTAAATTATTCTATTAAAACCTTTTAAACTGAAATCTCATCAGTTTACACAAATTATTTTATGATTTTCCACCTTTTCGTTCATATTTCGTCTTATGAGAGCAATACCTATAAAACATCAAATGTTTGAAAAGAAATATTGTATGTGTCTTTAGACCCAAAACAGGGTGAAGAACATTAAAAATATCGATGGAAAAAGCTTATATCTTGCAAAGTTTTGTGGTAGTGATGGTAGAATATAGTTACATAAATGTAATTATATAAAAAAATCATTAAAATTTTCATTTGAATATATGGAAATGCCGTACTGGTCTGGCCAGACCATATTTGTTACGAATGTGACAACTGAAACATCTGTATGACGAAGGGTTAAAGGCCGTTTAAATTATTAAAATTCACAAAGTCTTTCCAGAGATATTGCTATTCAAAGTTACATACTTTTGAAATTTTTTTTGGTTTTTGAAAAAAATAAAAAGCGAAATAAAATCGCGAGTTTTTCCAATTTCACAAAACTGAAAACAGAAATAGATAAAAGGCTTAATGGAGTTTTTGTATACAAATTTTTATCGAAATTGAAAGCCATCAAGTAAAAAAATACCCTTTTTTGGGCGTTCTTTCCTGGAATGGTCGATATATATATATCTTTATTCCCAATGTCTTGGCTCCTGATGGGTTTGAGGGAACAATCTTAAAATTTTACACTTCTCTAACACGCCTATATAAAATTGTATGTCAACTCAACCAGCCAACTAATTAATCAATAGTTTCAAAAAGTACCAAAAGCGTGCTGATCGTAACAGAAACTAATTATTAAAATTGAGTACATTTGTTAACAGTTTTTTAACAATTCTTAAAAATATTGTTTTCATCATTTTATCTTTTTCTATTTTTTTTTTTATTATTATTTTTTTTTTTTTTTTGTGGTAACAAAAAATTTTTTAATCCAAATATTTTATAGATTTTTGAGAGTATATATGTGTTTATATGTATGCCTGATGTCTATTTGATTATTTGACTGACAAATATTTGTGGGTGTACATATTTAAACGACATATTTACCTATCCCAAAAACCTATACAGATTTACTTTCTACTTTTATTTTTCCAATATTTTTATTTTTCTTATGAAAATGTCTTTTTGAGGTACGAGTAGAATATGTTAAATTTTTCCTTTTTTAGTTTTGTCATCTCACATATGAAATACATTCATTTACTCAGCTTAAGCTAGAGAAAAGAGGGATGAAACCAAAAAAAAAAAAAAACAACATCGAAGGTTAAGGGGGGGTATTTAAATCAAACATGTACCTTATTTTTCATTGTTGAGTACATAACAAAATAATATTTCATATTTTTGTGGTTTAATATTAAGATGAAAAAAAAAAAAAAATAATAAAATGACATATACAGGAGTTTATTGATAGATTTATATGAAAATATATTTAGTTGGCAGAGGTAAATTTTTAAAATTATTGTTGTGTGTAGGTTAATTGAAAAATTGTTAAAAGTAGAAGGTAGTCTACAAATTTTGAAATAGAAATAAATGAATAAGATATGAAATATTGAATATAAATTTAAAAATTTCATTTTAAATTTTTATAAAATTTTAAAATGAAACTTAATTTTTCTTTAAATGATAAGTCTTTCTGTATATTTTATTTAAAATTTTAAGTTAAATTAAATTGGAATAATTTTAGTGCTTTAACAAATTTCAAGAATTGTTACTCAAATTTGTTGTAGCTTGTTATTACAAACTTTGGTTTGAGCAGCATATTCTTTTTATAAGCCTAACAAAAAAGTTAAATATACTTTTACTTAAAATTTGTATTAAAAATCTTATTTAAAATTAAACATTATTAGAATTTTAATTGAGCTTTAGTCACAATTATTATCCTGTTTCTACGATTTTAAATTTAAAACTTATTTAATAATCTTAAATTTAATAAATTCTTTTATTTTTAACTGCATATTTCCTCTGAAAAACTTTGCAAATATATGGCTGGTAGCCGGAGACTTGGGAGACACTTTAATATCCTTTTATCTATCATTTAAAGTGATTCACTTTTTTCTGAAATTCTACGAATTTTATTTCATCATTTTACAGGCAGGACAAAGTAGACTTTATTACAAAATATTAAAACAAAAATTAAAGCAGAAATTCCCTGAATTACAACTTAATAAATGTTTATTTATTTTATTTTTTTCTAATGAATACGATTTGAGAAAAGAAAATCAAAAATAAGTAAAATAAAATAAACTTCAAAGATGAAATGATGCGGTGCTAAGCAACAAATCACTTTAAGTTATAAGAAACATTAATCTAAATTAAATGAATGTCAAACCACAAGAATATTGAACATTTAACTTAAAATGAGATAAAGGTTCAAAGAACCAGAGCCCACTTGAGGGCCAAATGAAAACAAATAAAAATAATAAAAATAATAAAAATAATTAATTATAAATATAAAACTTTTTGTACTAAATAACCTATTTATAGAACCACATTATATTACCTTTTAAGACTTCCAAAAGTAGCTTGTATAAAAAGCTATACTCTGCCCTAATATGGTATATAAAAAAATATTTACAAGGCTGCTAAATAAGGCCTTTTAAAGAAATTTCCTTAACTCCTCCCGTCACCTCGTAGTTTCTTTAATGTTGAACTTTGTATTTAAGCTCAAATAAACATCAATACCTACACAAACACATACACACACACTCTATCAAAATAATCCTACACACAATACAGACATAACAAAACAAAATGATTATAGACGGTCATTTTATACACATTAATCTTGTAAATGAGCAATGAACTCAAGCATTTATGATGTGAATATACATACAACTCCTGCAATCTATACACACACACTCTTACAAACATTTTATGTTGGTATTTATTTGAATATGCATGTATGTGTATGCTTGTGTTAATGTTACCAACTTTATTCGTATTTTGCATTAGAGTATTCTTCTTGCTAAATTACTGTTTCTTTTCTTTTATTTGAGTTGTAAAAGAAATTTCCCTTTTCTCAAAGGATATTAGTACGTATGTATATATCATTGTTAGTAGATTTTGATGCGTTTACGTTTCATTACATTTGAGAGTGTATTAATCAAATTAATCTGTAGTTTTATGTAGTGGAAACAGTTCTTTTTTTTTTTTTTTTTTTTTGTGGCTGTGATATTTAGTTATAAGTAACAAATCAAATACATACTTGTGTTGTAGGGCTAAGATTGTTAGAAGCTGTCAATATTATACAGAAAGAAAGGAAAGAAATAAGTTTATAGATATTTTGTGTTATTTATTTAGAGATTCAGAAATTCCTTAAGGATTTTGGTTGAAATGATTACATGTTTATTTAATAGAAAAATGTCTGGAAAAATATTTAATTTTATTAAATTTAATTTATTTGAGGTATATAATTGTTAAGATATTTTAGTTAGAGAAGAATTT
Organism: Protophormia terraenovae; assembly: GCA_951394005.1. Classification (NCBI taxonomy): domain Eukaryota; kingdom Metazoa; phylum Arthropoda; class Insecta; order Diptera; family Calliphoridae; genus Protophormia; species Protophormia terraenovae. The sequence continues at coordinate 108,961,931 of OX596075.1, read as the reverse complement.
ATGAAATCTTAACAATATATAAGAAGACAAAGATATGAATAACTATTAGTAAGAAACGCTTTAACTATACTGCATTAGAATATATTGTTGAAAAGGTTTCATCTTATAAAATGTATATAGTTGAACTTCAGCAAGATAAATATTCAGAAAAAAATTTGTAAGCTAAAATAGCTTAATTTGTTTTTAATAATACTGATAACTTTTTGCGCAATATCAAAGGATTCTCTAATATTGAAAATGAATTACGTAAAAACCAATTTTTACTCATTATGAAGTTGGTACTTATTATAAATCTGAATTATTTGTTCTCAAACTCGATATTAAAAATATTAAATTAAAAAAATTGTTGCAGTAATACTGAATTAAAAACATAAATAAAAAATAGATACTTTAATGGAACTCAACGTTGTCATTCTTATGCAATTTCCTTATTGTTACTTAAACAATAAAAGTACCACAAAGAATTTTTCATGACATATATGCTTTAAAACTCTAAGTATTGACCAAATTTATTACGTCCTCTTCGAAACTCAAAAATACTTTGAAGAACTACAACACATTTAATTTGGTTTTCTTTTCAACACAGAGCCTTTTGCTATCCCTATAGTTTTATACAGATATTTCAGTCCACTATTGAGTACAGATGATTCGGTATACATTCCAATAAAGAGACTTCGGTTAGCAAGTGACTGATTTTGACATTTTCGTTCTTATCTTTCGAAATACAGAAACCTAATTTTGTATTATATTTTCGTTCGAATCATTATTCGCACAGAAGTTTGTTGGAGAAACCCAAATGAGTTTTCATTCTTTTGAAAGGAAAGCATTTGTTCGGCCTAGAGAAACAGGCTGTTAGTCTACAATTCTATATATTTATATACATCGCCCTATAATTTAATAATCCAGTATCTTCAGCTTAGTGTCGGCCCAGAATACTGGAGATAGCGATATTTGCATAAAAATTTGACAGATAAACTACGTTGTTCACTGTCGCTATGGAATAAAATTTATTTTATTTTCAGAGCGACATTTCTTATTCTCTTGTATTTTCTATCAAACACACTCAATAGGTTTTCCTAGTTTTTTGTTTTTCGTACACAAAAAATTTTAAAGTGTTGCATACACTTAAAAATAAAATCGTAATCGAAGCTTTTAAAAAACGTTACAACACAAAAAATTTGATGTTATTTATATAAATAAGAAATCAAAACCAACAATATCATAATTAGTATAAGTAGAAAATTTGTATTATTTTAATTTATTTCAAAAGTTTCAAACTATAAATTTTCTCGTAAAATGAAATATTTTTTGGATTAAACTTTAGAAATTATATAGAATTTAAATTATTTGATATTTTATTCAAAACTAATTACACTTTTTATCAAGTATTTAACTTTGTATTTAATATATTTATTTACTTTATTTTGCGGCTCAATTGACTATATTTTTTGAAAATAGTCATCACTGAATTAGCGCGCTGCGCCGTGCGCTGTTATTCTGGGTCAAATTTTTTGAGAGAGAAAAACAAGTGTCACTGTCTCCCGTATATTGGGCCGACACTTACACTACAAGAAAGTAACATTTGTGAATTACTAATTACAGCCACTTCAGTCTACTGTTGAATACAAAAGCTTTATTTTTCTTTAAAACAAATACTTTCGCTTACTGTCCAATACAATACGGTCTATAATACAGAGACTTCATTGTACTGCTTAATGCTGAAATTGTTCATATTTTATCTAACAAGTGCACGAAAAAATCAGTGCACACTTTAAGGCTAATAACTTTTATTATTTGTAAAAAAAAAAATAGTACCGGTCTTATATTTCACAGAAAAAAGTCACCAATTAACAAATATATTAGAAATTAATTCATTCAATTAAAAACTTGTTTAAATTTGCACCTCTCACCAAAATGATTATATCAATTACTAAAAACTGTAAAAAATACAAAACAGAAAAAAATTCCCAATTAATAAATTAATTAAATCAATCAAGTAGTTAATTGGATGAATTAAAAATGTATATAGGATATAAAAGTATAGTTAAATTTTATTTTTATTTAATTTTTTCTTGAATAAATTTATTAAATTTCGATGCAAAATGAAACAACTATGTTAATTGAAAAAAAGACCGTAATAATTTTTTCTGTGCTATTATCAAAAATATGAAAGCTGTCGCAAGGATTATGAAATAAATACGTACTGCCGAACTTTTTACAATGTTCTGGTAGTGATTTCTATATTACAGATGTTATCAAATAAATATGATGTAATAAAATCGAAATTGTCGAATAAACTTTTGGTCTTGCAAGACATTTAGATATGTTGGGACAAAAAGAACTTTATATATAACAAGTGACACTTTATAGAGAGAAATGTACACAAACTAGTGCCATAAGAAAATATTATGGCACTAATTTTAATTGGAAAATATAACGAATTGTAATTTGTTTGGCTTCATCTGTCATCTCATGATCTATCTACGAGGGCGGATCAATATTTCCGTGACTTTTTAAACTTCCCTCGTAGTTATATGAAATGCAATACTGTTCCCATCAAGTACCACCTGTTAATAGACTACTGTCAAATTTTGAGCAAGTATCGTCATTTACTTTGCGTTTAACAGTTGTTCAAAATATACAACCTCGTGTATTTTTCTAAAAATAAAAAAAAGTGAATTTCGAGTGCTCATTAAACATTATTCTTTGCGAAAAAAAAACCGTCAATAAAACCCAGGAAAAGCTCGATAAATACTATGGGGACTCTGCACCATCGATTTCAATGGTAAAAAAGTAGTTTGCTGACTTTCGCACAAGTACAAATGACGTTGAACGTTCTGGACGGCCAATTGCGGTCAGTACACCCGAAAATGTCGAAAAAATCCACGATATAGTGTTGGCCGATCGAAGAGTAAAAGTGCGTGAGATTGTTGATGTCTTAAGCATTTCATAAGGCAGTACGGTTTCGATTTTAAATGATCAGCTGGGTTTAAGAAAGTTGTCTGCAAGATGGGTGCCGCGTTTGCTCTCAATTGACCATAACCGTAAACGTGTGACATCTTCAAAGGATTGTTTGGAGTTGTTTAACCGCAATTCGAATAAGTTTTTGTGGCGTTTTGTAACTGTGGATGAAACATGGATCCATTACTGCACTCCGTAGACCAAGCAGCAGTCTAAACAATGGGTGAAACCAATTTGTCAGCCAATAAGGTGATGTTTTTTGGGATGCACACGGGATAATCCACATCGATTACCTTCAAAAGGAAAAAACAATAAATGGCGAATATTATGCCAACTTATTAGACCGATTTAATGAGGATTTAAAAAGAAAACGACCCCATAAGGCCAAGAAAAAAGTTGGACTGTAGATTGGTCTCCTACCGAATAGATCCACTAAGACGGGATTTTTGGAAATTCGAATGTTTAGGGGGTAAAAAACGGGTAAAATCGGTAACCGTGCACCTCCAAAACTAATAGAGATACAAAAAAGTTGAATAGATATCGTTATTCATTTAAAAAAAAATCGGACTGGCGTCTGGTATCAATTTCTAGACCAAAATTTTTTGCATATTAAATAAAAATTTCACTTTCAACAGCATATTTATGAACAAATTTTAAAATTATTTTCAAATATCTGTGTTGTTATAATTCCCAAGCAGTAGACTAACATCAGTTTTAAATTTAAATTATAAAAATTTAGAATACAAAGTTCTTTCTATTTTACTATAAAAACAAATTAATAGTCATTTATATTCTTAACAAGTTCTTAACAAATTATTTCATACAATCACTTTAAAAACCATTATATTTACAACATTTACAAATTCCTTATTAAAAACTATTTTCGTTTTGTACAAACAATCATATTAAGCCCAAAACTATGTCAATTATATTGATAGAATAAACATTTATAAATAAAAAATACACCCTTAAGTATAATTTACATTATATTTCTCAAACATGGAACAGCATATGCTCAAATGTATTCCCCTTACTGGGCTTAATAGCTGCTTATAACACACATTTATTTGTATGATAAAACTGACAAAATTTGTTTTTACCTAATGCATATGCTATTGTTGTTGTTGCTGTTACCAAAAATAGCACACGCACAGCAACAATACAAAAACTATCAACTATTTTCCATTTGAATGAAATTACTTTATTGTTTGGCAACTGTATTGTCCACAGGGATTTTATTTCTCATTAATTATCTCGAGTAGTAAATGTCCAACACCTTATGTGTGTGATCTTTTTTTTATGTACGATATTTTTTCTATCTCTTATTTTTTGTAGTGTTTTGAGGTATTTCTCTTCTTGTTTCCTGCCATTATAGTAAATTATGTTGAGAGTGCAAGAAAAACACATTTATATACATATATGTAGATTAGGGTATTCACTCAAATATTGTTTGTTCGATTAATCGAAAAATGAAAATCAAATAATTGTTCGATTAAATTAAAATCAAGAATTTCGAGTAACAATTTATTCGAGCAAATTATGCCGATTAATCGAATAATTCGAGTAAAAAAATATTTTGAATATTTTCTTTCTTAACTAGTTTTTAGGAAGTTTTAATTTTAGTTTTCTAAAAAAATTAGCTTAAAAACAATGTTTCAAAATATGTCGAATCTAAAAGTGGTACCATAAATTGGAATTTTATTAAAAAAAAAAAAAAAATTGTATTTAGTAAAAAGAACCGAATATATGCCTAAATTATATAAATTATAAAGGTCGTTTGTTAGTTACAAAAATTAAATAAAAATATAAACGTCACTTTAAAAAATTATAAAGTAAAATTCAAATAATTTTAATATAAATATAATAAATAAGGAATTTAAGCTTGATTTGGAAAAACATATTTTGGGTTCTACGAATGAAAGTACATAGTTTATATACCAATAAATGCTCAGTCTGCTGTAGAGGATGTGATGGTTTGAATGAAATTTGTAATATAGAAGGAATTTGGACTTAAAATTAAGTTTAGCATGTAAACCCGTTCTTTATGTTAAGAATAGCTGAACCACAAAATTGAACCACAATAAATGCTCAGTCTGGTGTAGAGGATGTGATGGTTTGAATGAAATTTGTAATATAGAAGGAATTTGGACTTAAAATTAAGTTCAGCATGTAAACTCGTTCTTTATGTTAAGAATAGCTGAACCACTTTATCTAAAAAAAGGATGGTCCAAAGTGCTTTTTCTCATTTTCAAAATGCAGTAACTCAGATACCAATAAATATATTTTCACAATTCTTTCAAAGCCTAACGAACAAAAATCCAAATAATATTTGTGCAAAATATTATACTGAGTCGTTTTTACTAAATTATAACAAAAATAGGAAGATTAAATGGAGAAAAGTAAGTAGTTCTAACTAATTGTATATTTGACTAATTTATTATACAAGTTTATATAATTTATAATATTTTTACACTGATATTGTTAAAAATTTTTCCACAAATTTGAACTAAAACATAATTACGAGATCACTATAAAACAAATAAGAGTAAATTATCTTAAAAACTGTATACATTTGTATAATTTTAAATTATCATCTTAACCATAATTGAACAATGAATTATAAAACATTCTAAAACCTTATACTCAAAATAAATCTGGGTTTAGTAGATCTCCGATATCTAAAAATATTGTACAAACATTTTGTATATAAATGAAAACCTCTGTTGTACATAGGTTAGTATGTGTCCAAATTAAAAAGTGAGGTTATGAGACAGAATCGCAAATTATTCCAAAATGGATAAAAACTATCATTAATTTTAATTTTTATCAAAAGTATTGATAATCACCTTTAAATGGGTATAATTTTTTCACAGTGTAAAAGCCAGTCATTTTATAGCTTCACAAAAGTTACAAAAACCACTTCGGACTACCCTTAATACAAAATTTGGTTCAAATTGATAGACCAAATTTGTTAGACCTATTTATTTAACTATCAATGAATATATTAAATATAGAGAAACAACGGCATTATGAAAGCAATAGAAACAAACATTCATAAATATTTACCCAAATTTTAATTTTATATTATTTTGGAAAGACTATTTCTTATTTTAAGCTATATTTTTGTTTTCTTTTTTGATAAGCATTGAAAAATCGAGTAAAATTTTAAGGTATAAATTAATCGAATAACTCGAGTAACTTAAAAGATTTATTCGATTATTCGAGTAACTTATAAACTGTATTTTCGAGTTATTTGATTATTCGAACAATGAAAAAGTCGAGTAAAATGAATACTCTAATGTAGATATAACGAATACCTAGACAATTCAAGAGAATCCTTCTTAGTCTTTTGTTATGTGCATACGCACTGTGTTGTATATTCGTACATTTTTTACTTATCGTAGAGAAGAAGTTTTATTTAAATCCTTCTTTTGTATATTGTTGTCTTATAGTAAAATGTATGTCAGCACTGATGAGATTTCCTTAACAACATGTAGTTGCACAAGAGCATGAAAATTGTGGCAAGAAAGCACAAAAAAAAAATAAAATAAAGAAAAAAAGATGGAAATAGAAAACAAGAAGTGTTTTTAGAAAATTGAAAAAAATGCTCATTTGGGATATTAAACAACAAAAAAAAAAAAAATGTCACCATGAAATCAACATAAATAATGTCTAGCAGTATAGAAAAGAATACTATTAGGGAATATTTATATTGAGTTTTTTTAGTTTTTTGGATTTTCTTTAAAAAGATAAAAAAAAAATATATTTTTTTATTTTTCCCCAAACCGTATGTAGAGATTAAACATTTTTGGAAAAAAATAAAACCAAACAAAAGTCAACATTAATATACAATTTGGAGCTAAAAGGAAATTCTAAAAGATTTAACAGTTTAAAGGATTACTGAATCAAGAATTAAAAACATATTTTATACTTTGTGCATTACAAAAAACACATCACAGTATTATCCATAACTTAAAACTTCCAATTTTAAGTCGCTGAATACTTAACAATACATAGTGGGCAAGAACTGAATATTTCTGGAAATAAATCAGTAACTTTTAATCAGCTGAATGAATTTGCATAGAATTTTAAACAAGCATTGATAAGGAGTGTACAATTTTATGTTTGATAGGAAGGCTCCGCAAATAAACTTTCTTTAGTACCAAAAATCTTGATATGTTAGCCATTTTAATATCGACTTACTCCATGTTAAGCAAACGTTTTTTTTTTTTTTTCTCCCTTTAAAGTAATTTATTAAAACATACAGTGGCTCACAGCTTATTTTATGTAGAACATATTTTCATGTTTAATGTTCCATAGCTATGCAGCAGATAGGGACTTTAAAAAAAATATGGTATCATTTGAAAGAGAAAAAAACTCTAGTTTTACAAAACTATTTCATTTAATGCAAAAATTTGCACTTAAATAACTTAAAAGTATAAAATAAAAATATTCTAAATTTTTTTGCTCACAGCTTATTTTATGCAGCCACTTTTTTTGGAGAAGTACTTCCATGCTCCGTTGTCTAATGGACTTTATTTTTTGTATCTACTTCTAAAAATTAAACATAGAACGCGCTGCGTACTATGTTTAATTTTATTTTGTTATTTAGTGCGTCAATTACAATATAAATGTGAAATTGAACCACGCACATTGTAACAGAAAGAAGTATTGGTTATAAATATTTTAAACGGTCACTCGCAGCGAAAAATGGTTAAAATATATGCTTCTATGGTACAAGAAATCATTATGTTTTTTTCATGAAAATCGGTTGTACAATAAAAGGCAGTGAAGTACTGAATAAACATTTTTACATTCGTGACTGCGAAATATTTTAAGGAAAACAAAGGCCAACCTACGGATCTTAGCATCAAAACCGACATTCGGAGCTCAAGTTATCTTGAGAAAATAATGTTGCGTTAAAACTTTTTACCGTGCATTGCATTAGTACTATTTTGAAAGTCGAGTTTCACGCAAGAGGATTTTTAAATATTTAAACAAATGAGCTCAATAATCCACTTTACCAAGGAATTTGTTTTCAAGAATCCAACGTTTTGAAATTCGATTATTTTTCTATATATTAGGCTGAGATACTATGTCCTTTTTGGAGCGAGAACCGAATACCGAGCTGGATACCAAGAAAACTTAAAAAAAACAGTGAAGCATGTTGGTGGCAGTTTCATGGTTTGGGCCTTTATGTCGGTTAATGGTGGTAGGAAGTTGGAACTTATTGGATCAGCAATGGACAGTAGTAGATACCTTTAGATCTTAAAGGATAATTTGTTGCAGAGTGCAGAAAATCAGGGCACATTATCATATTTTTGATATTGCCAACATAAAGATCCGAAGAATAATTTTGGTATTGTGCACAATTTGCTATTATATAAAGGCCCAAATTTATCAACGCTCTCTAAACAGTCGCCAGACCTCAATATTATTGAAAATTTGTGGTCCATATTAGACATTTACAACATAAATTAGTAATTGGGCCCTAAAAATGCAATAGAACACATTTCGCCTAATATTACACAAAAACTGGACGCACCGGTAACAAACCGCCTCAAATCTGTTGCATACAATTAAGACTACCATTCCGGATATTAAATATTATAATTATAGGTCGTAATTGTAAATTTTTTGATGTCATAAGTGGCTGCATAAAATAAGCTGTGAGATAAAAATATTCGATTTTTTTGTTTCATATCTTTAAGGTAAACTTTAACAATAAGTAGTAGTTCTATGTTAAACTAGAAATCTTTCTCTTTCTAATGATACCAAATTTTATTTTAAATTCCAGTCTGTTACTTTGTTATGAATCTTTAAAAATAAAATTGTATACTGCATAATTTAAGCTGAGAGCCACTGTATGTTTTCAATTCTTGTTCATTATTTTCATAACATACAAAAATATTTGTGTTTAATTCCAAAAATATGAAACTTATCACAGAAAATATCTACAGTGAAATATTTAGAAGAGTATTGAAAAAACAATTAATCACGTCTACCTTGGAACAAATGTATGTTGAAAACATCAAACATCATTTGTTAGATAAAAGATCTGTGATAGAAAAAAAGAAAATAAATTATTAACAAAAAAAAAAAAAAAATATTAGTTCGTTTTCAAGGTAATTGGCAAAAACGAATGCGCCCCTTTGTTGAATGCTCCCATCTTCTACGCTTGCAAAATTTTTCAAATTTTTTTACATCCTCTTAAAGCTCTCGATAAGGCTTCAGAAAAATGTGCTTGCGTGTGTTATTTATAGTTTTCAAATTTCATCTATCTTAGTTTTGCAAAATCTTGGAGCAGTTTTTTTCAAATAATAAAAACTCGAAATCAATATCTTTTCTAAGTCCAAAACTAAATTATTTTGAAACTGAAGATGGCAAAAATTATGTTTTTTTTTTACCAAAAAATGTCAATACTGTCAATACTTTTTTTCTAAATAAATTTAAAAAAATAATAAATAATTTGACACATTTCTGAAAGGCAACTTCACGGAGATAATTTAGAAATTAAATACAAGCTTAAACACCGAACGGGACTATGTACAGACCATACCGAGTTTGACGTAATTTAAATCAAAATTTTGATTTCTTCTATATATATAAAAAAGTAACGGCACTGACTGACTGACTTACTTGGTGATTCATCATCGCACAGCCCAAACGTTTAAAGCTAGACAGATGAAATATGGACTATATATAGAATAGATCCACTAAGACGGGATTTATGGAAATTCGAATATTAAGGGGGTAAAAAAGGGTAAAAACGGTAACTTTATATCTCCTAAATTAATAGAGATACAAAAAAGTTAAATAGTTATCGTTATTCTTTTAAAAAATAATAGGTGTCTGGTACATTTTTGAAATTCGGCTCTTTTAGGAAGAAAACGGGTAAAAAATGTAATTTAGAACTTTTTTGGCAACCTATCTATCTTTTAATCCATTAAGCTTAGAAGAAAAATGTACATCAAGTTAGTACCTTATCGAAAATTGGCGAATACTGGTTTGGTACTTTTTGGAAATTCGAATGTTTAAGGTGTAAAAATCGTACCTGTTTTTGGTACTTTTTTCCTAAAATATTTTTTTCTTTCTACTGACACATACATAGGAATATTTTAACATTAGATCCAAGTACAATTTAGAAATTCATTAGAATACAATCTCTGATACATCCAGGGGGAATAAAAAGTAAAAAAAAGGGATAAAACCTAGAAACATAAAAGGGATAAAACCTAGAAACATGAACTTAAGGACATGCAGTCCTAAGTGAGTTTTGAATTTTCTATAATATTGAACCTAGAAACATGAAATTAATTATCCTTTGTGGATAAGGATTCAAAAGGGGTGACTTTGTACTTTTTGAATTTTTTATAATTAAGAACCTAGAAACATTAAATGAGAATTCATAAGAGGGGACTTTCTGGTACTTTTTTGATGTTGTCATTCCGTGTATAACATGTCGAAGGAATCACTTAAGACCCCACAAAGTATATAATTTCTGGGTTCTGGTTAGATTCTGAGTCGATCTAGCTATGTCCGTCCGTCTGTTAAAAGTAGAATAGGGCTCGAACGGGACAAGGTAAAAGGACGAAATTTGGCACAAATATTTGTCTTATATAAGGTTTGTTTGGGATTGAAAATGGGCAAAATCAGTAAATAAACAAAAAAGTTATGGGCTAAAAACTAGAAACACAGGGTGTCCGTTTCATACTATATTTGCGGAAACAAAAAAAGGTCCGCCCACCTCCCATATAACGTAAAATTTGGAAAAGTTGATTGACATTCGCGCATGCTCGTTATTCTAATAGTCCTTTTTGAATTTTCTGTAATATTTTAACTAGAAACACGAAATTAAATATACTTGATCCTAAGTAAATGAAAATCCATAACAAGGGATTTTGTGATACCTTTTTATTCTTCTAATGGTACTTTTTGAATTTTCTATAATATTGTGCATTAAATCATAAAATTAAAGATATATGGTCCTATGTAGGTAAGAATTCAAGAGGGGGAATGTTTTGGTATTTTTTGTTCTTCTAATGGTACTTTTTTTTAATAATTTTCGTTATTGTGATATTACAGTTATTATAGTATTATTTTTTGTAATCATAATTAATTTTTAAACGTGAAATTGTTCTGTCTGTCTCCACAGGAGATAGAAATCATAGTTGAATTTTACGTGTTTCTTCACTTTTAGTATTTCATTTTGTTTTTTCTAAATAAAAAGTCTTACAAGTTTTTATCAGGTCTATGTAGAAATATTGCAAGATCGGGTTAAATGCTATCTATATAAAAGTGAATCTGTGTTAGTTTGTCTGTTTTTTAATTTGATTTCGATGCTTTTATTTCAATACAATAGGGTATCGAAACGCACTGTGTTAAAGCTATTAATATTATTAAAAAAAGTATAGTTATAATATTATAAAAATACAATTAGAATTTATAATATAGTGTAGTTTTTATTTAAAAAAATCGACGCCAACGAAGTAGCGGTTATACTGCACTAATATTATAAAATTCCAAAGGCTAGTTCTGCAAACCAAATGCAGTTTTGAAAACTATATTCCAAACCTGCGAAACTTGTTCCAAACCTGCAAATGTGGATTTTATGGGCAAAATTCAATAAAATTCCATTTTTTTAAATTCCTTTTGCAAAAATCGTAAAGATTTCTACACTATCAATTTAAATAATAAGGTCTACAATCACTGAAATTTTCAATAAGATATCTTAACAAACCAGGATTTTATTAGATATCAAATATTTATAGTTTCTCAAAAAAACAATTTTTTACGAAAACGATATTTTAATCCCAAGAATAAGAAAAACTATGCCCTTATTTTTTTTTTTTATACAATACTCTATCTAGCTGACATATTTCTTAATTATATACAAAAATATTAAAGTCAATATCTTTTATTGGATTTGTGCATCAATTTTGATGATAGATGGCCTATTTTATTTGTAGCATTACTAAGTTTATGAGGAAGAATAAAAATTTTTAAATTTTTCATTTTTTCATTTCATTTCTTATAAAACTTTTAAGAAAATCCAATGTTAAATTTTGCATGATACATTTTTTTATCCGACACTTATTTCTGAATAACTTTGAAACTATAGAGCAACCAGTGTTAGAACCCATCTTTAAGAAATTCGTTAGTGTGATGTATAATTATCTCAAATAACATTTATAAGTAATTTCTTTACATTAAAGTAATTTTTGAAATGTCTTTTAAGGGAGCTAAAGTCAATTAAGGACTGATATTCGTAAAATGTATGTCCTCATCATATATACCAATTTCTTCTTTAAGAGAACTTACGTTTTCATTTTCATTAGAATTAGGAGTAACATTTCAGTCAAAAATGTCCTTTAATAATTTTATATCCTAGAGCTCATAAATATAATCAAATTAATTCCTAAATAAATGTTATTCATATAACTTGTGATGGCTATTAAAAAAATAAAAATCAAGGTAGTTAACCTTTTACCGAAGAAAGTGCTCGCACATCTACAACAATTGCTTGTATTTTGTTAGTGTAAAACTACTGCACATAATGTCAAAATGCTTTGAACGGAAAATGAGAGAATGAAGTAGAGGATGAGTAAAAAAAACTCGAAAAAAATTTTGCATATGAATACAAAAACAATTTGACAGTTCCGCGAGGTATGTCAATGAAAAAATCGTAAAACAGCTGTTCTTACGAGTATACTTTCTAATTATACTATGACCTTTTACCATGTTTTTTAATTAAATAAACTACTATCAAACCAACCATAGTTGGCAATATATATACAAATCAATTTATAAAGTTTATTAAAAAGTTAAATTTAATTTATTGTATCATCATACACAAATTAATTTTAATGCCCTACAAAAACAGTAAAGGTTGTATCAATTTGGTCACTAAATTTGTTTAAAGCTGAAATATGTATAAAAATATTCTTAGTATGCAATGCATTTATGTGCAAAAAAAAGAATAGCTTTGAAATCTTTAAAACATGCTTAGATAATGAACTTTTTAACTCCTCCTCTCTCTAATTAAATTTTATAAATATAAATTAAAATTTTTTCTCAAAGTAAAGCATATCTAAGTCATATTATGTTTCCCTTTTTTATCTACTGTATCTCTCATCGTCACCTTATTATTACATTTTTTTTTTTTTTTTTTTTTTTTCAAAAGTTTTAAACAAAATTCATTGTTATTTTTTCTATTCTGTTTTAAATATTTACCTTATTGGCCATTTTCAGTTGACCACATGGGTTGTGTTACAGCAAACAAGCAACAAACTCAAATTAAACACCAACAAAAATAAAACATAGCAAAAAAAATCTTTAGTTAAAATTAATTGCTTGTTTTTCAAACCAAAAACTTTTCATATGAGAGAATATAGAGATAGATAGAGATAAACAGAAAACAAAAAAAAAAAAAAAAAAAAAAAAAAAGATTGGAAAATCTCTAAGCTAAATTAAAAAAGAGAAAAAATTTTACTAGTTAAAAAAGTTATAGGAAAAAAAAATAAACATGGTTAGAGATAAAAATTATTTCGATAGGAAAGGGTAAAAATAAAAAACGTTTTTAAGTTTTTAAAAAAATTTTTGCTATTTTCTTTAGTTTTAAAATTTGTTTAGAAATCTTTTATTTTTAGTTAAATTTTTCACAAATTTATTACTGTTCTAACCTGTAATTTAAGCAAGGTTTAATATTTACATGAATTTATCCACAATTAATTTAAAATTTAGCATTGAGCTTAGTAGAGTATATCTCTATTATTTAAAATTTGATATAATCAAAAGCTTTTTTTCTTTTTTTAATTGAGGAATCTAATATTTTCCCTACCTTATAATTTAAGTAAAGTATTTTTAATAAACCATTTATTTATTTATTTATTATTTTTTTTTTTTTTTTTGCTATTTAATTTGTATATGTTGAAGTCAGTTGTTCTATAGCAATATGTTACAGACATTTTTTTAATAACTATTACAAATTTTTTTATAATTATTATTTTTTAGTAATTTTAATACTTTTTATTAAAAAATAATAATAAGTTTCAAAATACTAAGAACTATTAAAAATTAAAATTTTTATTATAACTTTTAAGCATATTTTGAGCAATTATATGAAACTAATTAAACTTACAGACTTTTTGTGGTATAATTTAGTTTTTTACAAAATTAATTTACTTTAAGTAAAATATGAAAAGAACCTTGAATATTTTGTTAAATCACAAGCACATAAGTTGGTGGTTTAATACCTTTTAAAGTTGTTGGTATATATGTATTATAAACTATAATTTTGCTTTACTTCCTTTAAACATATGATCAATATTATTTGGGTGAAGTACGTAGCGTATGATTGATATTAATTTTTAATTAATTTAGATAATCAATTGAACCATAAAAACTCTACTGTTTATAGGAAAAAATATAAGAAGTTCTAAGGGAATAATTATGATTAATTAAATATTTCATGTCTAAAATTACTTATTTCACTAGATTTATTTAACATTTTATTATGAAAAAAATGTATAAAATATTTAATAAAAAATTTAATAAATTTTTTCTATTTTTACATATTTTCTTAAACTATTTTTGTTATTTTTTTAATATTTTGTTATGAAATATTATTATTTTCTTTTTTAATGTGTTGTTTTAATAAATGACAATTATTGAACTTTTTAGAAAATACTATTTTAAAAAACTTTCTTGAACAATGATTTCCATTGAATTTTCCACAGCAAAATCATTCTTAAGAAAAAAATAGTTTTTATAATAAATCGTTCTTTTGAAAACATCTTACTCTTTCAAAGAAGTTATTATTTTGTATAACATTATACGGAAACCGTGGTTATTTATAGACCAATATTTCTGAAATTTAATAGAGCGTTTTAAACTTTTTTAAACGAAACATATTTGTGTTTCTTTAGACATTTATGGAATTTAAGGAGAGGACCTTATATGGGAGCTATGGTCCATTATGAATCAATCATTGTAAAATTTTCAAGTGTATGTATAAAATCTTAATCTTAAATTTTGTCTCCCATCTTTTTTTTTTTTTTGTTTTTTTGAAATTTGTAACTAAAATTCAAAAATTTTTGGAAAAAATAAAATTTTTCTACATATTTTAATGATGTTTACAGCAACAAAAATTAGTGGTAGAAAATCCAACTTATTTTTTTATCAGTCGGCTTAGAATTATTAGTTTTGTTGATTTAGTTATGTCCGACCTTCTGTCGGTCCTTCCAATATTAATCTTTTTAAATTTTTTTGTTTTATTTTGCTAATGCCCTACACAATAAATTTGTACTGAGAATTACAACAACCTAAACTACCCATCTAATATTCAACTTAAAATACTTTTATCAATCGGCTTAGAATTATGGGGCCAGATGGGATCTTCACGGCGCTAGTGCAGAAATTTATATCAGTCATATCTGATCCGAATATTTAGAGGCTAGTCTTGAATTAGGATATATTCCCAGGGAAAGGAGAGAGGTTACAGTGTTGTTTATCCCCAAAGCGGGAAAAATAAGCCATAGTACTGCGAAGGATTATAGGCCGATTAGTCTGTCATCGTTTTTGCCTACCTAAAGGGTAGGTAAGTGGAAACGGCACTGCATGACGTGCTCGACAGGAAAGAGTAATGGCTTCCTTTCTGGATATAGAAGGTGCCTTCAATAATATGAACATACCGTCGATTCTTATGGCACTAGATGACCTGGGAGTCGATCGGCGAATAAGGAACTGGACGGGGAACATGCTGAAAAGTAGGGCCATTAATTCTAGTTTAGGTCTACGTCGCTCGAAGAAAGTCGTGACAAAAGGCACTTCACAGGGAGGAGTACTATCTCCACTCTTGTGGAACCTTTTTGGGAACAAAGTCCTTTTCGAACTCACGAACAGAAACACCAAAGTAGTCGCATATGCTGACGATGTTGTGCCCTTATCAAGGGAAAATTTTTCTCCACGATTAGTGAACTCATGGAATCAGCTCTAGGCGTTCTACTGACATGGTCTAGGGATGACGGTTTGGGAGTAAATCCTACAAAGACCAAACTAGTGCTTTTCACTAGGAAATATGAGGTTCCAGTTTTCAAGCTACAATGTCTTGATGGTATTACCCTGGAACTCTCGAAAGAAGCCAAGTATCTTGGCGTTATTCTGGACTTTAAGCTCTCGTAAAAAAGGAAATCTGAAAGTCGTATGCAGAAAATGTGCTTTCTATACATGTAAAAAAAAACCTTCGGAAAAAGATGGGGTCTGAAACCATATATTGTCCATTGGATGTATACTGCAGTAATTAGACCCATTCTTACCTACGGAGCTCTTGTATGGTGGAGGGCAGTAGGCACAAAAACACATATCTCTACTCTAAATAATGTGCAGAGATTAGCTTGCCTCTCAATTATTAATTCCACTCACCAAGCCTAGTCTCCAGACTGGCTTACCGCGCTGGTCATGACACTATATTAAATGTAATAGGCAGAACAGTTTTTATACAGGCAACTGTATAAGAACTGAACAGCCTTGCAGCAATCAAGGCTGTTCAGTTACCCCATTATAAAATCGAGATATGTTGACGACTGTATACGCTCCATAACTCAGCTAAGATACCTTCTGGTGGAGCTGATATGGGTTCGGGCAATACAAGTATACGAGGTAACGAAATGGCGGATGAATGTGCAGTAAATGCTTGCGAAGACATTATCACCCCCTTCGTTGCTGTATCCCATACTTTTGATAAATGAGTGGTAAATCAAATGGAACTCAGGTGATCCTCAATCACCACTTGTAGACGGTGAAGGACTCTCTGGCTACTCCGCTCAGGGAGTACAACTAAAGCATTACTATCTCTTGACAAATCATCGATAAGGCTTCTTGTAGATATTATCATAGAGCACTGTATGATCGGGAGTATGTCGGAACATATGGGTTACCCAGGAAATAACTTTTGTAGAAGTTGTTTAGATGAGGAAGAGGAAGAATCCCTTCAAGACTTGTTATGCGAATGTCCAGTACTGAAAGGACGTAGACTAAGACACCTGAGTAGACAACTCTTCCACGATCTGGATTGTCTCAATGACATGCCACTTTCAAACCTGATTAGGTTAGTTAGTAGTACGGGTTGGTTTCAATGTGGACCAACGGAACGTTAGTCTTTGTTTATAGAAAGGGAGAGGAGCTTTTTTCCCATATAGGGCATCACAATGGGCCTAAGGGCCTCCGAGTGCGCTCGCAATAACGGGCGACCCTTATAACCTAACCTACCTAACCCAGATTTACAATCTTAGTCGATTTAACGATGTTCGTCCGCTTGTCCGAAATCGGTTTATTATATCACCTAACCCCTGGTGTCGTCCTGGTATAGGTTTTAGTGCTCTTAAATATTTATGTATTTATTCTATAAAATTCAGTGCAAATAAAAAGTTTTCTGACTCTGAAACACCCATGTTACAAAATAAAGTGTATATATTATAAGGTGTCAAAGTACAAATAATTTTAACTTCAAAAACCATTAAAATTTGCAAATTAAATATAACTCCAACATACATACAGAGGAATTTTAATAATATATTTTTCTTATTTTCAATGCACAGAGAAAACAGTTTCGATATGACAACCGGATTTTTAGCCAAACGAATTCAGTCGGTTACATGTACTATCTTAAAATTCGGTTGCCATAATCCTATTAATCGGTATTTGCAACTGTTTAAAACAACTCATTCGGTTAGTCTAACTTTTCAATTCATGTATATACATTGGGCTAGCTCAAAAAAAAAAAAAAAATTATATATTTATTATATGAAAAAATTTGCGTTTTATTATATATAAACATTAAAAAGAACATAATAAGTGTAGTAAATATATTATATAATGGAATCTGATGGAGAGTAATGAATTTTGGTACATATTTTCGTCTTGGCGGCTTGTACGTATGTATATGCTGTTCTTTGATTTGTTTGGAAAGCTTTTTGAGATAATTGTGTAAAGAACGGCTTTATCTGACCTTTAACAACATTTTAAACAGCTTAAAAGGGAAGGTCTTGTATAGAAGCATTGGTGGCAGTGATGGTGAAAAATGTTTGTTTAAACTGCAAAAAATAATAATAAAAGCTTTGGAATAGTTGTATGAAAACACGTATTGCAAGCTGCTTACCTTTATTAGCTGTAAAATGGAAGTATGCTGTTCTCGAATAAGTTTGGAACGCTTTGTGAGATATTACGGATTATTTTAACATTTAACTGCGAATATTTAGCGCATCGTACAGTTATCGCAACATTTTAAACAGCTTGAGTGTAATGCAGCCTATCACTGAGTAAAGGATAGTTATTTGAAAATGCATATCGCAAATTGTAGTATGCTTACCTTTATTACGCATAAAATGGTAGCAGCGTATAAGCTAACTGAAAATTTTAAAATACCAAGACAGGGAAATGTTGTCGCTGAAACTTGTAACTTGCAAGGAAATGCAACAATCATTACACATCACCTGAAGATAATAAGGATAAGTTAAATGAAACTATTATTATTGCATATCTTGTAACATCAGTGTACTCACCCATAAATCCGCAATTAAATAACCTTTATAATTGTGTTTGTATTTATTTTAATTGTATTATTTAATAATTTATTCTAAATATAAATTCTTTCTATTCGTATTTCTTTTTAAAATGTCAAAAATATTTAAATACAAAATCACAATTATTATTCGTTTGGAAGCATCGAATTGTTTTATATTTTATTATTGTAATCGAAACATATTGATTGCAGTAAATGAAAGTGAAGTTAATATTTAAATGTTCATACTATAAAACATTTTTTAATTGCAACTAGCAATATTTAGTATTAATATGTGAAACCATTTCGGTTGTTCCGTCCGAATTTGATTATTTTTTTTTTAACCTATCGCAATTGATTACAATAACTAATTTTAAATTTGTAACACTTGTTATTCCAATATGATGATGATATTACAGGCATTTATATAGAAAATCCGATATTCTAATTAATTTTTTATTAATATTGTTAAATTTTAGTATTGTTTATCAAATATTTATATCAGTAAACGTTTTCCAACTAATCTCTTTTCTGTGTGTGTGAATATACTTTAAATCCAATACAACAATTTGCCATCAACTACTTTAAAATAACCACAAATCACCAACCATTCCAGATAAAAATTTCCCTTAACTGCAACTCTGTTCAATTTAATAGAAAATAATGATTTCATTTAGTTGGTGGCTGCCAAAAATTTAACTTTTTGTACAAATAGTTAAAAGCAAACAATTCATTAGGAATCAAAGTTATCGACAGAGAAACAGAAAAATACTAGCAAAAAAATAGAAAGTAAAGCAGAAATAATAGCAAACAGAAAATTAAGCTGATTAAAAAAAAAAAAATAGAAGCAGAACTTTTTATACAGAATTTAGAGTAAAAAAAAACATAATACTGTAATTCAAGACACATGAAAATACGCATACAAATATAAGTTTACTTAGACATTACTCTCTCGTAGTCGTGAGATATTTTGGACAAGACAATTTATCTAACAAATACATGCATCTTTCGTATATATATGTGTGTAGCATTTACTTAATATAAGTATATATAACGTTTTTATACATATATTGAAAGATTTTTATAAAGCTCAATGTGTTGAAAAGTTTTCACTGAAATCCGTCACTAATTCAACTTTTATGTACGTGCCAGGGAAAAAGAAACTAGAAAAAAAAACAGTAACCAAAAAAAGAAAAAAATAAAAAAACGAAGACCAAGCATTTAAAGCTGGTTTATACGATACATTAGGTTTTTTTCATTTTGTCATATGTATAGTAGTTACATACGCTATCTTGAACATAAACATTTTTACACATACCATATCCTTTGATTGTACTCTATTTAGGAGGGAAAAAATAGCAACAAAAAAATCTTTAGGGATTATATATTAGCACAAGCATCATTTCTTAGATTATTTTTCTTACTCATTCTTTCACTCACTCACTCTCTTACTTTGTGCATTATCCTTTATTTTGGTAACATAAAATGAAATGAAGAAAGATTTTAAAATTCTTTATATGGATATAAGTGTACGCGTATGTGTTGAGTATGTGTGTGTCTAAAGATTGATAACCCATTGACAGTGTCATTTTACTATTCTGTACTGTTTTCATGCATGCATGGCTGCATGATACGAATAGTTTACTCGATTGCATTTTTCGTTTGTATCTTAAGTCGAGATATAACCACAAATCGTTTTTTCTAGTTTTGTAATTTAGTTGTTTTTTTTTTCTTTTGCTTTTAATATTTTTCAATTTGTTTTTAGTATTGGCTCTGTTGGTCGTATGGCAGGTGTGGATTTCTAGATCTTAAAGTGTTAAGAGAATCAATTTGAGATGTAGATATATCTTTTCTATTTTTTATTTTATTTTAGTTTTTTTCTTAACATTTCAACAATTTATTTTTTAATGGAAACTTTAAATTTTTTAGAAAAAATTTATTAAATTATTTATAAAATGTTAAAATATTGCTCACTTTTCGTTAATAGAGCGGATCGATGTTCAGAATCATGTTGTTGAAAAATGATCATGGTAAATTATAAAACTTTGTATTTAAATTAGTGCTTGTAAGTGAAGAAGTTGTATGCCTATTTAAGTCAATAGTCTAAAACAACGGTTCTCAAATGGGGGTCCGCGACCCACAAGGGGTCCGTAAGGATATTCGTGGGGGGTCGCGAAGAGTTCCTGAAAAATATTCTTAAACAGACAATTTTTTAATATAAATATTACTTAGTTCAAATGAAAATTCCAATAAAAGCATGAAACTATTTAAAAATGGAAATTCGTAATTTTATGTTGGACAATTTTTTTCCGTGGGGTTTTGTTTTGCTAGAAGACTTTTTAAGGCATTTTGATGAGCAATATTTTGGAAAAATTTAGAAAATCATATCTTATTAAAAGTACTTAGTACTACAATGCAAATTTTTAGCCATAAAGGGATTTTTTTCTTATAAAATTCTTATAAATTTTTTAAGAAAAACATCGAATTTTCTTTTTTTTGATGCAAAAATTTTAAATATATTTTTTATAATTGGCTAAAAATTATGAAATTTCTACTATCTATTTGAAGACACAACTCAATACTATTTTTGGACGCAATGTTCCAGACCCGTGACTTTCAATCGCTGGTAGGGAACTGAAGATCAATTTTAAATTTTTTTGAATGTATTTCCCATTTTAAGCAATTAATTAAAAAGATAAATATGCAGTTCACTTAAATTTGATGAAACTATAATTTTTTTCACATGAAATTCTACTTCTTCTACTTTCATAAAAATATATTATGCCAAGAACTTTTTATAAAATCGTTTCAGTACACAAAACTTGTATTTCATCGATAAGTTTCCCGGATATATAAAGAAAATTTGCTTAAGCAACTTTATAATTTAAAATCAGAAAGTCCTTCCAATGTTAGTATTAAGAAAGTACCAGGATAATTTCAAAAAGAGTGGAAATTCGTTGAATTTAATTTTGAATCAACAGATTTAAAAGCATTTTAAATAGTTGAAATATAGCAAAGTTTATCCGTTTGTTGGCACCGAAGCCCTAAAAATATTAAATAATTTTTCTTCAACATACATTTTTATGTAAAAATATCGTTTTTCTCTCTTTTGGCCCTCAAAACAGAGATTCGACCTTTGTCGCAATTCCATTGCAATGTCAAAAGGGGGTCGCGAAGCGAGGTCTTGTGAGAACCCCTGGTCTAAAATATTCAAAGTAGACTATTTAACGTAGCTGATTTTCTACCATTATTGGATAGAAAATCATCTCATATGCCAAAGCAAAGATAGGTCATCCGGGAATATCATCTGTAAAAGTGTAGAAAGATTTATTTCTTTTGATTGGCTTAAACAAAAAATTTGGATATTTACAAGACTTAGCTAGTAGAATTCTACGCCGGAGCTTAAGCCTACAAGTATATTAAAACAGCAGGATAGAAAATGCCACAATAATCTTTGATCGTGTTGACGGTATTTTAATCGCTAATGAATATAGTTCATATTTTTATTGTCAACCGATACTCTAAAAGTCAACATGACCCAAACAATTTCTAATATTCAGATGAAATTAGGTGACCTCTAGAAGCTCTGAATTGCCTCTGAATTCCTTTTCTACGTCAACCCTTTCATAATAAAAAATGTTCCTTTAAGTCAAACATATTTGTTAAATCCCTTTGAAGCTAAAAAGATCAAGAAGTTGTCCGGAAACAGAACAAAAACGCGAAAACATTTGAAGACTGTAAAGTCAATTTTGACATGTGAACATAATTTGTATGAAAAAAATTTTAAATATTTAAAAATATCTGTATAAATTAAATCAAAAGAATTATAGTTTTGAAAAATACATTAAAAATATCTTTAGTATCTCTGAGAAATAATTATTTAGTAAAGTCTCAAATAATACGGTGTTTCATACTATTGTCCTATTGTAAGTCGCATTAAAGCTACTGTAAATATTCTTCTCGCTAATACATATGTAAACCATTTATTTCTAAATACGCCCAATCAAAAAATGACGTCAAAAGAGATGAAAGAAATTTAGTTTTACTAAGATATACCAAAGAGGGTCCGATGAATTTTATTCCATCTCACTAAGTATTCATTCATTGATCACATTGAATAGCACAATTACAGGGAAAACATGTACATTAACAGACAGACTGACGGATATTGTTAATATTGATAACAACTATTCAGGAAAAATAAAGAATAAATAAAAATTTAAGGAACTTAGTCTTCTAGAAATTCCTTTTCGAAATTGATTCTCCTATAATGACGACTCCAATTCCACATCCTATTAGAGCCGCGATTAGGCATATTTTGTGAAAACTAAATAAAAATTTTCAGTAAAAATAAATGAAGTTCCTTAAAATGAAATTAACTTTTAACAATACATTAAAATTCTTTAAGTATTTATTATTATAAACTGATATGTTTTCAATAAATAACGCTTAAGAAATTTAAATTCTTTTATGAACAAATCTTGAGCACCCAAACGTATGATTATTATTATTATTTACTAGTACAACATTACGTATGAGTTATATTATTTATTTTAAGTATTTTAATTCTTTAAATTATTTTCTAAATGAAATAACTCAAGGAAATTAAAGAATCTTAATACAAATGACATATAACAAAGGGCCACTAAATCAGCGTTACCGTTTGGCGACTTTAGTCGCCATTTGCCCCTTTTTCGACCACCTGGCCAATTTTTTGGGCCCTTTTTTAAATGGCGACTTTTTAAGACTATGTGCTAAATTACGATAAACTAAGTTGTTTGAAATATATCGATCCATTATATATTAATTTCAACAAATTAATTAATAATTTTGGGACTGTCTTACAGTATAGTGATATAAAAAACCGCGGAGTATTTATAAATGAACTGAAACTGTTAGTTATTAAAAATAATAATAAAGTTTATTTATAAAAATAATAAAAAATAAAATAAGGATTCGATGAATACTTATATCTTTATTTAAATTTTTACTTTCCTAAGAGCAATCCCTCAGGGGAACGTTTTTTTTTTACTAAATTATCAAAAACAAGAAATAGTTTATCTAACAGACTTATGACAATACTTGTGAATTCATGCGTTCCATTCTAAATTTGAAAGTCTAGAGTACGAGTGAAGAACTCCTACAAAAGTACAGGAGTTTAACTAATTAAAAGAGGATTGTGTGCTAAATATTGTTGTGAATAAATCTTTATTTTTGCGTTAATAAAAATTGTTGTAAAATAATAATAAATTATTTTGTTATTAATAGAACTGAATTTTGTAGTTTTTCTTTAAATACAATAATTTGTTGTTATCAAATAAACAAATTTTTAGGAGTTTTTTAGGTTTTAAATTAGTTGGCCCCTTTTTTCAAAAAATCCCCTTTTTTGGCGACTTTTTATTTTGAAATCCACTTTTTTGGACACTTTTTAAAAATTCTCAACGGTAACGCTGCATTAAATGAAACTCTTTTCTGAGGCACGGGATTTTTTTTTTTTTTTTTTTCAATTTGGATCGCGTGATTATAGAGTTCTGAGCCTATAAAACACTTTTTTGTTTAAAAATTTATACTGAACTTAAGCATTCATTTTAATAATGTCTCATTATGATTGCAACATATTCAGCATTATGATAACAGAGAAAAAATTGGATTTTTAGTTGCATTAAAAATTTTAAGAATTTTTTAGAACATTTTTTTTTTTTTTAATTTTGGCTAAAACTTTGATTCTTCTTTTTTTTTTTTTTTTTGCAAAATAATTTCTTTTTCTACGGAACTATAGAGCAAATAAATAAAATTATATGTCCACAGAATTTTATTTATTTTTATTTGACTTATAATTAATTTGAATTATAATTTTTATGGTATTATATTAAACCAAATCAGATTATTCGATCTAAAGAGATGATGCAATATTTAATGAAACTTTATTAAATATTTTTTATTTGCAAACAATTAAAATGAATGAAACTATAGAATGCTTCCTTAACTAAAAAAAAAAAAAAAAAACTTCTAGGAAATGCAAAACTTTGTACAAAAGATCCTTTTTTCTACCATAATGCTTCGCAGAATTATTAAAATCAATTTCTACAGCTTCTAAGGAGCTCGTCTTGTACAAAAATCATGCATAATAATGGTGCTTCAGCAATCCTTACATTATAAAGTGTCCCTTAGTCCCTTATTAAATTCCAGATAAGCAGTATTCTTTGCTGTATATTTCGCTTTATTTTCTATATTTTTATTCTTGAGTAAAATATGTTAAATATCCGTGATTTTATTTGGTCTACATTCAAATATTTTCCCTCAAAATGGTTTTAGCAAGTTAAAATCTGCAACTTAAAAACAAAGACCTAATCGAAATTATTATTGGCTTCAAAAAGTTTTATTTAAACAAATTAAACAATTGTAGTTGTTTTCTTTTTTTTTTAATTAAATACAATGAACTGCAATTGAAATTTAAAGCTTCCCAATTGCTGCTATACATATGACAAAAAGGCATCCTTTTGTATTTATACTTGAAAATAAAAAACTACATCTTACAAATATTTTCTACTCATAATCCAAAACTAGATATATTCCTCTTAACAATGCAATGACTTTTGTGTGCAATAAAATATTTGCAAAACTATTGAGACAAAATTTATTTGCTAAGATTTCTATAAAAAAAATACAAATAATCCTTAAAATATATGCAGGAAATACTTTCCTTCAATAACAATAGAGACTTAAAATTTCAAAAAAGGAAAAAAATTAAATACAAAAACATAAATAAAGAATAAAAAACCAAACAAATGAAATAAAGATTTTCAAAAATAATAATAAAAAATAAAATTTATTTCTGTATACATAAGTGAAGAGGTCAATATTTAAATCCTCTGTCTATAAATACCCCAAAAAAAAAAAAAATACATTGACAAACAGAAGTTATATTCATACATATAAAAAAAGAAGAATAATTTTGTTTGCAATCAGAGAAAAACAAATTTTTTATAACATTCTCTTTTATTTGCCAACATATTTTTTTATATATTTTCTCTGTGAGTTATTTTTCATATCAGCAAAAAATTTATACTTGAATGCACAAATTTTTCTCATATAGCAGGAAAATAATAATAAAAAATAGCTCTGATATTAAAACCGATGTTATCTAAAGCTATGAAATATAAAGTATTAAAAAGATGAATATAAAATGTAGAAAAGTAAGAGATATAACCAATTATTAAGCTAAAATATTAAAAAATGCACAAATAAAATATTTACATGATTTTATATATATTTTTTCGTTGTAATTTCTTAAAGAAAAGAGATATGAAAATAGCTTGCACAAAAATGATATTAAAAAAAAAATATTTTTTTCTTTCTTGGCAAATGTTTAGATAAAAATATAGATATTTAAAATTTCTTTTATATTCTACTAATCAAAAATAAGTAATAAAATTTTGTTAATAAAATCTTCAATAAAAATTACATAAAAAATAAAAGCTTAATTTTATTTTTTAAATGACACACAGTGGCGCTAATCGCAAAAATTTTGGTAATAAATCTGTATCTCCTTAAGTACCGGTTGGATTGAATTAAATTGTACGATAAAGATCTAAGCTTTTAGAATAATTATTTTTTGGTCACCCAGTAATAATAGAAGATCAGCTACAGAGTGTTAAACTTATTCTCCTTGAGTATGTAAAATTTTCAAAAATTCTTAACTTCTAACAATCAAGTCCGATTTTTTTGATAAATTGCAAAAAACTGGGTGGTAAAGATTTTTCAATAATTTTTGGAATAATAAAAAATAGATATTTATTTTTTTTTTTTTACACAAGAAATAATAGAAAATATATGCTAGTAATAGGTATTTTTTCAATAGGTACTTTTTCATAAAACCTGAACTCCTACATTGGTTTTTGGCCGGGCAGAAAACAGTTTAGTGCCAAATGAATTTAAATATATTTCACAATTAAAAAGCGTCAATAAACTTAAAAATAAATGTTGTGAAATTGTTTTATTTATCGATAAACATGATATTGTTTTTAAACAATAAACATAAATCAATGGAAAATTTTTTATTAACCATTTATGAAGTCTTGTCTTCTGAAATATGTAAAGAAACAAATTTTTTGGACAAAAAAACTTAAAGAATTGTATTGTTATTTTATTTAAAAAAACTCAACTTTTCATACTAATTTCAGAGTACTGCATTTGAACATTTTTCAAGACTAGACAATTCACTGAAACTCACAAATACTTCTTTGCCGCAATGTGACCATAAAATATTTCTGTATGGCAAACCACAAATCAATTTATTTTGGGAAAACAAAATTATTTAATAGCAAACAAAAATGTTCTTGGAAAATATTTTCAATCTCCATGTTCAAATGTTTTTTAGTAGCCGCTATATTTCAGGATAATTACCCTAACCATCTTCTAAAAAGATATTTATTTTCTAAATATAAAATTTTAAATGAGGCAACAGAGCAAAATTAACAAAATGAAAAGGCTTCGGGCACATGCTTGAGCAATTCCGAGGATTGTCCCTACAAGATGGTTTATAAAAATGTACTTCAGCAAAATTGTTGCAAATTTTATATTCTAAGATGCTGTAATAGCATCAAAACACGAGCGAGATATGTATATACAAAAAAAAAAAAAATAATTTTTGGCACCTTTAACCTCGATTAACTCGTATAGCAAACACGTGATTATAGGTGACTTTTAGCAGTACGACGACGTTATGTTGTCAGTGCCGGCTATGTTGCGGCAGTTTGAGCTGGATTCGTCTAGGTTGGAGGTGGATGAGGAGGACTTGGGCAAGCGATTCAAGCTGGGATCACCTAAGTCGGTGAAGAGTGGTGGTGAGGTTGCTACTAAGACTGCTAGTGATGCAAGTAGGGAGTGCTGCTGCTTCCTCTAGCAAATCTGCCAAGGAGATGAGTAGAACGGGTTGCCTAGGAAGAAGGCTACAAAAGGATTTTTATTAAAGAAGGAAGGCCGGTTGAGTGTGACGGATGGGTGGCCAGGTGAGCGGCTGAAGTGTCGCCTTGTTTTTCTTGGCTCTGGTGGTATTGGGGGTATTATGTGTGCTGCTCGTGTACAGCCTATGGCTTATGACGATGCTGGTATAATAATCCTTACTATTCCATCTTGAAATATAGCAGATACTAAAAACCATTAAATCAAACATTCTATTTTGCACAATAACCTTCCTCACTTCGTCTTTGAACCCACTTCTGAATCCATTATCTTTTTATTTTCTTCTCGTTTTATATTTTCTTCCTCCTCTAAAAATGTAATCAAAGCTGCTCCACATAATAAAACAAAAAAATGTTCATCCTTTTTGTTTATTATATTTTTAGTAAAAATTAGTTTATTGTTTTCGACTGTTTGATGAAATAATTTTTAAAAACAAATAAATTTTCAAATGTAAATGATCTGAAAACATGTTTCCCTATTTGATTATATTTAATGTCTGTTTCAACAAACAAAAATGGGAAAATAAATGTGAGTAATGTGACCATGAAACAAATTCCACATTACTTTGGAAAAATTTTGTTTACGTTTGAGCAAACAAATTTGAAGCAAACATTTGCCTAATCTGATCATACCTTTAGGTTAGTAAACATGTTTTTTGTTTATCTTACTAAGCACTTTACACAAATATAAAAATCTTTGACTTGGAACTTAATTTTTAAAAGACAATTTTTATGAAATTTGACACCCTGTAGCTTATCTCACATTATTACAAACAGAGTTACTACAAATTGATTTTTATGAAAACTTTAATTCTTCCCTACAACTCTCTCGCATATTTCTGTTCTGTGCGACAAGTAGTTTAAGAGATACTGATTTATTAGCATAAATTTTATGATTGACCCCACTGTGATTCGTTAAAATTGTGTGTGTGTGTGAGATTTTGCATGTAAACTGTTAAATACAGATAAAGTTCATAAAAAAGAGTCTTAATAAAAATTTAAAAAAATAAATAAATGAATAACATTGATGAAAAATCATAAATAATAAAAATGTTACCAGGAAAATAGAATCACATTTTTATCACTTCAAAAGTGCAGCTTAATTTATTTTAAACTTCTTTTGAAATGAAACACATATAAAAAATTTCAAAAAGAAACATTAAGGATTTGAATTTTAAATAGGAAAGAAAAAAACTTAAATCATATTTGTAGCTTTATTAAAATCTATTTTCATTTCCTCATTTCATATATCATAAGAAATACTGCTTAACATATCAAATTTTCAATATTTCAGAAAATAAAAAGAAAAAATCTAGCTTAAAACCATAAAACCCTAAGTTGGCTCATAAATAAACTACTAAAATATTCTAAAAACCGAAAATCAGAAAAAAACTAAAGAAAAGAAAATAAAATAAACCAAAAATAAAACTGTGAAAACAAATAACAAAATGGTTTAACATAACATTTTCTGCTGGAACAAATACTAAATGCTTAAGGTTTTATTTTTTCTTCATGTTCATATTCTTGTTATTTATCTTCAAACAAACATTTTCTTCTATAGACTTTAATACATCTGAGTAAACTGAAAACTATCATAACTTTAGCATATAAAACAAAATCCTTAAAAAATATTTGCACTCAAGTGTGAAATTTTTACTATTGTACTATTTACAACAAGATGGAACAAGAGTGTACACAATAAAACTACAAAATAAAATTGTAAATGTTGAGAATGATATAAGAAAAATGGAAAAAAAACCTAACATCAAGCTTAAAAATAACAAGGTTCTTGTATGTATATTAATGTTTTTTTTTTTTTTTTTTTTTTTTCCTTAATATAAACATACCCTACATTTCTCCCTTAAACAAAATTTTATCTCATAATTAGCAATTACTTTTTAGTATTATTATAAAATTAAAAAAATCTTCCTTGATCAATTACCATATCAATGATAAGTGTTGCTTTAATAAGCCCTTTCTGTTATAGAGCATATTTGAAAACACTTGTTAAGTTTTTCAAGTAGAGTACATGAACAATTTCCTTTTACCTACTGATATCTTTATTCTTTTTTTTTTTATTTCTCCTACTTTTTTCCCTACTTGTTTTAAATGTTTGTAAGAAAATATGCTTTTTGTAGAGTTGTAAAAAAAAATAGAAAAGTTAAGTAAAAATAGAAGTGTGTTGAAAAAATATAAACTAAACTAATGCCAATGGCATTCTACTACTTTTTTTATCATTCGTTTTTTGGTTCATAAACTGTTTTTAGTTGAATTCGAAAAAAAAAGAACTAAATCCTTTTTTCATATTTTACTGTAACAAAAGCATGTTACCTCGTTATAACTGCCATCCCTAGCTCCTGTATGAAATGTTAAACCTACATATGTATATGTATGTATATATGTATGCATTTCAAGTTGTATAGCAGTAATATAAGCTAAATTTAAATCTACATATGTAGTAGGATGGTATTTTATTATATGAAGAACTTTATAAGGTTCAGCAGTTTAGCAGAGCGAACTTTAAAGATTAACAATTATATAAACCCAAAGCATAAAAAATTTTATCAAAATCGTACAATATTAAAACATTAATTGGAGACGTCAAAGCTTAATTTTTTTAATATTTAAAATTTGTAACAAATATGTAAGAAAATATTTAGTAATTTTAATTAACAAATCACAAAAATATTATATAGAAAATATTTGTTAAAGATTTCAACAAATTATCTAACCCTTTAAATGCCTAAATCAAAGTTACAATTTTTATATAATTTTAATTAAATAAATATAACAAAATATTTGTTTAACAGTGTTCGTGAGAATGCAAAGAAATCAAAAGAACTCTTCTTAACGCTAGCAATTCATCCAGCACACATATTATAGCCTCTAATCAATAAATTTATTGCTACTAAAAATCAGATTATGAGAGGGAAGTTAAAAAAAGTATTTTTTTACGGCAATTAAGACAAATATTGGTGGCATAATTTTTCCCTATAACAGCTCCCATAACTCTCAGGGGCCGAGCGCTTTCCGGCATTTTCGTATACACAACATTAACGTCTACAAAAATCGTAAAAAATAACGTACAAAAAAAATTTATTTTTATAAGTATATTAGAGTGTCCCGTAAACAAAAATTTTGTAGGAAGACCCCTCAAACGATGGGTAAAAGTTAGCTTAATATGGGACAAATATTAAAAACAAAATTTTAAATTTATTTTCAGTTCCCTACCAGTGATTGTAAGTCGCGGCTCTAGAACATTTAGTCCAAAAAGTAGTATTGAGTTTTGTATTGGTATGGGTTTCAAAAAATTTGTAATTTTTAGCCAATTATAAAAAAATTAATCTGAATTCATTGGAATTCAATGCAATTCACATAAAAAATAGTTGATATATTTATGGAACCGATGTGTACACCGGTTATCGAATAATATAGCAATAAAGTAATGGTGCTGTTTTTCCTTTTATAAAATTTATATTTTGTTTAAATAATATCTCAAGTTATTCATTTTTTCCAAAACGAAATTTTAAAATATATTAAGGGTTTTCATTCAAATGGATAAATTTACTCAATTTGTAAATTTATACGTTTTACACACATGTTTCATGAAAGCCTCCTTGTAAATTTGTGTGTACCGTTTTATTTTTCTTGTGAAAATTTGCAAATAAAATGTGCTTCCAAACTTTTTGGTTCGTAAATTTTATTTGTTCTTCATTTGAACATTAAAAAAATAAAAAACAATTTAATTTTTTTTTTATTTCAAATTTGATTTTATAAAAGTAAAAGTTTACGAAGTAGTTTACACATTAAAATTGTGGCGTAAATATTTATGAATTGTGTAAATAATTTTTCAAACAAAATTTTACAAATTTTTTACGAGCTGGTATATTTATCAGTTTACAAGGTTTATGAGGCATTTATTTGATTGTATGAAAACTCCTATTATAAATATGTTGAATTATGTACTTATTACATTTCCAAAATATTATAAAAATAAAATGTATGCCTTAAAAAAGTACATATTTGAAATAAGTATGTTAAATTCCATCATGAATTTTGATATAGGAAATATGGAAAAATAACATATGTTAATTTATACATTTTTTACATTTCGAAAAAAAGAAAATCAACTGAATTATGTTGTTTTTCAGACTACTATCTCTTAAAGTAATGGACAGATTTCTTTGAAAAATTTGCATAATATGTAATGGAATATAACAATTTTAAAAATTAAAAAAACGAAAAATAACATAACTCAAGCTATGTAGCTTTTCCTTTTGCCCACAGATATTATAACTGAATTTAGAAGTATTAAAACATAGTAGTAACTGAATTGAGGATTTTAAAATTATTAAGTAGGTTGTATGAATGTATTTAAATTTTATTCAAATTTATTTTTACAATTTGGAAGAAGCAACTGATTTTACTTTATTACTTTATGTATTTCTCCCATATGTTGGTAATTGTAATAAAAAAAATCGATTGTGAGGTACAAGTAAACAAACATTGGTATTCTCAACCAATATAATTTCGTTTTCTCTTTGACATTCATAAACAAATAAAATTAAATACACAAATTTTAAACATGAATTTTAAAAAAATTTAACATTTTGTTTTAAATATTAAACTTTTGCGGATGGTTATCAAAAGGTATTTTTTCTTTCTAGTGACCTCTTAAGATATTAGTACAAGGAAAACTCTTTGTTAATTTATTCCCTTACATATTCTTTTGGATAATATATATTTTTTGAAAATTTTCAGGCTTAAAAAGAAAAACTATTCAATATGAAGAGTTTCGGTTTTCTACTGACAAAGACAATGTACTATACTTTGTTTAAGTTCCCACAGCAATCTGGTAAGCAAATCAGGAAAAATCAATACAGTTGAAAACAATAAATTCTGCATAAATAATATTCAAAGATTGTCCAATTAATTGTGTTTATTAAAAATTTTGCAAAAGTATTAAATTCGTGTGTCTCTTTATGTACATACATATGTACGTATGCGTACGTATTTTTATTAAAAGAAAATTTATAAGAGTCAAATTTTAAACAATTTTATTCACAATAGTGTCTCTTTCTTTTCAAAACAAACTATTACGAGAACCGAACACACTCAGTCATTACAACCGATAGTTTGATAGATCCTTCAACCGACCAACTTCGATTGGCAACTAACTCGGTCGCCACAACGAATCTGTTTTCTCTGTGTATCGCCAACATAAGTGTACAAAATGATGTGTTTAAATTGTGTACTAAGTGTACAAATTGGCACCAATTCAGAGTAAAATTTTTAAATAATAGTATCTAGCCTATTTCGTATGTTAAGAAGATTTAAGAGTACAGTATAAGAAACCCGACATCTTAAATTGTCAATGTAGTAAATCGAAAAAGCAAATACTGCATATTATCAGCTGTGTGAAGCCTAATTTTTAAAGAGCAAAATATAATTCAAAAATGGGCCCTGGATACTAGAAGTGCAACTACCTTTATGGAAAAAATTGTATTCACCAACGGCGCGCACAGATCAGGGCTATAATATAAAAGATTACTGAACACTATCATAAATTGATCAAAATAACGTTAATTATGAATTGCTAAATAATTAAATTAAAGTTAAAAATAATTTAATATTTAGGAAAATAAAACATTTTTATTATACAATATTTAGGTATTTAAAAACTTCTTTAAAAAATGTTATTTCAAATTCGTATTACCTTATTATTCTTCCCTATAACTATTGAACCTTTTTTTATCCTTCATATAGAATTTTCTCTTTCCATTTAGCACATTTCCTCATTTCTCGTTGTGTTAAAATACAACTAAGAACGAGAGTCTATAACTTCAATAACGATTTGTTCTATTTTAAGTTTTTTTACTATTTTTTCATATAGACTATGGCTACAATGGAAAAAAAGGATAAAGAAGAAAATCTAGTTTGCATAGAAAATTTAACCAGCAGGTTTTTCTCGATACATAACATTAAACAACAAAAAAAAATCTAGTTTAGTATAAGATGAGCACAGAACGTTTAAATTTATAACACAAAAGAATAAGAAGAAAAATCAATTTTACTTTAAGCTTAAGAAAATAAAATTTAGTGAAAATAATAAAATGTTAAAGAAATATGCTTAAATGAATATACTAACAATATATTAGCTATAATTTTTCAATCTATTCTCCCGGGGTAATAGTTAATATAATTAGACAAACAAACCCTTTTAACACTTACTTTTTCCGCAAAGGAAAAACAAAAATGAAAATAAATTTTCTAAGAAAAATTTCAGCTAATAAATTATTTTTACCAAATATTTTGACTTTGAAATATTTTAATTAAGTGACATTTTCATATTATGTTACTCAGTTATTGATGAAATCTAAATAATACCATAACAAAACTAGCTTAAAATTAATGAATATTTAACATGTTTAGTGTTTAGAAGAAAAATGGTTTGAGAGAAAATATACACAAATCTTAAATTAATCATTAATTAAATAAAGTATTTGCAAGTTCTATTAGCATTAAAATTCAAATTATAAGAGGTCTTAATAAGATGGCTGCTGTTAGGGATTTAAATAAATTCAAAAGTTAATTTGTAATTTAGTCTTTTTAATCTCTTTGAAATGAATTTTTAATTTTCTCTGGATTTTTTTTTTTTTTTTTTTTTTTTTCTTTTTTGTAATATTAAAGAAATAAATTAATTTTGTAATAAGGAATGTAATTAAATAGACCAGGACATTTTCAAGAAGAAAAAAATTCAATAAGAAGGTAGAAAACTTAAATAATTGGCAGCTAAAATTTAAATGCTATGTATTACCTACAGGACAGTGATACTGGACGATATAAGGATGAACGATTAAAGTCGAATTAGGATTTTATAAAGACATATGACTGAAGCTCAAATTAGACTTTAAAATGATAATCTACTTATTACAAGTGAGAAGCTATATGAAGAATAGTAATTGGGACTATATAAAGGCCTCGTTTAAAGTGTAAATAAAATGTAATACTGATTGGGTCAGAAATGGGAACCCTGAAGATATACCATTGAAGCTGAATTCGCTGTATGGAGTACCATTTAATAAAGCAGAACAAATACTATAGTGAAGCTTAAATGAGACTTCAAAAAGTTCTACGGCTATAATTAAATAAAACTGTATATTATTCGTATTATTTGTGTCTAAAAATACCTTAAAAGGACCTGCATTTAAATTCAAATTAGAATTTTATAAACTCCTATGATTAAAGCTCTAATGATACTATAAAAACAACCACTACTGAGCTCAAATGATATTACATTAGATCATATGATTGTGATTCAAATTAGACTTAATAAATTCTTGGAATTAATGACATATAATTTCCTAAGCATATTTTCTCTTTCCAGAGCTTTATAAAACGGCTTATTTAGTAGGAAGTTGAAATTGGTATAATAAAACTATTAGTCCTACAAATCCTAAAGGAGTCAAATTTTGAAATTTATTTCAGAGAACGTAGATATGCAGATTTATGTAAAATTTCTTAAACATTTTTTTTTTTTTTTTTTTTCTTTCCAGAGCTTTCTGAAGTTTCCAAGCGATATAGAAAATTTAAATTCGGTTTACTTAAAAAACTATTCATTCCTACAAATCCTAACAGAACCAGCATTTGAAATTTATATCAGGGAGTGGAAAAATGTGGATTTATATATGATTTCCTAAGAATGCTTTCTCTTTCCAGATGACGTAGAAAATTTAATTTCATCGTTCTAAAAAAGCTGTTTGTGTTACAAATTTTAACGCAATCAGATTTTGGAATTTCAATCAGGGAGCGACGATATGCGGATTTATATAAAATTTCTTAAATATATTTTCTCTTTTAAGAGCTTTGTAAAGCTCCCAGACGATGAAGAAAATTAAAAGTCGGTTTACCAAAAAAAACTATTCGTTCTACAAATTTTAACGGAGCCAGATTTTTAAATATATTTCAGGTAGCGGAAATAAGCGGATTTATATAAAATTTTCTAAACATATTTTCTGTTTCCAGAGCTTTCTGAAGCTTCTAGACGAAGTATAAAATTTAAATTCGGCTTACTTAAAAAACTATTCGTTTTACAAATCCTAACTGGACCAGCATTTGAAATTTCTATCAGGGAGAGAAAATATGTGGATTTATATATAATTTCTTAAGGATGTTTTCTCTTCCCAGAGCCTTGTGAAGCTCCTAAATGGCATAGACAATTTAAATTTGTCTTACACATTCTAACGCAACTAGATTTTGATCAGGGAGCGGATATACGCAGATTAATATATAATTTTCTAAGCATGTTTACCCTTTCCAGAGCTTTCTGAAACGGCTCATTTATGAAGTTATTTGTCCTACAAATCACAAAGAAGACAGATTTTAAATTTCTACCAGGGAGCGGGTATAACGCCAATTTTTTTTATTTACTTTTTTTAATTTATAAAATATTTTTTAAAGTTGAATTTTGTTTTAAGAAGGATTGCTTTACTCATTGTTTGCTTTACAAATCCTATCGGATACTGATTTTCAAACACTGAGCGAATTTACGCAGATTTTTTCTTCGATTAAAGAAGGGAAAAGCTCCATTTTTTTTTTTTTTTTTTGCATATTTTTATAACTATGATATTTTTCCCGACATTGGAAGAGCTTTAATTGAATATCAAATGTGACAATTTAAAAACTTACCATAAAAGGACTATTTATATATACAAGCCATAATTAAATTTCGTACCATTTCCCCAAAATTTGAGTTACAAGTAATATAGAAAACAAATTAATTTATGAAATAACAATCTTAAACGATTTCTTGTTCTTATTTAACTTTCGACAGTCCTTATTAAATTTTGATAATGAACTAAACTAAACACCTTAAATTTGTTATTATTTTTCCTCCCCCTAGTACAAAAATTCAAATTAACAAACCACTGCCACATGCAAACAGTCAATAGAGTAACAAGGTACACAAATACAAAACATTAATATTAAGAAAAAAAATATAAAAAAAATAAAATAAAATTGTGCTAATGTTTTAATCAACAGTCAGCCGTCATTTACTCCAATCTCACTCTCTTACCTCTAACATCATACCATTTGAAGAGGTGCTACTAATAGTAAAAATAACAACAACTACAAACCACGTCTTCTTGTTAAATGTTGATGTTTGTAATAGGAAACAAACAAATAAACATCATTAGAATAGTGAATAGAAAAAATAAAAAATAAAAAAAAAAACACAAAAAAAGTTTCAACATTTCAACAAGGTGTCGTGTTACCTTGGGACGCCTATTTGTCTAAGGGGGTGCAACTTTGTAACAAAATATGGGAAAAATATAATAAAAAAAAGGAATACAAAAACCTAAAAGGAAAAACATTCTACTCTTCAATTTTTTTCTCTGGAACTGTAGGCGTCATTTACGCGTGACATTTGTAATTTTATGCAGGTTTTCTTTAACAAATTTCTTTATACAAAAAAACAACAACAAAACACTTACACTTTTTTATACCCACCATTGCTCTCCTACTCCTACCCCAAAAAAATGAAACAAATTTATGTACAAAAAAAGAAACAACACCCTCTCTAACATTTCCTCTGGTAAATTAGTTCAACTAGGAGGACATTTTCTATAAGATGATTCAAGACTTTTGCCTAATGCTTACTTTGCCAGAGGTATAAAAAACAGTAAGTGTATATGTTTTATAAGTAGAATAAATGTGTAAAATACTCTTACGCCAATTAAGGTTCAAAATAAAGTTGTTTTTCTTAAACGTTTTAGGCATAGCAGCGGGCAAGTTCAAGAAACATATAAATGAATGAAATAATATTATGACAAAAAATAAAAAATAAAATAAAAGGAAAGGAAAGGTAAACAACTAGGTAATTGTGTGAAGAAATATGAAATAGTATTATTTATTTTTTATTATTATTGCGACAAATAACAAGGTCATTGTCAAACATGCGAATAACCTGAAGGTGTAAAAAATAGTTTTTACAAGACGAAATACATTTTTTGACAGCATTTCGTAAACTTTTGATTTGAAATTATTATAGAGTGAATGATATTTATTTGGACTAGTTTTTAAGGCTACATTTAAATTCTTTAACATTTTTTTTGTGTGGCTATATAAGTTTAAAAATTCGCATGAAAGAAACTTTTTTCAACAATTCATTGTAAA
The DNA here is from genome assembly GCA_951394005.1 of Protophormia terraenovae. Lineage (NCBI taxonomy): Eukaryota > Metazoa > Arthropoda > Insecta > Diptera > Calliphoridae > Protophormia > Protophormia terraenovae. The sequence continues at coordinate 108,924,272 of OX596075.1, read as the reverse complement.
ATTGTAAAATCTTTTTTAGCCTTTTTCTTTTTTTTTTTTAACAGTAGCAAAATAAAATTCATTTTTAAGTCTCTAAAATCTTAAAAAGTTTTTAAATTGTTATTAAGTGCTTTAAATTGCGTTACTTGCCGTCTGTATTTTATTTGATACTAGCTTAACCCGTTACGCTTCGCTACCATATTTGATGCAATACCTATTATATATTTTACATGGAGACTACTACTTTTCCTCGACGTATCCACCCTATTCAACATAACATTTTTGTTATGCTTTAATTTATTTTTGTATTTTTTTTTTAGAAATGTCAAAAAATGAAACCAACTTTTTTAATAAGTGAACCGAATTGGTTTTTTTGAAATAAATGTCTTTAATACAACATTGTTTACTGCAACTAAATATGCAGTACTTGTTTAGGAATTCTATGTTTTATCGATATATTGATTGTCACAACAAAAATATTCGATATAAAACCGTTTATAAAAGTTCTAAATATGATTGCCTTCCTTGAATTGTTATTTTAATTAAAAAAACTGAACATATTGGTAACATTAACCAATTATATTATAATTGGAACGTTAATTTAAATATTAGTAATATTTTAGCTTTATAAAAGAACAAATATTGTTCTATTTACAAAATTATAATAAGCTTAATAGAAAATTGGTTCATATTATTAAATTTATATTATGGTAAGCGATTTCCAACCAATCTTTTTTCTGTGTGTGGGATTGTGTTTTTGAGAATGGTATTACAAAATGAAAAACTATTATTTTTTAATTTCAAATTAATCTATTTTTTTAATTTCAATTTAATAATAATTAATTCTTTTGATGCTCTGGTTTAAGGTGATTCTAATTTTAATTTTTTGTTCTTTTATTAAATAGAATAAGATAGTTTTCAATATACCTTGCAAGCTCAATAATTATCTTTACAATAGTTTGTATCGAAAATTAGAAAATTAAAAAATATTTAAAAGCTTAAAGTATTTTTTTTTTTTTGTCATCCTGTGAAATAAATCAATCTTAAATTTCAAACACGCTTGAATGGATGTAAGTGTATATGTATATGTACTATTTTATTATAATTTTCTATCTTAAAACAAATAATAGCGAGACAAACTCAATGCGACATTTCGTGGTATTGAAAAAGCCTTTTTGCAAACAATATTGTGGTTCAATTGTATTTACACGTTTCAGCTTTATTTTGGCTGAAACTCTCAAAGACATAGCAATAGTAGTAGTAGTTGTGTGCGGTATTTATACCTGTAAATTGCAAAATTGAAATTAACTTAAGTCAAATAATTGTGGTCAACCACATACTGACTATAGTTAAAATCCACACACATACATACATACATATGCGTACACACGTTAAGGCCAAAAAACAAACAAACACAAATTTAACCACAAACATAATGTGTAAGTATTTATATATAGATTTACATAACCCTTCAAACATTTAGTAAAAACATTAAACCTACTGAGTCTAGATTTAGTTCATAGTTTTTTTTTTTTTTTTTTTTCTTTTAAAGGAAAAAGCAATTCACTGAAATAGAACAGGAAGAGATTTAATATTTCACCTTAATTTTTATGTAGACAAATTTTAAAAATTTTTAGTTACTTTGACACTATTAAATGTTTGTTGGGTTTAAATGCTGCCATATATATATATGAGTTATTTAGTTTTGATGGTTTTGTAGATTTTAAGTAGTTTGCTAAAACACTTATACACATGCATACAAATATGCATACATTTGTAGAAACTAAGTATGTATGTATAAGTTCTAATGTATTAAGTATACTTGCTCTTAAAACACTTTTTGTTCATATTTACTAATATATTAGTATATTTGCTTTAAACTGTATGTAAGTATACATACAAATATGTTTATTTATACTTATGTATATGTTTATTTGTAATTTTCGTTGCCTTCCACTAATGAATACAATTATCATAATCAATTTACTTAAATGCTTTCTAACTTTATAAACAAAATCATATACATGTGTACGAATATCATACAATGACATTAAGTCTATATGTTTGCTTATTTTATCAATTGATACATGTGTTAACAAATCTTCTTCTTTTTTTTCTATGTATTTTATGTGGTATTTGCATTTGTGGTCATTTACTTGAGCATTTCTTGTATTTCTTAAGAAGCGTAGACAAATTGCTGATTAATTAAATATGTAATGGAAGTATTTAAGCTTAATATGACAAATAAATGAAATAAGTTCTTTGAAGTGTAATTTTAATTAAGTACTCGAATTTAACACCAAATGGAAACAATTATGAGTCTTTTGTATATTTCTCTTATTTAGCTTTTTCAATTATTGTCAAGAGATTTTTCATTAGTTCATTAAATATCTTCATTTATAAAAGAAATATTATCAAGTTGTTTTACAAGTGTTAGGGACAGCATTATTGTGTATATGTTACTAAAAATGAATTTAAATATTTGTTTAAATAAAAAATATTAAAATAGATGACTTTTTTTATTTTTCATTTAACCCTTAGTCCTGAAACAACAAAAGAGTATGATAAAAAAGAGGGTCAAGATTTAGATTTCTTTTTTCATCTAAGATTTGTGGTAACTTATCAAATGGCATGCAAATTAAGTAGACATCTACTTATCACTTAAATAGACTTCAAATAATACACGGCAACACTGATTTACGGAATTAAAATACAATCTCAAGCAAATGATGTTTCAGTTTTATGCCGTTTTCAAATTGATTTTAGTTCTCGAGATAAATCTTTATAAAGGATTTATTACTTAAATAGACTTCAGATAATATTAAAAAAATAGTACACGGCAACACTGATTCACGCAATTAGAATCTACCCTAGAGGAAAAGAACCGGTTCAAAACTAGTTACGTGACAGGTTCTCAGGGCTTGTGACCAGTCACAGCTCCGAAACTTTATATGAGAAGAACCTGTCACTTTTACATGGAGTTGAGGTGGCTAATTGGCCCCTTGGGACAAGTCATAGGATAGGACACAGAACTGGTCCAAGAGGACATGTTCAGTGTCGATTAATATAATAAAAGATTTGGTAAAAATTCCGCAATTGTTTACTTTTTAAAAATTTTTTACTATTATTTTTATTAAATTATATTTATTTTTAATTTATAATTTTTCATTAATGTCGGTGACGGCCAGTGTTGCCAGGACTTGAGAAAAAAAATAAGCTAAATTAAACTTTAAAAAAGTCAGAAAATGCTAAATGACCCAAAAAATGAAACAATAAAACAGCTAATATATTGTTTTATTTAAAAACGCATTTATTTTTTGTTGTCATTAGATTTCGGTATTTCTGAAAGATATTTTGCTGAATTTTTAAATATAACATAAATAGTTTTTATGGGTAATATAGTTTGTTAAAAAATAATTATAATATTATTACAGAATGAAGAGCCGCAGGCGAAATTTTTCGCTAAATATAAATAATTTCGATTTTAATACATAACAATGCTTAAGTTGATTATTTCGTAAAAATAAAATTCAAAAATATTTAGCCTTTTAAAGACCATGTTAAGAATCAATCAAAAAAAAGGCTAGAAAAAAAGGTAGAAGCTAAAACGAAAATTTCGAGGCTAAAAGCAAAAAATAAAAAATTGCTAGATTTAGCCTCAAAAAGGCTTAACTGACAACGCTGATGGCGACACTCCGAATCGAACCCATGTTCTTCTGACATATCTTATGTTTTACAGTCTTCAACGTTAACCACTCAGCCAGAGATTATTGTGAGCGAGTTTCTAATTGCGCACTTAACAATTGACTCTCATGTTTGTGTCAACTGGTTTTCAACTGTAACTTTGGTGACGAGTTAGGTATCAATTGGTACTCAATTGGTACTGAGAGATCGGTCCATTATTGCTATTGCCACACATTTCCCGCAGGGTCTTTATTAATTTTGAGCTTTAATTTTCCTTCCTCGAATTGATTTTATTTCTCGAGTTAAATAGTTATAAAGGAAATTATAGAAGATGCATCACATATTGCAACATATCTCAAGAAAAAATTGATCTACCTACGGCTAATTATCAACCGATTTTGATAAAATTTGACACTGTGATTACTACTTATGTAGAACTTATCAGTGTAAAATATCAACTTCAAAAAAACATTTATATAGAATTTATGAACGTTAAAGTAATAGTTGGAAGAGTGGTCAATTATAGACCGATCTTCATGAAATTTGGCTTACAGATTTTGTCATACTTATATATGCTCAATTTTAATTAAATATTACTATATATAAGGGGATTTGTAATCGTTAAACGTCTTCAGGGGCCATTTGTAAGGGATCTAGGTGAAATAATAGACCGGTCATACACAATTTCAATAAGATTTGTTTTTAGACAATAAGAGATTTGTGTACCAAATTTTATTAATTTATTTTCAAAAAAGCGACCAATAAGTAGTTTTACTACAATGTTTACATGGATGGGCGGGCAGACGGACGGACATCATTAAGACGACTCAGGAAGGGATTCTAAATCATTAAGGTGTATGTTAGAGTAAATTATAAAAGTGTTATAAACATCAGCATAAACGCATTACATCCTCACCATCTCATAGGTGTAGGGTGTAGGGTATAATGACATAATAAATTGAACATTTATACATTAATTTTAACAATCCATGTGTTATTTTATTTACAACATAATTTAAAAAAGTTCTTTTTATACTTATAGGGTAAGTGCACCTAAGTTCGACATGTACCAGTAGTCGGCAATTTTTAATTTAAACATAAATAAATAAGTATAGTAATTGTCAAATATTACCATGAGATCAATTTTACATTGTTAACATATTCTTATTTTTAGTTCTAATGATTAAATTATGATAAGATAAATACTTCTGTAGGATTTTTCCTCAATCTGCAGCAACACGTTTTGGATAGCTTTTTATTAGAAAAAAAAATTAGCATACAGGTCAATTTTAAAAAGGCAATTAATCATAATAATTTACTTTACATTTAAAAAAAATGTATCCTTAGAGTAGATATCGTATCTATTCAAATAATGTTTTGAATTGTACATCGTGAAAAATTATTGCATTTAATATTTTAGTGGCTGCCGACTTAGGAACAAAAATATTTCATATATTACTATAGTCGGCATAGACTGCCGACTACTGGCGAATTCGATATTTTCCTTGAATCCTAAAGTCGGCATCAGCTTCTAGTTATTATTTTATTAAAACTAATAGACCAAGAGGTCTCGAAATAGCATGCTAAGGACTGCGCACGAAAAAATCCGTGCATGCAAATCTGCCTATAGAAACTAAACCAATGGACGAATTTTTTTAATTTTTATTAATGACTGTTATGTTTAAGTTCTAAACATAAAATAATAAATTATTTCCTGTTGGTTTTTAAGGAAATATGTGATATTTTCTAGAATTATTCTAATTAAAGGTTTTATTGTATTTCGGTCGCTTTTTTTCTCGAATAAGTCCATTAAACACATTAAAGATAGTCCTTTAAATTATTTTTTACTAGAGCCCAATATCTTTCAATTGCAATGAGTTTCGGACAATTTGATGGATTAGCCTTTTTCGGTACAAACTCTTACAATTTCTTTGTTACGACTCCATTGTTTTGTTGTAATGAGAAGAAACGGGAACAGGCCAGAAAACAGCGGACACACTGTATTTTCATAGGAGAGAGAGATGTCTTTTCCAAAGGCACTAATTCACGTATAATTCTGTGGTAATGGCACAATTTTTTAAGAATGAAGCGCTTCATTCCCGTTTCCTTCCAAAAACTTCCCAAATCAAAAACTTTCTTGGGAATTTTGATTTCTTTGATACACGAAATTTGTCTGCCAGAATCCCTCTAGCATCTGCAACATAGAATTCCTGGCTAGGAAGTGATCATTGATTTCTTTGTATAATATGATGACTCAAGAAACTACATTTTGCGGCACAACAGCCTACCTTGCAATTATTTTATATGACCAATGCAAGATTTCATGAAAAATTTGTTTAGGTGTTTTTTGTTAAACTTCCATTTTAAGAAAAACCAATTATTACCATGAAACTTAGCACATGGCAAGTGAGCATAATGGCAAATACAAACCGGTTAACAGAATTGTTAATTTTTTACTACATCAAAGCTCATTTAAATTCTGATGCCATAAGTACTACAAAAATATGCTGTTGCAAAAAACAGATATGCAGCCTACTAAAAAATACTTAAATTATATTAATATTCATGCCAACGAATGAAATTTAGGAGTCTTGTATATTTGGTAAAAATGCTTCATATTTTATTTCTCAAGAATGATTTCAAACATTCGTAATTTTTAACTTGTTATGAAAAAATATTAATCATTTCGCTCTTCTAGAGAACTTTTTAATACCTGATAGGCAAATATTTGCAAAACTGTGACAAAATTAATGCTTTAAAAATAGTTTTTGCTGAAACTTAGATTGATCTAAAAGTATTGTAAACAAATTTTTCGTCCGAAATCCTAAAAAATTTTCTCGTAAACCGAAACCATTTATGGTCAAATTATCTATATTGGTGACTTTTTTAAGTCATTTGGCCAATATTAAAGACCTATGCAATTTTGCTTGTCCTTTATAACTTTAAATATTGGTCTTGGACAACGGATTGCTATACCTAATTCAAATATATATTTTTCTTCCATAATATGTTTGAGTAAACAGAAGTATTATGAAAAATTAAATTTATAAAATAAATTTAAATAAATATTATTAATAAATTACCTATTTTTGCATCGAGTTTAAAGATTAATATCTTATTTAATTTTTCATATATCCGGATTTACGATTACAAAAAAACTGTTTTTTAAGCTTTAAATTTTTTACGATTTTTTTTTTTTTTTTGGTTCATAATTTTTTTAGTAGTTCCCACATCGACAAAATATTGTATTTTATAGTATAATAATTTAAAATTTGTAACAAATTTATGCCAAATAATAAAGAAGAAAATTACTGAAAACTTTTTCAAACTTAAATACATTACATGCCTTTCACTTTTATTAAACTAATTACTTAAAACCTTTTATCTCTCTTTATAACCAAACTCTCCCTTTTCTTGCTAATATATATGCACTGTCTTCCAAATTCATTAACATTACTTAGCATACACGCTCGTTCCCTTCATACACTTATACACATACATATATATTATACATACACATAAGTAAATGCTTGGTTGACCAAAGTAAAAGAATAAAACTTTATCAACCAGAACATTATGAATACAAAAACAAAAAACTATATTCTCTCAAAAGAAATAAAACAAAAAAAATATACATAATGTAATATTAAATGAATTATATATAAAAGCATATCCTTTACTTGTGGCAACTTGTAAAATCTATATAATTTTTTTTTTTTTTTCTTTTAAAATTCTATAAAAGGATACATGCATAAAAAGGATAATGTTAAATAAATCTTATATTTTTTCTCTCTCTTTTAAAGTAACATAAAAAGAAGTCAAGGCAAATTTCTGTTATTTTCTTTGTTGTTTGATATAAATATATTCTATATAGTATTAAGTATAATAAAGAAAATCTTAATATATAAATCATATTTTATGATAAAATATTAAGAAGATTAAATAAAATGCATAAAACAAAAAAAATATATTTTAAAATATGATTTTCTAGTTTTTTGTTTTTTTTTTTTACAATTTTATTTAGTATTTATTATTATGGTGTTGTAAATGTCAATAAAGTGTAAGAAAAAGAGAGAGAGGAATAAAAACCTTGAGTTTGATTTCAATAAATATTTTATGCTAAAATCATCATTATTGTTGTTTTTTTTTTTTTTTTTTTTACTTTATATGAGTTGTCCTTTTAACGTCACCACCATATCAGTTTGTGTTTTGTGGGGTTTATTTAAATTAAGGATAAATATGAATGCAAATATTGGTGAAAACGCTACATAAAAATAGGTAAATGGGAATAGTGTTGTAATAAAGATAATACGGGGTGATTAGAAAATAAATTGTTTTTTACTGCAGGGGTTTTCTTAGATAATTAAGATACTCATGATCATGGATTTGTAAGCCCAATATCATGAGTGATCAAGATCATGAATATTTTTAAAATGACTTTAGCTCTTGAGATATACTTTTATATAGGAAATTAATAATATTGCATCATATATATCAAATGTAGAGAAAATACTTAAGTATCCAATTCGAATTAAGTTATATTTTAATATGCTCTGTAGTTTCGCATACATTAAACAAATTCTATTAAAAATAAAAATAGAAATTTAAAAAAAAAAAAAATCTTTTCAAAAAGTCGTAAAAATCGTAAATTATCAAAAATACCCCTATTGCACTTGTGTCAAAAAGTTGAATATGTTACAAATAAAATAACTATTTTTTTTTATTAAAATCTATGCATTATTGATGATTCTTTACTATCATTAGCGTATGAGTAATATTATTTATTTTATGTAAATTAAATAAAAATCATACGCTATCAAATCTCGCATTTAGTTTTTATTTATTACTAATCATTCGCTTCCCTGAACTGAATAAATTAAAAAAAAGAGAAAACTCAGGCTAATGAGTTTAATATATGTTTTCACAATCTGATTTTTACTATTAAGTATATAAAATATATAAAATAAAAAGTCCGAAATCTTGTATTATTTATATTTACTAATTTCCTTTTAAAAGAAAGTTGCTTGGAAATTGGAACAATATTTAGGATAACATAACATTGTTGAGTCACATTATATTTCATCAAAATAGTAGGCAAGAAATTTTTAATAAACTTATAAACAAAACATTGCAATGTGAAAAAAGTTATAATATCTTAACAAAATCAGTCTTCTAATCTGATATAAGGTAATACTTATATATCTGGGATTTTGATAAAAATTTACAATAATTGTAAATTCTGGTCATTTGATTGTATATAGCCAAATCGATTTAATCACAGATAAATTGTTTTTGAAAGTTTGCAAGATGAGAGGATACGTCAATAATAAAAGATAAATTTTTAAATTGATTTTAAACTCTGTTGCAGCTATTTTAGTATAAAAAAGCTGCTTCTCTTTAAATTTGTAGGTCCTAAAAAATTTATAATTTTCGATCTTTTATGATGGAACAAATATTTCTCCATGGGATTTTGGTTGTCAAAAAGTCTTTTTAATGAATTTTTGTAAACAATTTTTTAAAAATGCTTTAAGATGGTCCATAATAACACATAAAAAGTTTAAATACTTTACTCATAAAAGGAACAAATGTATGATATTTTATGGTTTTCTAAAAAAAATATATTAAATTTATATAATTTTTCATTATTTAAATAAATGATTTTCCAAAAAAAAAAAAAAAAATTTACATATTTTTCTCATAACATGTTAAAAATTTCCATTTTTTGACACTAATTTCGGAACTGAAGATGACTATTTACCATTTTTTTATTATCTTTCTGTATTCAATTAATCAATACAAGGCGTTTGAGTGATTTTCCCACAATTTAGTTTCAACGAATCACTCTATTGTGGACTCAAATGGCTCTCGGTTCTAGTATAATTTGTTTAAAAAAAATGGTTGAGAGCATTATATCCATGGGTTTTTCTTTTTTTCTTTTGTATTTATACCCTACACAACCATAGGTGGTTTGTGCTGATGTTTGTAACCCACAGAAGAACTCTTCGAGTTATCACCTTAAAGTATACCGTTCGACTCAGAATCACTTTCTGAGTCGATTTAACGATATCCGACCGTCCGTCTGTCTGTCTGTCCATATAAACCTTGTGAACAAAGTACAGGTCGCAATTTAAGGTATCTTGATGAAATTTGCCACGAATAATTATTTTGATACAAGGACGAAGCCTATTGAAATTGGTTATGATTGGTCCATTATTTCACCTAGCCCCCATACAAATGTCCTTCCGAAATAGGGGTTTAGTGGTCATAAATACCTTACGTACGGCAATATTTTAATGAAATTCAGTGCAAAGAAGTTTTGTAATCCTCTTCCGGAAATTTCATTAACGTGCATAAATCCATAAGAATGTTAGTATCAAGTTAATATTCGGTACAAATAAGTTTTATATAAGTAGAAGCAATATTGCGAAATTTTATGAGAATCAATCCATTATTTACCATAGCTCCCATAAAAACCCGCTTCCGGGAATCGCCCTTAAGGGCATAAAATCATATAGATATTAGTTTGAACGCATTATTCAGTATTTGTATATTTTATTTTACATTCAGTAAAAGTGTTGATCTATAATTGGCCTAATATAAGTCCCCTTCCTAAATTTTTTTGGTCATACGCAATGGTGTAGGGTATCATATGGTCGGTCTTGACCGACTATAGTTTCTCGTTTTTTATATAAGTACGAAGCTCAAAATGACACATTTTTTTGATTCTCATTTCGAGACAAAACTCGAAATATTTAAATAGTACTACATCGGAATCGATAAAGGAAAACTAAAGATCTATGTATTTTAAATATTTGTGTAATATTTTTTTCCTGTATTCTGCCCATTAATGAGTATCTGATTAAAGCATTCTTAATTGCCATTTTCACATCCTCTCCAGGACACAACTATACTAAACTTTTTAGTACCGTTAAAATCTTGCCATTCCTTTCCCTAACCTTAATTTCTATCTCCGTTTACTTTGATCAACTTCCTTTCCACTAGCTATTAAGCTAATCCAGGCTTTTCATTCTGATATGAAATCCAAAATAACTGGTAATTACCACATAACTCTTGTCAATTAAATAAAAAAAAATAATCAATTTATTGATAGCACAACAAGAGATATTTTATATATTAAAGTTCGTAAATGCTATAAAATTGTTGTGGCAGTAAAAATCAGTCAGGAATCAAAGGTCTAAATAATATTAAAAATGCTGAAAAACAATGAATTAGGGAAAAAAATTTGAGTCTGTAATATAACCTACGAAAGCAAAACAGTTGAAATAAAAAAAATATCCCCAACAATTATTTTGGTTACAGAAATAATAATAAATATTTTCATTGGCCACCGCAACCAAATCGACTAAAATTGTATTTAGGTTAATAAAATGTATTTAGGTTAATAAAATTATTGTATGTGCTCAGAAGTGCCACTTTGTAGTCATAGAGGTAATTGTATCTGTAAAAATTAGGAAACTTTATTATCGTGGAGTCGGCGACGCAATCGCCGACTCGTCGATTGCCATTTTCTGGCACTTTTGTAGCCATGGAGGTGATTGTGCGTGCGAAAAACTGTCACCATGTAGTAATGGAGGTGGAAATTTACTAAATCCTAGATTATGTCCAAGTTATTAAAGTAACTGGTGTTCCCATAATGTAATTAGTCAATGAACTAGCTCGGAACAGCTTACAGAAACTGCTGGATATTGCAACCTGGTTTTTGGTCTTTCGAACCGGATTTTGTTTAGGACACTAGGTTATATTTTAATTACTTTTAATCATATGCCTGGCACTGCTAATTGAGTCCCACAATATTGTACTCATTAGAAAAGCCATGTTTAGATTTTAGCGAGAAATTTACAGTATCTTAGCTTTGGTACCGCAATACAGATTTAAAAATGAAGTTTATTCTTGAAAATTTCTCAAATAAAGAATGTATGGCAAAAACAAATTATAGTTAGAAATATAGTTCCATGAAATTGGAAATAACTTTGGGTTATTAATAAAAGATAAACATAATTTTTTTTTTTTTATTTTTTTAAAATTTTAATTAGAAATAAAAAGGAGAATTAAGCTTTTCATTAAAGCTAACTATATTTGCAATAAATACTTAAGTAGGTACTAATTAAATATTATTATGAATAGTTTTCTTAGTCACTGTATTATTTTTTGAAAATGAAAAAATTACAATATTAATCTCTAACTATTAGAAAACAATTTCCCTCCTATTAATTAAGAAACTGAAAATCAAATTATCAAGAAATTTTTTCAATAATTTCTTAAAAACACAACTGCAACACATTATGTGTAGAGGAATCTATGCTTAAGACTTGACCTACTATCACTTTCATATTAAGTTTCCATTTTACTCTATAACTGTTGGTATTCTTTTGTTTTTTACTGCATATTAAGTTCTCATTTTGATAATAAAACAGTGTACATATATGCGTATAATATGTAAGTACATATATGTTTGCACGTATACATATAAACATATATATATACATACATATATATGTATGTTTGTATACAAATGCAAATAGTTGTTATGTATGTATGTATGTATGTATGTATGTATGTATGTATGTATGTATGTATGTATGTATGTATGTATGTATGTATGTATGTATGTATGTATGTATGTATGTATGTATGTATGTATGTATGTATGTATGTATGTATGTATGTATGTATGTATGTATGTATGTTTAAGAGAGTGTATAGATGATAATGTTAAAATGTTATTTTGCTTATAGCAGTAATTTTATATTAGTTTGCATTTCTTCACATACTTATACAAGCAAAATAGTTTTTATTATTGCTTTATGCATGTATTGGAATAAATGTATATATATGTTGTAGTAGTTGTGTACAAAAAAATAAAACAAACATACTCGACCTCTGTTTGTTATTGTTGCTACTACTACTACTGATTTTAACATTTGCTGTTGGTATTTCATGTTTTACTACTATTGTTGCTATTCCAACATAAAACTTATAGTAAGTATATATATGTATCAGGGATGGAAAAGAAAAATATTTTTCGGTATCATAATAAATTTCAAATAGTACTTTTTTCACTCTCAGAGTACTAAAACTCAAATTTTAGATAGTTATTTATTTTTTATTTTGTTCAAAACTCAAAAAAGTAATTTGTATATTTTAATATTTAAAAAGAAGGATTTAATAAAATACCAAATCATTAAATTTTTATTCATATTAAATATTATAGTAAAATATGAAGATATTAAGAAATGAGGCTCTGTTATTTGGATAAACCTAAGGAGAAAAATGTCGTCCATCAAGCAATTCAGCATTAGTTTTCTTTAAATATAAATCATTATTAGATGTCTGAACTTTGGAAGATTTTCACTTCAATTTGATTTACAAAGCATAGAAACTTATTTGATAAATAGAGCATATACTTATTTGAATTGTCCTAATAACATTTAGTCCAAGATAGTGCTAATTACAATTTCATTATTACATCTAAGGACCAATTGTAAATAAATGTAAATCAAAGTTGTTAAAAAAACATTAGAAAATTATATATGTATGTGTGTACATATCTCCAAAATATATTTTAACTTAAAAATTTGATTTTTAATTCGAATTGTAAATATCTAGTTAATCATTTGAAAGTATCAAATGACTGGAAAGAGTACTTCGGTACTTTTGAATGTATCAAAAAAAGTACTATAGTATCAACTTTTCCATCCCTGATATGTATGTACAACTATGTGTATGTATTGAGCGCATAATAAAACACAACAACAGCAACAAAAATTTAAAAATACTACAAGTATACATAACATGCATATAAATTATCCACTCAAAAATGCAATTTCCTGAAAAATCATTTTGTTTTGTTACTCACTTTCTCTCTCTCTCTCTTTATTTTTAGGTACTTTATTTTTCAATCTCCCTCAATTCACTTTTAGAATATTTTAAGGAACAGAAATATACTTACATACGTATATCGATACTTGATTTTAGGTATCGTTTAGTAAAAAAATTTTGCAAGTACTATGTTTTTAGTTTCCTAAAAAAATATTATATAGGTTACAGATTTTTAGCGCAAAGTTGGTTAAGTGCATTACAAAAAGATAAATTACAGATCTTCATTAAATGTTTTTACTGGAAAATCTTTTAAAACAATAGTATATATTCCTACTCCTCTTTTTCTTACCTTATTTATGATATAGTTTGGGAAAGTTTCTACATTTTATAACAAAGTGCTTCTAAAACTTTCGACTTATTTTTGTTTACTATTAACTTATTGAAATTTCTGCCAAATTTAGAACGCGATATTAATAGATCTAAATAGATTAAGCCAATAGAAAGTGACTATTCGAGTGTCTAACAGAAACATATTTATGTCTTACATACAGCTGTGTGCAGAAAAATAGTAGCATTAAAATATACTTTGAAATTTTTGTTATTGCATAATTCATAGACAAGGAATTGAAAAACTATTTATAGCCTGTTTCTCTACGTCGAACGAAAGCTTTCTTTCGCCTTCTAAGCGAACGAAAACTGATTTGGGTTTCTCTAACTCACTTCTATGTGAACAATGAGTCGAACGACAAGTCGAAAGAAAACGTAAGTATTTTCATATAAAATTGGGTTTCTGTATTTCGAACGATAAGAACAAAAATGTCAAATTCAGTCACTTGCTACTTTGCTTTCGACTGGTTGGATTTTTTAATGAAAAATATTAAAACTACTAATCAGGATACTACAAATCTTCCTGAATTATGTTTATTATTCGTTTTATATATATTATCTATCGAAAAATAACGATTTTGCATCTAAAAAACAATTTCTAAAGAAATCTGAACAAAATTTTAGTTTTTTAATTTTTTTTAATTATTTTTTAACGTTTAAAACATTTAGTAGTATTTTTAATATTTTTACAAAAATAGTTACTCTGAAACAAAAATAAAACAAAAACAATAGGAAAAGACGTAACTACATGCAAACGAAAGCGTAGGAAATACAGAAACCCAAAATGATTCGAATTCGTTCGACTTGCTTTCATTCGCTTTGATTTTCGTTCGACATAGAGAAACAGGCTATTATTTATATAAAAGTCATAAACATGAACAATAATTGTACAAATTTATTTGTCCTTTTCTATGCATCTTCGGAAGTTACCGCTATTTCATTAAAGGCGCGTGGTTTTTGCCTGTGCAAAATAATAGTAGCAAAATATTAAATATCGGCAAATAGTACTATTTTTGTTATTTTTTTTTTTTTTATTATTATTTTGGTTTCATTTGACTTTTAAGTAAAATGTATACTTACTGTACTTACATCGAAATTTTGCTTTTAAAAAATTTTGAAATAGGTAGTGGCAAACACTGAATTCCTGAATGTTGTGGATTGTTCTCCTAAAGCTATTGCAAATTAAAAAAAAACATAATACAAACCAAGAAACACGAACTTGGAGATGCTTTTCATATTATTGCTCATGGTCCATAGTTTGATTAAGAGGTAAGTCATGTAAGTCATGTTGTTATTCAGAAAAGAACATGTTCCTCAAATGGATGTTTTAGTGGAAACTTGCCCCTAAGAACACGAGTAAATTGACAAGAAAAATGGTTTTCCAAAAATAAAAGTAATGTTCTGAAGTGATGGATCCAGTCACTATATCTGATCTCCATTTAAAACTTTGGGAAGATGTCAAAAATTCAGTTTTTAAAAAATATTCCCATCAAGAGTTCCAGGGTATATTAGCACAAGCGGCGGCTTGTGCAAAAAAGCTTCGGCGGCGGCTTAAAATCGACTGTCAGCCGGCTGAAATTAATTCTAATTAAAAAATCTTATTTTGTTGTCAAACTTGTTTCATTTAAGACAAATTTTGTTCGAAGATTATTTTATGCCTTAAGTGAATGATTAACAAAGCAAAAAAATTTAAACTTATGGATACGGCCTTTTGCATTATTAAAATGTTTTTGGTTTCTGGCATTTAACTGAATAAATTTATATGAAGAACAAGTTAAAAACCAGAAAAAATAACTAGTTTAACGGAAAAAACACATGCTTTTAAATAATAAAACATATTTTTCAAAAATAATTTCAAAACGACGGCTGTTTTTAAGCGGAGTTAAGCCGAAAATTTTACGGCGGCGGCGGCTTCCAAAATTTCCCCTACGGCTCGGCTTAGCCGAATTTCAGCCGTTCGGCGCAGGTCTCTGCTCAGTGCCCGCATTTGCGCTGCTGTCAGTATGGGCTATTTCACAAAATATTAATATGTGTAAACGAAATACGCCAAAAAAAAATAATAATAACTTAATCTCGTAATTTTATCTTTCTACGTATTTTTCATCGTTACTACTATTATTTTGCACCGAAAATTTCTAGCGTATTCAATCTCTTTAAGTATTTTATCTGATTTAAGATTATGAATTTTAAAATTTAGTTATGTTTTTATAAAATCTGGGAATAATATAACAAATTCCAAGAAAAATCGTTTTATTCGCTTTATTGAAAGTAAAAATTGCACACATGGCGCTACTATTATATTGCACACATGTATACAATATATATACTTAAACAAAATCTTATGAAACTAAATTATATTTTTGGTGGAAAATAACAACGAAAAGTTTGATCTTCACTTCAAGTTTTACCAAAATTTTGAAAATTTGTTTATAGTTTCGGATTTTTTTTTTATTGACTCCTTATGCACATTAGTTTTTATACACTACACCACCATAGGCGGGGAGAGTATTATGCGTTTGTGATGATTTTTGTAACACTCTAAAATATATAGTTAACTCATTAATGCCCACTGTTACGTATATGTAACGCGACAATGCCTAAGTTTAAAACTATATTGTTATAAAACGGAATAATATAAACTTAAATTTTGTTATGAATTGTGTAATTTAATATTCGTCCTGCATCCCCAAATGTTTTTTTCTTCACTTTCTCTCCTGTTATTGTGGTAAAAAGTGATTTTGTAAAGTTCATTATTTGAAAGCTTGCAAAAACTTGATTTTAACAGCAGGACGTTTGCAAAAAGGCTTATTATTTACGTTCAACATATTTTAACGAAAAAAATTCTTTGTATACTAAAAGAAAACATATCAAATCTGTTTATTTGATTGTTTAAAAGTATATAAGGGATGTCCGATAAAAATTAGAAAGTGGAAAAAGAAAGTGTTACGTATATGTAACACTAGGTCATTCTCAGTACTTTTTGGCCCCTTCTATTTTCAATACAAAAAGGACTAAATGACAAAATTTTTTTCAATTAAATATACTATTTGAGCAGTAAACATGATGAATTGTTTAAACAAGTGATTGTAGCACCGTTCTTGTTTATTATTAGCAGTTTGATAAATATTGTGGGTATTAATAAGTAGGGGGCCTAAGGAAAATTTCGCCCTAGGTACTATACACGCATTCAGTCAGATTTATTTTTGAATATATTAATTCTTGTGCCACATATCTGTATGAAAACGCAGTTCATGAGAACGTCGCGATTCTACTTCAAGCAGAGGAAGGCATTTCCGGTAACCGGAAGTAGTCACTTCGTTCCATATATGAATTTAGTAATAAAATTCAGTGATGAATTAGTATAAATATTGTAGGACTTCTTTAATATATCAATTTAATTGTGACTTTTTTCAAAAAAAAATTAGCATTTTTTAGGTTTTGCTTATATAGCCCATGAGATTCATATAGAAAATACAAGGTCCAAAAATTATTGAGTAATGCCCGTATATACGTATATGTAACGGCCGATAACTTCCTTACCAAACCAATTATAAACAATTTTTCACCGTCAATGTGTTACGTATATGTAACAGCCGATAACTTCCTTACCAAACCAAATATAAACAATTTTTCACCGTCAATGTGTTTATTTGCCTCATTTGACATGATGTTCAAAATTTTAAATCTCTAAGTTAGCTAAATCGCCTTGGGCATAAATGGGTTAAGACCCACCTTAATGTATATCAATCGGCTTAGAATCACTTTCTGAGTCCATTTAACGATGTCCATCCGTCTGACCATCTATCCATCCATGTAAAACTTGTAATCAAACTACTGGTCGCAATTTTGAACATAAATTAATGAAATTTGCCACACAGGTTTTTTTAAAGTTCAGGGAAAAAGCCTATTGGTTACGATCGGTTTATTATTCACCTAGCCCCATACAAATGTTCTCCCCGAAAAGGGGTTTAACGATAAAAATTTCATTAAATATAGCAATATTTTAATGTAGGTTATTATATGGTTTGACTGGCTATATCTTTCTCTCTCGTTTTGTATTGCTTTAGAAAATCTTTGTGAAATAAAAAAAAAAAAAAAAAACATTTATGCAGATACAAAGGGAAGAAAAATAATGCAACCCATACAAAGAATTTTTAAATGTTAGTTTAAGGAGCAGACTCACTATCAGATGAATTTTATGTTCAAACTTCATCATATTCATAATGAATGAGCGTATTCATTCTTAAGCTAACTAACAAGATCTGCTATAAGGAATTTCTTAGTCAATAAAAATCTAAAATTATTCTAGAAAACCCTTCACTTTGATTACAAGGTTTACATGGAGAGAAGGACAGACAGACGGACATCATCAAATCGATTCAACAGATGATTCTAAGACAATTGGTACATAGAGACTTATACCAATACTTTTGTTTTTTACGGTTGTAAATACCCAAGCGAAATATTCTTTTTTTAATAGGACTTGAATCTGATTACATTAAAATCTAATGATAAATTATGAGTTATTTTCCATCAATTACAATAAATATTTATTCATTTATGATTTAAAATACATTTTAATCTTTAAATTGTATTAATATAAAGGTTTCTTATCACAAAGCCAATCAAATATTTCCTTTAAATTAATAGCAATTATACAACTTCAAAAATTTCTTTTCACTTCAATGAATACAAGAGTCAGTAATAAATATTTTACTTATATAATAAAATTTCTACAATATATCAATATGAAATCAAGCATTAGTAAATACAAAGGAAATAATTTCTCACTGATGTGTAAAACATTTATGCAAATAATAATTTTAAAATATTTTCGAAAGATTTTAATTAAATGTGATTTTATTAAATTTGCATAAAATATTGCACTTGGAGTCTAGTAGTATTTTTGGTCGCAAAATAAACCAATAAAAATGAAGAATTTTTTAATAATTAATCCATAATGGCTTAATAAGTACACAGAAAAAAGTTACAAAATATATTAGTAAATAATTCTTTCAATTAAAAACTTTTTTAAATTGCACCTCTCACCAAAATGATTATATCAATAACTAAAAACTGTAAAAAAATTAAAAACAAAATTTTTTCCAATTAAAAAATTGATGAACTCAAACAATTAAATGATTAAATGAATTTAAAAAAATTAAATAAGAAATAAAATCTTATTAAAATTTTATTTTTCCTTGAATATAAGAACTGCGCACGAAAAAATCCTTGCATGCTCTTGGGCTTATAACTTTTGAGGTGGTGAAAAATAAATAATTCTGCTAACAGGTTTTTTTCCTTAAAATGGAAATTGAACAAAAAACATCTAAACACATAATTCAAATTTCTTATGAAATCTTATATCGGTCATAAAAAACAATTGCTAGAAAGGCAGTTGTGTCACAAAATATAGTTTTTGAGACATTATATTATACAAAGAAGTCACGGTCACTAAATGGAAACCTGGTAGTAGAAAAAAAACAATATATTCAAGCTTTAGGACTCAGAGAAAATAGTAAGGATTTTGATAGAAAATCCCCTCATCTCTGGAAGAAAAATTGTCTCAAAAATTTAATTGCTTTAAATGTTGAATGGAAATTTTTCCTGAAGACGTATAAAGTACAAAAAGAAGACGTATAAAGTACAAAATACGTAAAAGTACTCTCTAGCAGATGCTAGAGAGTATATGGCAGAAAAATATTGTGTATCAAAGAAATCAAAATTTTAAAGAAAGTTTTTAATTTGGAAAGCCATATGCATATGGAAAAAAAAAGCACTTTATTCATAATTATTTCCCATTAACACAGAAACATACTTGAATGAATGCCTTTGGAAAAAAAATTCTTCCTTTCCTAAGAAAATAGTGTATCCGTTTTTCTGGCCTGTCCTCGCTTCTTCTCATTACAACAACATAACAATGGAGTGGTAACAAAGGAATTGTTAGTATTTGTACCAAAAGAGTCTAATCCAGAAAATTATCTGAAACTTCGTGCAATTGAAAGATATTGGGCTCTAGTAAAAAATAATTTAAAGGACATTAAAAGCTTAGTATAAAATGAAACGGAGTTTAAATATAAATAAACTTATTCGAGCAAAAAAATTACCGAAACGCAATAAATTCCTTAATTGGAAGAATTCTGGAAAAGATTAGATACTTCCATAAAAGCCAATAGGAAATAATTTATTCTTTTATGTTTGGAACTTGAACATAACAGTCATTAATAAAAATATAATTTAGAAAAAATTCGCCCATTGATTTAGTTTCTATAAGCAGATTTGTATGCACGGATTTTTTCGTGCGCAGTCCTTATTTATTAAATTTTAATGCAAAATGAAGCAACTGCATTAATTGAATAATTTTTTTTCCTTGTATAGAAAATGGAATTTTTTAACCAAAAAGTTTTTCTTTTTAATCAATTTATCTTATTTTTTTAATAAAAGTAATTTAAAAAAATACTTAAAAATATAAAGAACACAATAGGTCTATATTCTACATAGGCAAATATAAAATATAGCCAATTGTGTCTGACTAACTTTCTCAGTATATTTAATAATGTCCGTCCATCCGTCTAGATAGCTTGGTAATACATAACTCATGCTTTAAAGATTTTTTTTTTTTAATTTAATTTAATTCTATTAGTAATATACACATCATATGAAAATCAATTATGATTTCTCCCTTTGCATATAATTTATATATTTCATAACAAATATTTTGTTTTAAATTAAATTAACAAAAATTCAATAAGCTTTATTCCGCAAAATTAAAAAATTCTTAAAATAATACAATATTATTGTAAAATGTTTAACAAATAAATATTTATAACAATTTGTTTGTTATATGTAAATTTGTTTATATTAGCTTTGTAACATTTATTGGCTAATCTTTCATTAAATTTTAACATATACATAGGTAAATTATATATTGTGGTTTTTCGTTATATGCTCAATTTATTTATAGTTTAAGCGGTTTTAAATTAAAGTTAATTGTAGATGTTAATACAAATATTTTAAATTTTTTTTAATAGCTTCAAACATTATTACATTTATAATGCTAAACGAGGGTGGTTAGAAATTTAATGCAGATTGATTGTATTAATGTAATCCCTCCTCTACAGCAGTGGTCGGCATCTATAACCCCCAGGAGCCGAGACCATTTTTACATGCATAGCATAATAGTCAAAAACTCATAACATAAAGTGTAAGAAATTAAAAAGTCTTATTACAATTAAATAACCTTCAACAAAATAGTTTCAGACATATTATTTAAAAACAAAAAATACAAAAAAAAATCTTTTAGTGCTCTAGAAGCCATAAAATTGCTTAGAGAACTGACTAAATGCACCTCGTTTAATTATTTATTTATATAATGATATGTTAATAGAAAGGATAATCATTAAATTAATTTAGTTAATGCATTATTTTACCATTTTTTTTTTTTTTTTTTTTTTTTTTTTTCTAAACAGTTGCGTTTAAAAAGTAGACATTTTTAATAAAGCTGAAGTCTTTTAATATTCAATTTTCAAAATTTTATGAAATTTTCGAAAAACAAGAATTTTAACACATAATTACTGTTAAATTTTTATTTTCAAATTTTTCCAAAAAATTATGGTTAAATCACTTTTTATTGCCACTGTTCTTTTTGGAACTTATAGCAATAGTATAATGGAAATAGTTTTTGTAATATTTGTGTTTATATGCAAAAATACATACAAAAGCTTTTACTACACTTTTCATTCATCATGGTTAAATAGTTATTTTTAATGAAAAATTTTTTGTAAAAAGTTAAATAAACCAAATCTGTTTTCATTTTGATTTTTACTATTTTGATGTATTTCTTAGTTAGTCATAGGGATGAGTGAAAAGGTGCGCCAAATGTAAAGTATTTTAGAAATAAATTGATATTGAAAGTTGATTGGTGTATTGTACATAAAATTTCGTATAGATATAGCGAAAATGTAGCCAGACTTCTATTGTGTAGGTGGACGATATAAACAGCTTAGGAGAGACATGCGAAATCTTTCTTACAAAAATTAAACAAAGTGGCATAGGATCTTGTTTTCTATTCCCATTTGGAAAATTTTTTAACTTTTATGATTAAAATATAAAACAAAATTTGAATTTTCAATTTAATTTCAAAATGTCGATAAAATGTCGGGATTCTGTAACTGTATTCCAGGTTTTTTACGATATTTGCGAAAAATTCTATTGTTTGTAAAATCTCTTATATTTGGATAATTTCAAATTTGTGAAATTTTGTAAAAAAAAAATCGAATTAAAAGACTTATTAAACTGAATTTTCAGTGAATAATTAAAATCGATTTTATTTTAATAATGTGATATATAATAAATTTTTTAGTCAAACTCGATATTATCAGATTTCAGTTGATATATTTTCGAATTTACGTTGGAATTTATTTATTAATATTTTTTATAAAATTTATTCGGGAAAGTCAAATTTGATAAAATTTTGACTTTTTATAAAAATTCAGATTTTTTGTGATATTACGAAAAGTTAATAATTTTCGTGAAATTTTGGATTTTAGATGATATTAAGAAAATTTGGTAAATTTGAGACTTTTTGTAGAATTTCGAATTTTTGGTATAATATCAAATTCATTGTGAAACATCGAATTTTACAGTTTCAAAATTCAAAACAGATTATCCTTGTTGTCGGAAATAATTTATAATAACCCAGCAAAAACTTTGCTTTCCTGGTAAGCTAGCAGGTATAATGGGAAACAAAAATAAACTACTTATTTTTTGTCTTAATAACTAGTTACTTTTGTTCGAGTTATCCACGAATTCATGTAGTTATTTTTACACTTTAGAGATACTCAAAAATATGTACATAAACGAAAATAAAAGAATAAAAAATAGAAGAAATTTTGCCGTCAGCGAGATTTGAACTTGGGACCATATTAACTATTCGTTTCTAATGACTAACGTCTTAGTCAGTTCACCATCTCGCACTTAATTTTCAAAGTTACAAAACTTGTTTTAGCATAAAATATATTTTTAAACATTTTGTTAAAAAAAAAAAACTAATAGCACTAGAATGAGGTTGAACCAGCAACCTTCTGGTTGGTAATCCTGCGCTCTAGCCAACTGATCCATGTGATTGTAACTTACTCTGCTATTATACTATTGAGTACTTATTTATGTAATGTAATAAGTAATTGTCATTACAGAAAACCAAAAAGTTTTTGCTGGGAAGAGAATTTTATTTTATTTTTTACGATATTTTACAAAAAACTAACTATGGTTTCATAAAATTTGTGAAGTTAGAATTTTCATATACAAATAACTCGGTAACTTTAGAGATAAATAGCACATGCATATCTCTGAGCCATAAAACATCATGTTTATGGCTCAGGGATTGCCTACTTTGAAACTACGTTGACCCGCTCTTGTGAGTTGTGGGTTCTGTATTAAAATATTTAACTTCTTCATCTGTCATATTTGTGTAAAATTTTTTGTTAATCGGACTAACCAGTTCAAAATAACACATTTAACTTAAGCAAATAAATTTTTAATTTTCAACACTTAGAGATGAAACATGATAGCGCTATTGTTACAGTAATAAAATTATGTTTAGAAAAATAGTCGGAAACAAATTTTAATTGCTACATCAATATTGTGTTTCTGATAATAATACTTATGATTGTGTTTTACTATATTATGGTAATATATTTTAATGTGATTAACTGAAGCATAATTTTATCAAAAAACAAATTATGATAACCATGTTCAAGTATTAATATTCCTATATCTATAAAAATATTACAAACTTAATATGTAAACTTTTTGCAAATAGTCATATCAACATATACAAACAAATAGTTAATGAGAAAACATAATTTAATCATAATAATCACTTCTTTATGATAATATGATACTTAAATCTAAATCATAATACAATACAATCGATTTGTAATAAAGCCAGATCATAATATGATAAAACTGAATAATAATATGATACAGGAGAATCATTTTATGATTATAATGACCATATTTATTAGTTTTTACGACTATAACAATTTTTACAGTAACCATATAATGCAATCTATTAAGATGATACAATTATTTTGAAAGTGTTCTAAATCAATTTACCATATAGTTTGTGTTTAGTACTATTATATTAACATTTTTTTATAATAATGTTATTATAATTTATTTATTTTATATTAAGTAGTTTTTAGTTTTAAGATTTGAATACATATTTTGAAGGCTTAAAAAAGGCGGATACAATATATAAATAAAGAAAACATATAAAAAAATTATTTATTTTGCATATTTTTTATCTCTTGCTTTAAAACTTCGTAAGGTTTCTGAAAGAATAAAATATCAATTAAAATGACAATAAAAATATTGCGTATTAATTGAACTAATTGTATTCCTATGATGAAAGTTATTACAATACTGAAAAATTGCTTCTCCTATATTTCACAGTGGGCCAAATTAAAAATATTTTTAAAATAAATCAAACATATCTATCGGACCATAAAATTTAAGATTCTTTTTTAATATTTTTCTTCTTGAATATTTTTTAATTTATAACAAACTTTTACTAAAACTTTAAAATTCTCATAAAATTGAGACCCGTAAAATGGTATAAAAGTATTACATAATATCTTACAAAAATAATAATAAATGTAAAATTTATTAAAGCTAATAATTAAATGATACTTCCATATAATTTTATAGTTTTTTTTTGTAATTTAAATACGGAAAATTATTTTTATTAAGCCTATAAAATTTTCCAATTCAATTAATAAAGATATTTATACTTACAAACAAAAACTATCAAATAGATTTTACATACAATAAAATTATTAAAAAATCTAACTAATGAGCTGATAATTAAAGCGCTGAAACCCTAATGAAAACAATATTAATTACTCAAATGGAAAAAAAATATATTAAAACGTAATAAGAGAAAAATGGAAAAATAAATATAAAAAATATAAAATACCACAACAATAAAAATTAATAGTAAATATAAAATGTTCACACAGCCAGTAAATATATGTATAATACAAATTTACTTTTTAATATATAAATAAAAAACTAAAAATATTAATATAAATTTTTAATTTTCCCTTTCAGTTGCTGTTGTTATTTTCATACTTTTATTTAAAAAATTTCACTAAAGTTAAATTATTCAAAATATTTATTTGTTAAAAACTGTAAACACCACCTCCTTACATGTTTTCATTTAAAACTAAAAATGTAGAAACATGGTCAAGTAAAAGAAAATTACCTGTATCCTAGCAGCAACACGTTCGCCGTTATAACGATTTGGTATAAACCAACCTTTTGTTGAACCCGTAACCAGGACTATGCCAAGTAAAAAGAAGACTATTAAAGCAGTTATTAAAAGTTTAGCACGTGTCGATATAACCATAGCCATTTTGTTTAAATTTTTTTATATTTAATTTATATTATATTATTATTTTTAATTTTATTATTTATTTAGTTAACACTTAATTTTAGTTATTAATATTTAAAAATTTTTATTGATATTTTTTGTTGAGGGGGAATTTTATTTTTTATTATGATATGCTATGATTTATTATGATATTATTTATTACAGAGAACACTGAAAGAAAAAAGAGATATAAATAAATTTAAAATATTGTTTGATTTGGAAAAATATTGGAAGTGGTTTAAATATTCTCAAATGTTGAAGTTTACGCTCATCAAATGTTTAATTTTTTTAGTTAAAATGTCTTGAAGTTAGAATTTTTTTATTTTAATACTTACAATATTACCATGTATTTTATATGACGGTCATATTTTATATATTTAAGAAATAGAAGCGATTTAGTTAAAAATATTTATAAATATTGCGTTTCATGATTTTTAAAAATTTTTCATTTTTTTATATTTGGAAAGTATACAAAAATGTTTTGGAACACGCAATGATTATTGCCTCCTTAATAGTCATAATTAAAAATTAAGTTAAAAAAAAATATTTCATTACATATTTTGTTCACTTAAAAAATATGATTCTGAAAATCTTAATATATTCATAAAATCTGTGTACAATTTTTAGTGGTCGGAAAGAGTTTAATATTAAATCGGTTTATATATATTTGGTTATTAAACCTATTCTTTAAATTTAAAAATTATTGTGTTAATTTGTTTATCTATCTCGATGATCTTGAAATTTTGTAAAAAGTTTTACCATTTTTGACCAATGCTGAAAGTAAACTGCAATCTAATTAAAGTTTTTTCTTAACTATTTCTAAAGCCCTATGTTTTGAATAAATTTTTATTAATTGAATTTTGAGAAAAAAATAAAAGAACCAGAGAATATTTTTATTAAAAAAAAAAAATAAAATTGTAATATTTCATACTGATTTTAAAGTGTTGAATTTGATCATTTTCTTTCAACACAGTAATTAGAGGTACATTGAAAATTTCAAGACATTTAAAAAAAATGTTAACTCAACAACTTTACTTTAAATTTTAATTGGACCCGATAAATAGTTTAGAAGATACTGCTTTATTACCATTTCATTTTCATAAATTTTTAAGGCTCCGTTACTCTACCGTAAATGTAAATGTAGCGAATCAGCTGACACGTTTTGCTTATGAGAGTTATGTGTGTTTGTGTACTCAAAAACGTAAATGTTACGTAGCAACCTAATCAAATTAGGTCGCTCTACGTTTTTACGTGACAGCTGAAAGGACAGTGTTGACATCTTTTTATTTCAATATACTAAATCTGCGTAAAAAATCGATATAATAAGTTTATCAACTGAACAATTTGATTTGCTGTTTTCTTCGGAAAAAACTTGTTAAAATAATTTAAATAAAGTGCGGTGTTTAATCAATAAATTAAAATTTAAAAATTTTGCAATAAAAGCACAAATTTCGTTTTGTATACAAGTCGCTAAAACACAAACCAATAAATCTAGCGATTTTT
The DNA here is from genome assembly GCA_951394005.1 of Protophormia terraenovae. Classification (NCBI taxonomy): domain Eukaryota; kingdom Metazoa; phylum Arthropoda; class Insecta; order Diptera; family Calliphoridae; genus Protophormia; species Protophormia terraenovae. The sequence continues at coordinate 108,897,445 of OX596075.1, read as the reverse complement.
AAACTGAATTTCATTTACTGAAAAAATGTGTAATTTACATCAACATCAGTGATGAACAAAACAACAACAAAGTACTGGCTACATTTACGTTTTTTGAGTAAGCACCCACTTACGTTTCCAGTTACATTTACGTTTTTACATTTACATTTACGGTAGAGTAATGGAGCCTTTATTTTAGTACTACTATTACTACTATCAACTAAATAAGAGAATTTAATTTTTACATTATCTTTTTATTGCGATCAATATCCTAAACTATTGCTAATTTGTCCAAATAAAAACAAATATTTCTCAAAATTTTTTTAAGAGCAGCATTTTTGCTCCCGTTACAAAATTAATTTTTTGCTATAAAAAACTCTTAAAATCGGAAAATAAAATAATACGTTCTTAAGATATTATTTTTCTGGGAAATTTTTTTATGCAAATTTTTTCTCTTAAGTGTAAAATATGCAAAAATAACGCTCTTTACTATAAAATATGTAAAATAATTATATAAATATAAAATATGTAAAAATATTCCATTTAAATTGATGAAATATATAAAAACTAAAGAAAAAAATATTGAAATATAAAAAAATATGCTGCTAAGCTTAAAATATGCAAAAACATGCAATAACAACCCTGCGGGAAATTTATGGTAATTACACTAATAGACCGGTTCCTCAGTACCGGTTGAGTACCAATCGACACCTAACTCATCCCCAAAGTTCCAGTTGAAAAACAGTTTACGCCACCACACTCACTAAATATCAGTCAATTTGTAACAGGCATCAATCTGTGGCTGAGTGGTTAGAGAATTATAAAATAAAAATAAATATAATTTAATAAAAATAAATAGATAAAATAGTAATAAAAAAGAGTTAAAAAAGTAAAAATTGTTCTTCAAATTTGTATTATATTAATCTACTCTGAACATATCCTCTTGGATCAGTCCTGTGACCTGTCCTATGACCTGTCCCAAGGGTCTAATTAGCTACCTCCAATGACAACCCCATGTAAAAATATAAAATTCCGGAACTGGAACCGGTCAGTAGTCCTAAGAACCTGTCACGTGACTAGTTTTGAACCGGTTCTCTTTCCTCCAGGGAAATTAATGCAAAAATTCCTAATAACGCCTAATTTGATTTATTAAAGTTTGATTTATTTAAAGTTCAGGAAAAATATGATTTGACATATATTTGATTGCCCGATTAATAGCTTTTGTTTTTGGGTTCAAAACTTTTGGAAGAAGATCCCAATTTAACAACTCATATGAAGCTCAAGCTAAATTACAAAATTAATATTTTGTGGGAATAGTTGACAGGGGCATTATTATTCAATACTTTCTTAAAAAATAATGTGAGTCAATTACCATCAACAGTTATGATTGTAATTTTTTTGTGATCCAAATATAACAAAATCGTTTCATATCAATTGATTTTGTCATTCCATGTGTCGAAGGAATCATTTAAGACCCCACAAAGTATATATTTTCTGGATCCTGGTTCGATTCTGAGTTGATCTAGCTATGTCCATCCGTCTGTCCATCTGTTGAAAGCAGGATAGGGCTCGAACGGGACAACGTAGGAGGACGAAATTTGGCACAAATATTTTCTTATACAAGATTTGTTTGGGATTGAGAATGGGCAAAATCGGTTAATAAATAAAAAAGTTATGGGCTAAAAACTAGAAACACAGGGTGTCCGTTTCATACTTTTCTGCTGATATTTCTTCAACAAAAGCATGTACGACAACGAAATTTTGTTTGTGTAGTTCGGGGATCGATATAAACTTGGAAACCAAAAATGGGAGTGGTCCGCCCACTTTACCGCCCACTCCCATATAAGGTGAAAATCAACGAAATTGTGTTCAAATAGTTCAAGGACAAATGTAAACACGGAAACAAAAAATTGATGGTGGGTATATAGATTCGGCCGGGCTGAATATAACATTCGTGCGTGTTTTTTTTTTTTTAAATAATACACTAACTTGTGAACTGTCGAAAATATTTCAGAGGCGAGGTATCTTCGAGTCGATTTGGAGGAGTAGAGATTCATAGCAGGTAAGGGGAGAGGGTAGAGCTCGGATATGCAGTAAAAAAAATTCGCTAAAAATTATTTTTATGATTGGGCTAAGAAGATACAAAAATGCATATAGATAGCACTTGTAAATCTCTACAAAAGAAGGATTACATCTGTAGTTTAGCTCTAGTTTAAGCGATATTTAGGTGAAAATAAATAATTTCCTCGTTTTTAGATCTTTTTTAACTTGGCGTAGTTAATTTAGCCTTAAATTTGTTTAACATTCATCGAATTCCCTACAAAACTCTTAATAATATTGCAAGAATCATATAAATATATATGATTTATTCAGGTCTATATTATTTTCTTAATGTAGATGTGTTTTTAGTAATCTCAAAAGCGATTGAGACAACGGTCTTCCCACACTCCCTATCCAAATTCCACATTTTTTTTTTTTTTTTTTTAATTATTTGTAAAATTTGAGTATCACAAGGCTGGGAAAAAAAACAAAAAGTATATCAATTAAATACCTCCATAAGTTAAGCGTACAAAAAGTATCTTCTGACGGACGCCTCTTATAACTATAAAGTGACCATTTAAATTAAAAAAGTAAATTTTTGTAACATATTTTTTCCGGGTTGGGATTTTGGGTATTTTGGTACAAAAAAAGCGAAAGTACTTTTTATTCTCTGATTTTCGAAAAACTATCTATATTGTTTAAAAGATTCATTAGAATATTTTTAATTTTTATTTAAATCCAAATATTAATATTATTTCTCAAAAATACAGTTCAAATTTAAATTTTAAGTTTTTCAGATCATTTCAACCTATACAAGGTTTATATGGACTCACAGTTATCTAGACATAAAGACAGACATAATTGACTATGGAAATGGTTCTAAGTCGAGTATTTAAACAACTTATTTATGAGTTATAAACATCAACATAAAGGCATATTATTTTAACATCTGTATAATAAGTTATGTAAATTGTCATCCCTACAATATAAAATATTTAGTTTTTTAAATTTGCAACAAAAATTGGCATTAAGATCAAATTTATTTTACTATACTAAAGACTTCATCTCTTCAATTATATCAAACCCTTTTGCTAAACCTTGTTGTTTTAGCTAATGCCATGTTTTATACCGAGCTACCCCAGTGTGTGATGCCTTTAATATTAATATGAATAATTAAAAGGCAGCTTGACTAATACAGATTTAAAATATTTTACATATTCCAAATCTATCTAAAGTAGTGTTATATATATATATATATATATATATATATATATATATATATATATATATATATATATATATATATATATATATTTTTTTTTTTTAATTGCACGATCTACTCAATACACTCTTGGAATTGAAATTCTATATATTCTAGACTTCACGCACTGTTTGAATAATTATTTTTAAGAGATTACAACAAGTACTTGAAATTTATTTTAATTAATAGAACCAAAATAGGTATATTTTATGTTTTTTTTCTAACGAAATTTTAATTATTATTTGAAATAAACTATTTTTAACAAGAAAATGAAAAATATTATAATATATAGGTATTTATTTTAAAATCTATTTTAGAAATTAGAATAAAATATTAAAACTAATACTTCCAAAGAGTTTATATTCTTCAATAAATTTTATATTTTTTTATAAATAGTTTTAAGCCAACAAGTACTTTTAACTACAAATTCATTTAATAGTTTAAAATAATAAATATTTTATCTTCTTTATATGCACAACTATAACTACTACACTTAGAAAACAAATTGATTGGCAATAGTAGTCAAAATAATAATAATAAAAAGTAAATAATTTATAGCCCCCTTAAAAACCAAAAAGTTCCAATATTTATAGTAATAATAATTCAAAAAATTCACCTCAATTTTTCTCGTTGTACTGTATTCAAAAACACAAATATTAAACATGCTAAAAACCTATTATAAATTCCTTTTCATATTTTAATCTATTTTTGTAAAAAATAAAAAAAAAATAAAAACACAAAATTTTCATAAATAAAACTGCTACAAATGTTACCAAGTATTAAATTTAAATTTATTTTTAATTAGAATTCTCTATACAAAATATGTTTGTAAATAAAATGCTTAAATATTGCTTCTAAATTATTTGTTATTTTGCTTCTAAATTATTTGTTATTATTTGTGGTAATAAAATAGATAACAAAAATTTCAATTTCTATAAAATACCTGTAAACAATAGAAAATTATTTAAAAATTTCTTACATATGTGTATTAAAGCTTAAAATTATATTTAATTTACTAAATAGAGCACAAAAGATTCAATGATTATTTTTTTATAATAAAAGCAAATTCTATTATTTTTGTTTTTAATACAAAAATAGAGAATAAAAAGAAAATAAACATAACTTCAAATGGTATTTAATTGAAGTGTAAAATAAGAGAATTTTTTTTTAAATAAAATTTAAAAATAGCAATAAAATCCTTTTGAAAATATTTTGTAAAGCTTTTTTTATTTTTATTAAAAATATATTTTTATTAATTTTTAGGAAATGCTTCTTTAGAATTTTTAAAACTGGAGTTTGAATGACTTATTAGGTTTCTTGTTATCATAAACATATATTTTTAGAAATTTTGTTCTATTTAGGTCCGGTTTTACAATGTTTCCTTAGTGAATATTCAAGCGCAAACTTAGTTAAGAAACATTTAAGTAAAAGCACGCACTTAAGTAATATTTCGTTTTACAGTTCAAAACTTAAGATGACAAGAAAATAACTAAAAAGATTGAAGCTTTTATTTATTTATATTAGGTTTCTTCTACTTTTCAAAAGTTTTTCTCAAACTAAAATTCATATTTATAAATATATATATATATATATACAGTGAGACCTTGATTATCCGTAATGGTCAGGACCGTATGCATTCTGGATAATTAATTTTCCAGATTAATTGAGTAAAATTTTTTTATTTAAATAATTCAATTATTCAAGGATTTAATATAAATGTATAAATAATATAAGTAGCAATATGCCAAAAAAAGTACTTTTTTATTTTCAAGCTATGAATGCCGAATGATTTTTAATGCTTTGGGGATAGAGTCAGCTACCTTAATATCTAATTAGGTTGTCCCTCACTTGTCCCAAAACGGAAATATAGGATTTCCTTTAAAACTTGGATTTTTCAACTTTTTATGAATTTAACGCATTATTTAAGTTAACAGCTAAAAGTTCAATGTTTTTATTAGTTGGATAGTTAATCTGGGTAGTAATCTTCCATTTTAGGATATTGTAGAAATAATACACTGAGAAAAACAACAACAAAACTTGGAAATAAGAAAATACTACTGCTAACATTTAACACGGCACAAATTGGGCTGAATATTATGTCTTGTCATTCAACAAAATTATTAATGACTTCAAAGTCTAAAATTCTGCGGTGACGATCGCGTTTTTCGTTTACAAGAAAATTTGGAAAATGTAAAAAAAAACAGAAAAAATTAAAAAAAAAAATCGTTTTTTTCACTTTCATTCATATATAACTTTTGAAGTAGGAATATAATCTTCAAGCACCACCGCAGAATTTTAGATATTATTGTCAGCAACAACTGTTTTGACTTTCAAGGCATAATATTCAGTCCAATTTGTGCCGTATGAAAAACAATAAAGCCTATTTTTGGCAAATTTTACTCATTCATTTAAAAAACATATTAAAAAAAACTGGAGTTTATGTTACTGAAATGAATTATACATTAGTAATCAGGCGCGGATCCAGCCAAAGCATTTGGGGGGGGAAATTTTTTTATCATCACTGGACAAAATTATGTTTTTATATATAATTTTAGAACTATGAAAATTTAACTATTTTTTTTTTTTTTTTTTTTTTTTTGTTTTTTGCCAGAAAACTGGTTATTTATAATTATTATTATTTTTAATTACAAACAAAAATGCAAAATTACAAATATGTATTTAAATAAACATTTCTCAGAGAATATTGAAAGGATTTTAATTATGAAAGCCGTATTTTTACTTTTGTAATACTACTGAAATCGAGTTTGTTTTAAAAAGTTAAAAAAAATATGTAGAATTATAAAAATCTTATAAATTAAAATTTTTTGGTTGGTAATAATAAAGTTATGTCCGCTTTTTTAAATATATTTTGGCGGTGAATATTTAAGGAGTAAAAGTAAAATTTAAAAATGCACCCAAGTGGAGTTTGCCAATAGAAAATGAAAAAAATCCCAATATTTAATTCGAAAAGATCTTATTATTTTTACATATCATTCCTAGCTGGGCAGTTGGCAAAACAATAGTCTAAACCCTCTGAAGGAAAAAAAAATAATAAAACATATCAATACCGTGTGAACTTCTATTCTTGAAGGATGTCCTTATAATAACCCAGTTAAGAAACATGCTTAGTAGTGAACATAGCCTTTTTTATAAAGCTTTACTGAAGAATATTGGTTTGATGGATAAATAAAATATTCACAGATTTCTTATATATTATATACATAACTTTTATATATGTGACCTGAATATTTGAAATTATTTTATAAGTTTATTTTTTAATTTTTAGATGTTTTTGATACACATTTGACTTTATCAATAAAAAATCGACTTCAAAATAAAATCAATTTTGGGGACCGATAAATCGATTTTGAAAATCGAAATGAAAAAAGTTGATCGTAAAATCGAAAATCGAGTTTTGGCATTGTTTACCATTCCCTAAAACACACTGAAGTATCTCTTCGTTATATGAGTAATTTTTTAAATTTATTTTTTTACTTAGATGAAAATTTGAAGTTAATCTGATAACACCAAAACAAGTATCCAATAAATCACCAAAATTATTATATCAATCACTAATAACTATAAAAAATTAAAAATAGAAAACATTTTTCAATTAAAAATTGATTAAATCAATAAACTAGATGATTGAATGAATTAAACATTTAAATGCTTAAATTTAATTTTTACTGGAATATATTATATGTCAACTGGAAAATATACGCTAATAATTTTTTCTGCAAAGAGAAGCCCGTGAAGAAAATCTAGTGAAAATTATGTAAATAAATCACTTTATAAAATTTCATACTATTTCAGTCTGAATGTTTATATTTTTTTTTTACTCAAAGAACAATCTTCTTGAGTACATCACCAAACAATTTTCGAGAAAATTCGAAAAAAACAATTTTGAGATTAGTTGCTGAACTAAAAATCTCCGAACTCCCTAAATTTTAGATAAATTTTAGATTTTTTATTAGGAAAAACATACCTTTTAACTATATTAAAATACTTTTCTACTTTACGTATTTCTTTCTTAAGTCTTAATGATATTTTGTTTACAATAAAATGAGATGTCAATATTTAAAATCGTTTAAAAACTCAAAAATTTTATCAAAAAATTTTTCATTTATTTTAAACAAATTATTTCATTTTAAGCTTTATTTGTAGCATACCTTCTGGGGAATTTCACATAAAATCTAATAAGTTCTTCAGTTTTTATCTAACTAAAATAACCAAATCTTGCTATATTTACAACAAAAATGTTTTTAAATTGATTGCATATTTTTTGTTGCCTTTTACAGAAAAATTCTAATACATTGAATCGCCAAAAATTTCAAACCAAAGAAATAAATACGACAATAAACTTTCAAAATATCTTAATAGAAAAAATACAGGAACCTAAAAAATTTAAGCATAACTCCAAAATTTGATAAGCTTTGGACATTTAAAAAACTTATTTATGATGCTATTTATGTTATTTCCCTAGTAATTTTTCAACGCTATAGAGTGTATTTAAAAATTAATTTTTAAATATGAAAAATTTTCACACAGGTGTGCGAAAAAAGTACAACAACTCTTCAGGAAAGCAAGTGAAATTTTCAGAAGGTTTAATAAAATATTAAGCGAAAAGTAATATTTTTGTTATCGTCCTCTAGTAAAATGGTAGACATTTTCTTGGGAAAATGTTAAATTAATGGTTTTATTTAAACAATTTTTTTCTTAACACAAAATTGTGAATATTTTCAATAAAAATAAATTAAAGTTTTTTCTTGAAAAATTACAATTTTTAGACCTTTATTATTTTATTTAGAAATTAAATCTGTGTAGTGAACCAAAACTTCTATCATATGTAAAATTTATTAAATCTAAAAAAATATTATATTTTGTATAAAAGAACTGGGAAAATTTTGTGTTATTTATTAATAAATGGTTGACTTTTATTAAATTTTTTCTGTGAAAATGCTTTTGTTCATTTTTGATGTTAAAAAATTATTTCGTATAAAATTTTGAAAAGATTCGGATTTATAAAAAGTAATATTAAAACATTAGTTAGTGTAATTTCAATATGACATGAAACTAGCACTTATACAATATTTTTTTTTTTGTTTTTGACATATAAGTTTTTAATTGTATGTAAAGTTTAAGCTTGAATTTAATGAAAAATTATATAGGAATTGCATTTCCTATATTTTTTCTATTTTAAAAAACCCATTTATTTGCTTTAAATTTTTCGAAGAAAAAATACGATAAATACTTTTTTCTAAACATAGTTTGGCCATTCCTAGACTATATTGAAGATAAATTCATTCTGCCTTCTTTTATTTTCACTAAAGAAAATTTTTCTTAAAGAATTTTTAATTCTTCCTTTTCCTATTGTAAATTTTTAATTTTTCTAAGGTCGAAAATCCATTTTGGGGGGGGGAAATTTCCGATTTTCCCCCCCGTGGATCCGCGCCTGTTAGTAATTAAGACCATACATACTGTTTTCAATTTAAAACCCCATAAAGTATATGTTTTCTGGGTCCTGGTTAAATTCTGAGTCGATCTAGCTATGTCCGTCTGTTGAAAGCAGGATAGGGCTCGAACAGCACAAGAAAGGGGGACGAAATTTTGACGAACTATTTATCTTATATAAGGTTTGTTTAATATTGAAAATGAGCATAATCGGTAAATAAACAAAAAAGTTATGAGCAAAATACTAGAAACACAGGGTGTCCGTTGTAGCTTTATTTCATACTTTTCTGCTATATCTCTCTTAAATAAAAGCATGTACTATAACGAAATTTTCATGAGTCGATATAAACTTGGAAACAAAAAATGGGCGTGGTCCGCCCACTTTACCGCCCACCTCCCATATAAGGTGAAAGGTCAACGAAATTTTGTACAAATACTTTATGGACAAATGTAAACACGGAAACAAAAATAGGCGTGGTTCGCCCACTTTACCGCCCACCTCTTATACAACATTTGCGCTTATTTACATTTGTAATGTTATTGTTTTCGTTGTTTTTCTTTGTGTCAATGTTTTTGTTTAGAACATTTTTTACTCATTTTCGGTTATTTTTCAACCGATTCAAAACAAAGCCCTTTTTGGAAAGGTATTCAAATTACCTTTCTAATTGCTGAACATAGTTAGTACAAATTATTGTCGCTAGATGGCGCAAAATTCATTTTATATTAAAAATGCATCAAAACACCCTGTATTTGCAAATATTATGAATTCATATGTTCAGCAAAAATATTCGCCGAAGAATTTATGACAAAGTTGCCAAACACCAATTGGTCGAATTCTGGAAATTTGAAGGTTAAAATTGTGATTTTCTTGAATAACCTAAAAATAACCTCGCCGAAGAATTTATGACAAAGTTGCCAAACATCATTTGGTCGAATTCTGGAAATTTGAAGGTTAAAATTGTGATTTTCTTGAATAACCTAAAAATAACAGTAATTTTGTAAATAACGGAATTATGAAAAAGTCGCAGAACAAATGATGCTGCCGAAGCCCTAAAGAACCATTTTCAACAACAAAAAAGTTCTTTTTCGCAAAAAGTTGATTTTGGCATATTGCTAAATATAAGAAAATAGTCAGTGAACAATAAATAAGTATTCATTTTACGCAGTTTCTTAAAAAAATCATTTAATGTTGTTTGTTTATTCTTTTTCAAATTCATATTTTCGTTAACTAGCTTTTCATGAATGTGATAAACTTAGATTTTATCTTGATCTGACTCATCTTATTCAAACGTGGGAATTCCCCTTTTTCGTTTTATTCACATTGTGTTTGATTGTTCAAAAGCAATCAAAAACAAGCGCGAATTTTATATTCGGCTCGGCCGAATTTATATACTCATATATCAACTTTTTATAATTTTATGTTATATGGGAGGTGGGCGGACCACGCCCATTTTTTGTATCCGAGTTTACATTGGTCCTTGAACTATTTGAACGCAATTTCGTTGAAGTTTTACCTTATATGAGAGGTGGGCGGACCACGCCCATTTTTGGTTTCCAAGTTTATATCGAGCCTCAAACTATTTATACAAAATTTCGTTGTCGTAGATGCTTTTGTTTAAGAGATATCAGCAGAAAAGTATGAAATTAAGCTTCAACGGACACCCTGTGTTTCTAGTTTTTAGCCCATAACATTTTTGTTTATTAACCGATTTTGCCCCAATCCCAAACAAACCTTATATAAGATAAATATTTGTGCCAAATTTCGCCTTCCTACGTTGAGCCCGATCCTGCTTTCAACAGACAGACAGAAGGACAGACGGACATAGCTAGATCGACTCAGAATCAAACCAAGACTCAGAAAATATATACTTTGTGGGGTCTTAAATGATTCTTTTGACATCTTACACACGGAATGACAAAATCAATACACCCCCCATCTTTTTGATGGTGGGTATAAAAATATGCTTAGAATCCCGGATAATAGAGGTAATCACGGTTAGTCGATGCAAAAAAAAATAAAAATAAATGGATGGAAAAAAAGAAAACAATTACAAATTTTCTTTCACGGATAATCTACGTTGCCGGTTAATCGAATCACGGATAATCGAGACCCCACTGTATTTTACTTTAGATTGTTATATACTTATAATAATGTCAAAAATCGATTAAAAATATCAATTTTTTTTTTTACGCAAAACATATTTCGATGGTACCCTAATGTTGCATTAAAAGTAAATAAAATAAATAAATTAAAAAAATATTTAATAATTTAAAAAATATAAAAAAAAATGATGCAATTAAAAAAGTATTTTTGGCAGATTTTTATAATTTTAAAATATTTTGTTTAATTTCGTACGATTGTTAATTTTCAATAAACATTTTTGAAGACTTCAGAAAATGTTCATACTTTGGATAAGCTTAAAGGATAGGAAAAGAACACTTAAGTTTTAAATATAAAACAATTTGTACAACTTAAGTACGATTTCGCCAGTATGTAAGCACTATAAAACCGGCTCTTAATTTATTTTCTTGTTCGCCTTCTTTTTTTAAAACTATTTTCTTTAATTCTCTATATTATTTTTGCTCCTTTAAGTATACTTAAATTTTTATTTTTATATGAACCCCTAAAGTATGCTTCAATTTATATTTACATATTTGTGGCATATAAGTTTTTTATATTATTATTTTAAATTACTTTATTCTAACCACTTATTTAATATACTAATTTTTATTCTACTTAAAAAGGGAATTTATAGAAAAATGTTTGCAGATTTAAAAAATCATTTAAATATTTTTGTGGCAGATAAAAACATAAGTAGTAATTAAGTTCATATGTAAATTGTTTTATTAAAAAAACTAATTAACAGCACAATTTTTTAATTTTATTATTTCTTAAGCAAATTTTCTTAAACTAACTTTAGGTTTTCCAAATAATTTAAACCCTTTTCTTCCTACATATTTTTTTTTTTCTTCTAGCTACATAAATTTCTCTTTTAATGCTTTTCTATACCCTTAATAAGAAATTTGTTTGTGTTTATTAGCTAACATTCTCCTCACTTTTGTTTTTTCTCTTTTTTCCTACTTTTTTTTATTTTTATTTTTTTCTCTGAACAATAAAAATTATCTAGTCCTGTTATTAGTTTGTTTAAACTTAAAACCCTTTTTATTGCATGTTAATTTCTCTCTTGAAATTTAACCCAATTTAAAATGTGAAAAACTTTCATTTGTTTGCATATTAGAAAAGATAGAATAACTGTTACGTACATGTGTTTTTTATCTAAATTTTTTTATTCTTATACTACATCTGGTTTCGTTTTTGTTTTCTTTCACTTTTTCGTTTTTTTGCATACAATATGGCAACCTTTTGATTTTGTTTGTCTACGTACAAAAGTTGTGAAAAAGGGAGGGCACAAAACCAACATTTGCTTTAGCCGTAGAAAGAAAACCAAAAAAAAAAATAAATTAAAATAAAAATAAACTAAAGTTTAGCTTTAACTTTACGTTTTTAGTTACTCTTTTTTGTTTTTTGTAACATATTCCCTAAGCTATAATATATTTTATAAGCAGAGGGTAAACGTAAGTACAAAATAAACAAAATACAAGAAATCTAAAGTGGTTGGTAAGCAACGAAGTGTGAGTTAGTGCTACACTATTAATTAAAACAGTATGCAGGCTCAATTGAATATAATAGCAAATTAGGTTCCAAACGTAGTGAAATAGACTGAATTTCATGAAGAAACTAAATCTCTTTCTAGTAGACCTGAATATTATTTGTCCTGGAACAAAAAAAAAAAAAAAAAAAAAAAAAAACATTTATTATTTAGTTTATTTTATTCATATTTTAAGTAAAGCTTTACGATGAAGTTTTAAAATAAAAAAAAAAAATAAAAAAGTTTAGATAAAGTTAAATTTTTCGAATTAGAACATAAAATTAAATATCATATGAATTACATTAGTTCCCAAGAATATCAAAGAACCCATTTAAATTATTTTTCATATTTACTGAATTAAAAAAACTCAAAATATTTGCAGAGCTAAAGGACGAAAAGTACGAAATTGTCACCAATTCTATAATTGTTGAATTTGTTTACTGTTTCCATATAAAAAATTAAAAAAATGTTTTTATAACACTTTGTAGTAGAACAAAGAGTAACAATATTTCATAATAATTTCGGTCACTGGCATGATTAATGGGTAAAAAGTAGGTAAACATTTGAAACTCTTCGAATTTTATATACCCATAAAAAAGGAAAATACCCTGCGGGAAATTTGTGGGAATTGTAGTTATGAACCGGTACCTCAGTACCGGTTGAGTACCAAATGACACCTAACTCGTCACCTAGATTCCAGTTGAGAACCATTTGACACCACCACACTCACTAAATATCAGTTGAGAGTCAATTTTTAACAGGCATGTTAAGTGCGCAATTAGCAACACGCGCTAGATAACAATCTATGGCTGTGGTTAGAGTTGAAGACTATAAAACGTAAGATACATCAGAAGAACGTAGGTTCGATTCGAGGTGCCGCCATCAACATTAACGAAAAATTATAAAATTAATATAATTTAAAAAAAAAAATGAAATTGAAAAAAGATTCGGTTCCAAAAACCGGTTTTTAAAGCATATCTCCGCCATTTATAAACCGATCCTGCTGATTCAAAAAACCAAATTTTATAAAAATATTTGTGACCGATCTGTATAAAAATAAAAATCTATAGATTAAACCAGGGCTTCAAAAAATAAAAAATGCGTTTTGTCCGATATCTCAGTTATTATTGAACCCATTTATTTCATTTTTTCAGAACAAAAATTTAGAAAAAAATGTCCGAGACTTCTTTGTAAAAACGAAGTCCCTAGTATATACAGAGGCTTCAGAAACTGGAAAACCGGTTCTAAAAACCGGTTTTTTTAACATATCTCCGCATTGTATGAACCGATCTTGCTGAATTCCAATAGCAAAATTCTCGAAAGCATTTCCGATCGTTATCGGTGGGCTTCATAAACGCCATTTCAACCGACACACGGACGGACGGACGGACGAACGGACATGGTCCTATCGTCATCATTTCTTACAAGGATCCTGAAAATGTAAACTTTTTGGCTCTCCGACGAAAATTGTGGGAATTACAAACGGAATGACAAACTTATATATACCCTTTACACCTTTGGTGAAGGGTATAAAAATAAAAAATAAATAATAAAAGATTTAAAAAAAGTTTAAAAAGTAAAAATAATTTTTAAAATTTGTATTATATTTTTCGATTCTGAACTTGTCCTCTTTGACCAGTCCTGTGACCTGTTCCAAGGTGTTAATTAGCCACCTGCAATGACAACCCCATGTAAAAGTGACAGGTTCCTCCCATATAAAGTTTCGGAACTGGAACCGGTCTCTAGCCCTGGAAACTTGACACGTGACAAGTTTTGAACCAGTTCTCTTTACTCTAGAGTATAAATAAACTCGACCTCATCTAAGCAAAAAATGCTTTTTAGTACTTTTTAATTAAAATTAAAAAAATTTTAAACACGTTTTTAGTACTTTTGTTTAAATTCGAACTTTTTTTACTTTTTAACTATAAATGAAAAAAGGCTAAATGACACAAACTGGAGCTTTGTATAGTGATTCAAATTAGTAAAATAAAACGATAAAAAAGGGACTTGATTGAAGTTGAAGAACTAAATCGATTTCTTCAAATTTTCGCAATGAAAGGTATCAGAATGGGAATATCTAGAAAATATTAAACATTTTTTTGGGAATAATTTCCCAAACAGTAGACTAATAACCGCCTTATGAAGTAGATATTATTTATCACCAGGAGAACTAAAAATATGAAAACAAATATTATTTCCTGGACTTTAAATGAAACAAACTGTTGGACAATTTTTAGAAATTTGCATCGATTTGTTACAGCATATATTTGCATATTTTGGTCATAATATCATATTTTAGACTAAGCAGCATAACTCCTTTCTTAAGAACAGCTTAAGAATAGCTATTTAAATTACATATTTTTGCATATTTTAATAGCATAATCTTGCATATATTACTTTAAAGAGCATAATTTTGAATATTTTACTCTTAAGAGAAAAAGTTTGAATATTTTTTATCCAAGTCGACCTGGATATGACTGTCTGTCTGTTAAAAGCAGGATAGAGCTCGGAGGAGAGCACCTACGGGGACGAAATATTACTTAAATATGTTATGTTATGGGCTAAATATTAGAAACCCAAGTTAATACTTTTCTACTGATATCTCTTAAATAACAGCATGTGCGACAAAAAACAAACAAAAAAAAAAAAAAAATGACGTGGTCCTCCCACTTTATCGCCCACTTCCTATATAACGTAAACTGTTAAAATGTTGCAGATGGTAGGTATAAAGATTGGGTCAAGCCGATTATAATATTCTTACTTGTTAAAATTTAATTTTTAGTTTTGAAAATAGAAAAATAATTTAGATATAAACACTTATTTTCATAACTTTTACATAGTCTTCCATCCTGAAATCTGCACCGAACTATTTTACTTAATTTAGATCTTCTTCCAAACCCTAGCTAATTTATTTTTTTTTTTTTTTTTTTTTTTTTTTTTGAGTTGGTACGAGAATTTTGCTAAAATGCAAAATTCATCAACAAGACGTCTCCTAAAGTCCAAGATCTTGTTCAAAGTCATTTGTCTCAGGATTTTGTATACACTTTCAAGGACCACAACAATGTTCTTGTTCATACGAATACGTTCTTTTCTAATACGAATTTTGTCTGATTGCTTAAGGTATGTTTAGGCTAGTCAAATAAGCAGTAAGATCAAAAGAATCTTAACATATATAAAATACAATAATTTGGAAATGGTTAATCTTAGAGTTTTGATGTTTTCTTATTTAATTGATATTATATTACAGATTACAGAAAATAATAACTTTTATAGTTCTAACCACTACTTTTGAACTCGTAGACCTTGGTACAAAAACTGTGTTATTGTTTATTATTGTACCGTAGTGACATGATGCCAAACCGGGCCAAAAATATATTGACACTTTGTGCTCTCTTATGAAAGAAAAAAGCCTTTTTTGCAAACAGTCTTTGATGTATATTTCGGAATTTATAGAGACCACTGTAAAAAATGACTTGCTTATTTTGCCGCAACTACATAAAACTTGCCATATCAGGAATTTTTTTATGAAATTTTGTCTGCTGGGTCCTTAACTTATTTTCAACATTTCCTTGAACATTCGCAATATACAAATTTTGAGCCAGAAGCTGCGAAAAATCTGCCAGTACATACGTTTCGTCGTCCATTATACAACATAAGCAATTTTTTTAATTTCCGCGCCCTATTATTGGCTTTTACATTTTTTGCAGCATTCCTGTCTGGAACTTTTTGGACTTTGTAGTTTAAGCTCTAAAATCTTGTGAAAAAAACAGAACGATATTTGCTATGATATATTTAACCACCGTAAATTGAGGAGCCAAGCAATTTATATAAAAAATAAGAACCTTGTGTGAAAAGCTGCATTATTCAAAAAACACGTATTGTCCGAACTCAAACTGTGATATTTTATAAGTTGAGCTGGATCTTACTAATAGTATGTCAATAGTAGTACGCTGCAAGTTATTTGATTTATAGATCGTCCGTTTCAGCTTGAAATGCATGATCTGTAAGCAGAAAATTCTGCAATCAACTTATTAAAATGGTCGCTTGCTACA
This sequence comes from Protophormia terraenovae, assembly GCA_951394005.1. NCBI lineage: Eukaryota > Metazoa > Arthropoda > Insecta > Diptera > Calliphoridae > Protophormia > Protophormia terraenovae. The sequence continues at coordinate 108,881,012 of OX596075.1, read as the reverse complement.
ATTACGACTGCAAATATTTTTGGAGAGTGTCAAATATTATAATATATATATAGTTCAGACTCTCTCCTTTTCAAATTAGGTCCTTACTAAGTAATAATAGAAATTTAAATTAATTAATATTATTTTTAGAAAACTATCTAACCAAATTTAGATTTGACATAGTTTAAGCTTTTTCAATCAGTTTTCTAATTGAATTCTAATTCCAAACATCAATTAAAATTCAAACTACGAAGAAGCTGTAAAGCAGATACACTATGTATTTAAATTTGACCAAATTAATAAAGTCATTAGTAAAATTTATATTCTGTAGGGCAACATATTAGCATGTGTTTGATAAAATGAGAGTTGTTTCATGTAAATGGTATATCAGCAAACTTATTAACCCTTTAAACTTTATTTAACCTAAATACAAGGTGAACATAATGTTCTATTTCTGTTCGGTTTATATAAAAAAAGATAACAAAGTCTAGAATAAAAAGTGTCTGGAAATGTAAAAATTTTTAATAAAAATTTAGAAAAACCATAAACTATAATAATTCATTAATTAAATAAATGTAAAAATTTGTAAATAATAAATTAAGTTTCAAAGCTTTTAAGCTTTAAAATACTTATATTTTATTAAAATATAATTTATAAATAATAAAATAAGAACCAAATTATAATAAATTTAATAGAGATACAATTTTAGTTAAAAATATATTTGCTATGTTAAAATAATAAATAATATAGATTATTACACCAAAACAGCATTTTTAATAAAGAATAAAAATAGCATCAATTAAAAACTTTATTTATAGCATAAACTTATATTTTATGTACATTTCTCTATACATAATTCTTTATTAGTTAATTTTGTTCATATTTTCTTTAGCTATAAAAGGAAAGAAACAAACAAAATGCCATTATATTTCAATTAAATTTTAATCACATCATAATTCCATTTAGCCTAATGACTTATAAAACTCTTCTCTTTTATCATTTTTTAAAATTTTTTTTTTATTTATATGAGCCAAAGAAACCAAAAATAAAAATGTTCAAGCCATGACAGTCAAAATCAAAGTCTGCCACATTACGAAACAATTAAAAGTGGTAAGAAAAAAGTCACTCATAGAAACAAACACTTGAAAAACCTTGAAGTCATCACAACAATTTTTAACCTAAATCATTTAAAACTGAAAGAAAAATAACGAAAAAAGAAAAAAAATCAGTAGTAGTTGTTGTTGGCTATAACCCTGGTTTATTGTTTGAAAAAAAATATAAATTTTTTTTTTTTTTTTTTGTTGGCGAAAAAAAGTGTAAAATAAAACATAATAAAGACAAGAAACATTTTCATAAATTTGTCCTTAGAAAGCAATTTACATAGACGGTATGCCAAAGGATAGGAAATTATTATTATAATTTTTTTATTTTCCAAGTATTTTAAGTTTTTTTTAAGATTTAAAAATAAAATAAATTAAAAACTTAAAACACATAGCTGAAGTAAGAGCAACGAGCTAAAACGATCTTTGGTACTAACTATCTAATGTTAACTACAAAAGATTACGAATAGATGACATGAAGTTAACACCCCCTCCATTTAATTTGACTAAGCGATTCAAGAATTTTGGGTTGAGACCAGTTTTATTTCATCCACTAGAATCTACTTTGGACTTAAAAGTTCTAATGATAAAACTTTTCTAAATAAAGATATTTTTATGTTTATTAAAATAAACACCTGCAAATTTAAAAGAGTTACAGCAACTAAGTCCTTGCTTATTGCTTCTTTATAAGAAACAGCAACTTTAATTATTATCAAACACCTTTACAGGTGTTTTTCCTGGCATACCATCCCCTTATCTTTTCCTTTCCTTTTTAGCTTTAAATTTTTCTCTCATTTTTATTTTCTATAATATTCTTTTTTAATTTCCTCTATGTAAAATGTATAAAAAGAAAAGTCGGAAGTAAGCAATTAGTTTGTAATATATTTTAAAAAAAGGGCAAAAGCAACAACAAACTAAAGACAAAAAATAATAAAAAGTATATATGTATGCAAAAAAAAATTAGCATAATGTCTTGTAACACCAAGATGACAGTTTTGGCTTTATAACTATAACGAGAAAATGTTTGCTTATTCTCTCTTTTATTTTTTTTTTCCAATTTTTTTATTTTTTCTTATTTTATTTTTAAATTACAGTCTAAACTCTTAACATTGACTTAAGCACCATTAAAGCAATTGTTAAGGGATAACTTATAGAAAATTAGATAAAATATTAATATAAAAAGGATAATTTGTTTTATATTTCAAGCTATTAGCAAGAAATAAGTTTTTCTTTGCTAAAAAAAGGACTCAACAATTTACATATGATGAAAAAAAAAAAAAAAAATACATACACCAACAAAACAAAAAGCATTAATTTCCTACACTCTCCTAACATAATAGCTACAACAAACATACGTCAAAAGAGTTTTAACAACTGTCAACTTACGTAAAGTAAAAAAAATCATACAAAAAAAGTTTAAAAAAGTATTGAGTGTAACTGAACCAAAAAAAGATGCACAACAAAAAAAAAAAAAAAAAACACAAATCCCTTAAGACTTTGGCATAGGCGGTATAAGCTTAAGCAAAAAAATAAAAAACATAAGCAACAACAAAAAAACTTTAAGAGACATTTAAGAAAATAAAAAGGGATGTCAAAACAAAATTCTCAACAAAAAAGTTTTTGTGTTTTTTTTTTTTTTTTTTCTTTAAGTCATTTCTTAAATGCCTTTATTATCCCTAAAAGCATGCTATATTTATGTATGTATTTTATTATTAAAGTCATTAAAAAATTAATGCTAAAGTAAAATGGTGGCATACAATTTTGTAAAATATATACGAGTATGTCTTTTTTATGTTAAATGCCACAAAAAAAAAAAATAAAAAATAAAAATTAAGACATTATTGTTATATCTGTCTTCATTAGTAATGTATATAATATTAATTAGAATGTTTTCTTTTGTATTAAGAGTTAAGATAATGACTTTATGTAGATTATTAAGAAAATAAAGAAAATACTTATAATTCAATTTCTCCCAAATTATATTGTACTTTTATTTTTTAGGCATATTTAATAATTTTAAAAACATTTATTTTGAAGAACACATATACTATTTAAACTTAAAATTGAAAAAAGTGCAACAGTAGTCTAACTACATATTTTTTATTCGTTTTTTATTGAGATATCAGAATTCTCTTAAAATATTGATTATTTTTGCAAAAGATTTTAAACAGCCAGACATAACGATTTTTTGTGATTTTCAATAGACAGGACTATTATTTTAAAAATGAGTATCAGACAGATAAATAAATGAATAGCATTACTATCAGATATGATAAAATAATATGTAAATTGGGGTAAAAGCGGTCGAAAACTCCGCTTATCCAGGGAAAATTATATCAATATTTTAGTGTTTGCATTTTGATTTTATACAAAAAAATTTAATTTAAATTAATTTTTTTTTTGAAAATTCTGATGTCCATCTTTTTGTTTTGTTAATTTTGCCAATTCTCAAATTCAAAATCATTTATTTTTGGACTCAGTAAGGATAAATATCATTTTTTTTTCTTTAACTATTTACAGATCATTAAATAAAACGAGAGCGAGTTCAAAGTTCACCACTTTGCCGATAATAAAATATGCGCCCTAAAGTATGCTTTCATATTTTCATATTTATAATAATGTAAAATTTTTCCAAGCTACACAAATTTAAACTGCCATAGCAATTATTGCTTCCTTAACAAAAAAAAAAACGACAATATACATATTTAAATTGTATATTTCTTCGATTCAAAAAACAGAAATTTTAGAAAAATATTTATCTGTAATTTATAACCGAAACACATAGCTTATTTATATAGGAGCTTTAAAAAGTCAAAAACCGCATTCGATATCTCGGACACTAATGGACCTATTTTATTTCATTTATTCAGCAAAAATTTCTGAAAAATATTCTGAATTTTTCGTGCAAAAACGAAGTCACTAGCTTGTATTGGAGTCTATAAAAGCCGACAACAAATACAATTTTTCGAGATTTCTTTTGGAGATATCTCGGTTATTTATAAACCGATTTTACTCATTTTTATTAGCGTTCTTCTAAGAAATATTCACTACAATTTGATGTATAAAACATATATATCCGATAACTGGGGCTTTTCAAAAACTTATTTCAACAGACAGACAGACGGACACCTTTATATCGACTCCCCTATCAATAAGGATCCAGAATATACAATATACTTTTTGGGGTCTTAGATAAATATTGTAAAAATTACAAACGGAATGAGAAAATTATATACAACCTTTACACTTTTGGTGATGGGTATAAAAAGGTAACCAAGATCTTGCAAATTTGCGATAGTTGAAATTACAAATCATATTTATAGCTTGAGATAAATATTACATGTAACCATGTTTTTCAATGATCTTATCAAGAGTTTCAAGTAATATAAAAATCTTTGAAATCGGTTAACATTAAAAATTGTCAGTATCATAGGTACCCTACTTTGAGCCCTCGTAGCTACACTGCTCAGATGTATGTAGGTTGTATGTTGGGCAAAACAACATTCATTATATGTTAGAATGTTTCTTGTATGATTTATTTTTTTCTGCAGACACTTTGATCCACTTAAATTTGATACATTTTTAAAATAATTTTTATTTTTTTTTTTTACTACAAGAACAAGTTTAATAAAATATTATCGAATGAATATTAATGTGGTCCAACATTATATGAAGCATGCCAAAGTGTATCACACTTTTAAAAGTACCTATAATTATGAAAGAAGATATCACTTAAAATATATTTTCCAAATTTCAACTACCTACGATGATTGGAACGGGATGCTACATGGTCATTTAATATGATTATTATCGACTCAGGCGACCACTGATTTTATTCCGTCTAATTTCTTCAATTTATACGAACAATTTTGGTTTGAAATTGTTTTTTTTTTTTTTTTTTGCTTTGAAGAAAAACTATTATTTGATAAGTATTTTTGGTGGTAGTTGCGTACAAAAGTTACCTAACCGACTACATTAGGGTACGGCTAGTTCCTTTAACATGGGCTTGTCCTAGGAGGAAGTCAATTGCCACCTCAACGACTACAAGGTGACATTTTTTTGCACACACAATCACCTCCACGACTACTGAAGGGTCAGTAAAGTGAAAACAGGCACTTTCACGACTAAGAGGTGGCCTTTTTTAACATACACAATCACCGCAACGGCTACAAAGTGTAACTTTTGTGCACACACAAACACTTTACTGGTTACAGTGAGTCAGTTAAAAATTTTTGATTCCTCTTTTCGTTTTTTCCCCGCTTACCATAGAGTCTGTAAAGTGGCAATTGCCAATACGCTCATTGGTGACCTATGTAAAGCGGTGACTATACACCAATGAATCATACTGTCTAAAAGCGGGATACTACCAAATAAACTGATGGGAAGTTTTAATTAGAAGAAAAAATTAGCTAGAAAAACTTTTAGAAATTTTGAACTCATTCGAAATTTTGGAGTTTATGAATTTATGCTCATTGTATTTAATTTGTTATTATAAAATCTCCACGTCGAGGGCGAAATTTCAAGAAATTAAAAATTAATACGTAAAATAACGAGGTAATGTTACATCCAGATGAAATATTTTTCAAAATTCAGTTAACACAATTTGTTGACCGACTATACAATACCCTACACTATTATGTATGTGCATCGAAATTCGGGGAGAGGTCTAATATTAGACCTGTGGCCAATTGTGAATCGATACTTTTACTAGAAGCTAAATAAAATATTCAAATACAAAATATTACTTTGATACTACCATTTATATAAATTTAAGCGTTTTAGGGTAATTCCCGAAAATGAGCTTATATGGGAGCTATGACAAATTATTAACCGATTCTCATAATAATTGGCACTACGATTTATACTCAAATAAAACTTATTTGCTTCAAATATTAATATTAATTAATACTTGATACTAAAATTTTTTTACGATTTATGAACCTTAAAGGATTTTCGAAAGAGTGATTTATATATATAAAAGACTGACTTGAAGACAATATTAATTCTCTTATATTTTTTGAACAAAATCAGACAAGTCGTTTTCGAGATGTGCTTCAATATATGGTTCAACCTCCTTAAATTTACAAATCGCGATTTATCGCCAGACCTAGAGTCAATTCGAAACAAGCGCGAATGTTATATTCTTCTCGGCCGAATCTATGTACCCACCATCAAACTTTTCAAATTTTACGTTATATGGGGGATGGGCGTTAAAATGGGTGGAATACGCCCATTTTTCGTTTCCGAGTTTACGTTGGTCGTTGAACTATTTGCACAAAATTCTTTGACGTTTCACCTTGTGTGGGAGGTGGGCGATTAAGTGGGCAGACCACGCCCATTTTTGGTTTCCAAGTTTACATCGATCCTCGAGCTATTTGTATAAAATTTCGTTATCGTACATACTTTTGTTTAAGAAATATCAGCAGAAAAGTGTGAAACGGATACCCTGTGTTTCTAAAATTTTGCCCATAACTTTTTTGTTTATTAACCAATTTTGCTCATTTTCAATACCAAACAAACTTTATATAAGATAAATATTTGGGCCAAATTTCCCTAGGTTGTCCCGTTCGAGCCCTATCCTAACAGACAGACAGACGGACGGACATAGCTAGATCGACTCAAAATCTAACCAGGACCCAGAAAATATATACTTTATGGGGTTTTACATAATTATATCGACATGTTACACACGGAATGACAAAATCAATATACCCCCCCATCCCCGAATTGACTGAAAAACTCCATGCAACAGAATTTTTTTTTGTTTTTTTTGTAACTCTGTGTAAATAATGTTAAGATACTCACAAGTAGTATGTGTTGTGCAGAATAAAGAACAATTCACTATAAATATAAGGAATCATTCATTACTATAAGTCTTTTTTTTTTTTCATTATTACCATTCAAAATTACTACTTAAACAGATACTTCTTTCAATTTACACTAAATTAGTTCCATCTATTAGCAAACTTTGCTGATTTTTGTTTTTCAAAAAGATTATTCAACACTTTAAAACCCATAAATGTCTATTTAAAGCAATATTACAAACATTTTTCATATATTTAATAAAATATTCCACATAATGTTGTAATGTTCCAACAGCAACAACAAAAAGGGGAAAAAAAACTTTAGAAAAACTGATTTAATACAGTTAAGAAAATGACGTTGTATAGCAAAAACGAAAAATACAACAACATATTATTCACAAAAATGGAAAAAAGTTTTAAACTTAAAGTACATAATTTCATTACAAAAATTTAAGACTCTTAAAAAAATAACAACAGCAGCAGCAGAAAACTTTAAGCTGCAAAGCTGTAAATGAAAACAAACTGTTTTGGATGAGGGACAGAGGAAGAGGATAATAGCAACAAAACCTAAATGGTAAGAGGAAATAGACAAATTAAGGCGCTATGATAGATATAAATTTTAAAGACAACAAATTGTGAAAAACTGTTTTTGAATCGAAATTGATTATAAATCAGTTTTAGCATTTTTATTTCATCTAAAATTTAATAAAATGGAAATAAGTTTCTTTATAATTCTTTGGAATAAAATACAAATAAAAAAATAAATTTCTTTATTTTTTTTATTCCAAATTTTCGCTTAATTACTTCATGGCTTTTCGTTAAGAACTCAACCCTTTAGCTTAAAAAAAAAAAAACTCATATAAATACTAAATTCATGTCTAGCTGTAGGGGAAGTGTAAACAAACAATGAAAAAAGGACTCAATGAAAAAAATATACAAGCGTTAAGAAAGTCAAAATAAAGATTTTGGTTTTACTTTTTATACTTGTTTTTCTCTATCGTTTTAATATTATTTTAAAAACACGCTAAGAAAAACTTTCTTTAAAGCCAACTTTTTCTTCGTAATTTTTGTTTGTCTATATACCAGAACATAAGAGTCTATATTACAAAGACACATAGAGAGATAGAGAGACAGACAGACAGACAAACATTCAGAATACAAGCAGTAGTTGAGGCATCAATATACTGCAGTAACCTTGCACGTTTATTGTAATTATGCCCAGCATAAAATGTTAAACGCCTTAGTGTATGCTTTAACTTACTTTCAAATTCATATATAAAATTGCGTATGTATTTACTTTTACCCATGGCTGTGTTTTTGTTCGTGCTTTTCAGTGGCATTTGCTGTTTTATACTACATATTGTGTTTTTCTGCTTTCATTCATTTTTTTTTTTTTTTTTTTCTTTTGTTTTGTGTCCTTTTCTTTTGCTTTCTTTAGGGTTAAGATAAGCTACTTTCAAATAATGTTGATGGTGGTACAGATGGCGGCGTTAGGAAGCACAAAAAGTTTTCTTTTAACTATTAAGAGGCAAGAGTTTTAATATCCTTTTCTTGTTTATTTGGCTTTTGTTGGAAGCAGAAAAGTTGTTTAAGAAGATTTTTTTTTTATGAAAATCACGTAAATAAGTTAAAATCAAGTTAATTTTTTTCGTAGCCTTTTTCTTTGAGGGGTTCCTTTTTTTCCTTTTTCTCTCTCGTTACTTTGATGATGATGACAATGATGATCAGTTAAATTACTTTCGGTTTTTATACAAAATATTTTTTTTTTTTTTTTTTTTTTTTTTTTTGTGGATAAAAAAGCATACAAAATACAGCCAAAGGTTTAAATTTTTTCTAAAAATTTGTCAAATTTAATTTTTTTTTTTTTTTTTTTTTCTTAAGAATTAAATTTTATTCCCCGCGTTTTTCCGTTTTTAACATTTTGTTTTCTCTCACTTTTTGTGTACTATTGAAATTAAATTATATGTAAATTTGTTTTATTGCTGTTAAATGAGTTTTATATTAGTTGCTTTATTTAAAATGTAATTTAAAATAAAAGTTTACTTTTTTCCACTTCTTTTTACTTTTTTTTCTCTCTTTTTGTTCTTCTTTTAGCTATGCCTAATGGTATGCTATAAAAAAGTCATAAAGTTGACAATAGTTAATGAGCTAAAGAGAATAATAAGGTTTATTTTTTTTTATTTATGCAGTTTTCTGTTTTTAAATGACCTTTTTTTATTTGTTCGTAAAATGTTATTATTGTAGATTTTATTAGACCAAAAATAAGATGTTTTTTAATGACTAATGCATTACTCTGGAGGGCGTATAAATTACAATTATTTTTTTTATGAACTCTTATATTATACGTCGTATATATTATTTTTCATGAATTTTATAATGATCATCATGCTTGCTACAATTAAATCTAATTAAATTTATTTTTTTTTTTTACTTTATTGATGAAAAAATTAATTGAATCAGGGATTAGTTAATTCATTTAACTTTATAATTACTTTATTTTAATAGTAAATAATCAGATTATAATTAAATTTACTGCTACTACATGTTTTTATAATTCAATATAGAATATTTCTACATCATTTGCATATGTATATTATATTAAGGGTATTCACAGTTTTATATAAGATTTTATTACTAATCAAGATTTTTTTTATGGGCGTGTTTAATATTTTGCCCTAAATAAGCCGATTACTCTAGTATATTTCACTATAACTCGAGAACGTTATGCGTATACGGATTTATATAAATGACAAACCAAAATATGCGGAATAAAATTGGCCGTAAGTCATTCTACTATCAAAATTTTATCCGCTCAATAATTTAAGAGATAATTCGAAATAAGTGTACGAAAAAAAAAAATTCATGCTGAATTGAAGATTTTTCTTTTATTTTACTAAAATTTATTTTTAAAAATGAAAACATCAAAAATGTTTCAGGTTATCATCTATACCTCAAAGCTGATAAAAGCCACGTATCATTAAAATTTATGCACAAATCTTGATTTCATTCACAGTTAAGTTAAAATACCCATGCATACCTACAGTTAAGTGGAGATACACTAGAGGGCAAAAAAAATCTTTATTTTGTCTTAATTAAAAAAATAGTTGGATTAGCTTTCACTTTTTTTCTATAACGTATTGATTTTTTTTATGGAAATGACTACTATGACCCCGCTTTTAGACAGTCACACTTGTATAACTCGAGAACGGTTTGTCCAAATAAGATAAATTAAACTCCAATAAATAATTATCTTTGAGCTGAATTTACAAAATTTCCGGACACTTATTTCAAAATATCTCCAAAACTACTAAGCACATAAAAAAATGATGTTTGGGTTAATTGAAGATATTTTTAGTCCACATCTTTTGGTGTATGTCAATCGTACATCGTATATGAGGAAATATACTGGAGTAATATCTTTACTATGGGCGAAATATTAGACACGACCATAAAAAAAAATTCAGACCTGACGGAATAAAAAAGTTTTAATAAAAAGCTATCACAATTTAAAAGGTATTAAGTATTTTCGCATTTTAACTTTTGTGGAATATAATTTATAACATTTCACATGGAGAACTTTGCATAAATGTTGCATCATCTGCACTTAAATCAATATAGAATGAAAGTTTAAAATCTTGTGTGTTGAACTTTTAAATTTATTGCGGATTTCGGCGGATGGAGCTAGGGAATAAGTATATATTGTCTCTATGGCAGACGTACGGACAGACGTAATTATACCAACAAAATGGTTTAAAATAACATGGAAAGCATTTAATAATTCAGTACTATAATCGCAACAAATAGATCTGAAAGTTTTCTTTAGGATAACTTAATTTATTTTTGAGTTATTAGTAAAAACATTTTGGTAAATTTATATTTTCGAACGTACGGTAAAATGTATTACTTATAAGTTTTTATTAACTTCTCAGAATCCAATTAATCCATTATAATGAAAAATTGTGTGAAATTGGGAAATATAATTTAGTATTATAACATGTTATTTACAAAGATTATTATAAAATGATATAGTGGCCATATTATGTCTATCCGTCTGTCTTTCCGGAAAATTATCCCTAACCCCAAATAGTGTTCTATTAAGAGAGGTGCCTTCCTTATGTTGGATCTGTCAATGGAATCACAAAATATGATATTTTTAAGGTCTTATGCTCTCATGCATTTTTTTATACCAGGTCTATTTCTGTATGTTAAAGTTACTTAAAAAATTGCCTTCGATATAAAATTTAATTTTACAAGTAAAAATTTAATGGAATAATTGTTTATAAATTTCGATCTTTATTATTTAAAAGCCAATATATTTTTAAACTTCAATTAACTTTAAGAAGTTATCCCTCAAAGAAGGCCATCTTATATCGCTGGCTTGAGGAATCTTTTCATGGATGCTATTGACTCAAGAATAAAATTTGTGAAGGTGTTCTAAAAACCGATGTTTTGTTAAAACACATTGATGCTGTGAAAGCACTGATTATGCAATACCACCATATGATATTTCGTGTAATGAAAAAATTCCTAGGCATTAATTCCACTAAATAATATTCAATATTTCATAAATACTTGGGCGTCCAAAACAATTTTTCAATTTTAACCTTATATAAATTTTAAATTGTTTAAAAAAGAAAGAAAAAATTCATCTTATTTCCTTAAAGTCATGTTTATGAGATTTTTACAGATGACAAAATTTCTATGCGAAAGATTTCGAAAAAATATATCAGTCAACAATATTACTCCTTCAAAGTTTGCCTAAGCCTATAAAAGTTTCACCCAGACAAAGCATTACAAAAATAAAATGGCCATTTGTTTCTTGAGAAGTTAGACACTAGTAGTGTACATTTGGAGTATAAAAGTATTATTAGTTGCGAATAATATGCCATCATTTGTTTGCCAAAAGTTTTCCAAGAAGTAAGAAAAATGATCTGCCAAACCAAGATCATTAATTCTCCACTATGATAATACTAGCATTTAGTTAAAAAAAGAAAAAAACGCAAATAACTCAGCTTTATTATCCAATTATTTTATTTCATTACACAGTATCAAAAAAATAAATTGCATGGATAACTTATTTCGATACTTTTAAAATCGATTATTGCAACAAAAATACTTATTTTTGAGGTGCTTCATTCAAGGTAGAAAAACTGCCTTAAGACTTTTTAAGACTTGGTTCAAAAGCATCAGGAAAGGTATTAACTGTCATGAATACTACTCTAGGAAACAACAATGTCCTTTTCAAAAAGAAGTATTATTGTTTTATACGTTTTTCGCAAAATATAAAAGCAAATTTTTAATATAATTTAAACTTACATATGAAATTAAATAACAATTAACTTCATATTCAAGGAGTTTGACAAATAATTTACAAATGGCTTTAACTCATATAAACAAATATTATGAGGAATATTCACATGATTACTGGTAAAAATTTTTTTTGATTTTTTGGTAATGATTAGAACTTTAAAGACTTGTGAACAGAAAATAACCAAAATTTATTACTTTGAGTAGGAGAGTGGGAAAAATTATTTTCGATAGACTATGTTGAACTCAACAACTTTTTTAAGCACACGTGCCACGCAAATTTTTGGTAATAAATTTGTATCTCCTAAGCTACTAGTCGGATCAAAATAAATGCCAAAAACGAATGCAGGGGTGGAGATTTTATGAAAAAAGTAAAATTTTTAAACGACCTTTTTTAATAACACAGAAAAGCATATTAGCATAATATTTTCACTATTATTTCTTATGTAATGTATAAAATAAATTTCAGTCTTCAGTCTAATTTCTGAAAAAATCATTATCTTAACAAACCGATTTTTGAAAAATAAAAAAATAAAAAATATAAAAAAGTTATAAAACCAAAAAAAAAAAAAAAATCTTTTGTAAAACAAAACTCCACCTAATTTACAAAAACAACAAAAAATTACAAGAATATAAAAATAGAAAATATATTGTTCTAAAAGCATTATATCATGGACTCAAAACTGACGTCAACTCTCACCAAATTGACTGTTTTACAATATTTCCATATGTGCGTATACGTAACATACAATTGTATTGTCGCGTTTTGGTTGTTGAACGAGATAATATTCGCAATAATCGCTCACATTTATTAAATATTGTTTATTTTTGAAAAATTGCTAAAACTAGATTTTAAAGCTTTTCAAATAATTTTTGGAGTGAAAGATCGATATATATTGTATACATTACATAAAAAATAACGGCAATTAAAAAAAGTCGTTTAAAAAATTCACTTTTTTCTTTTGAGAAAAAGTATGAAAAATTGCCATTTTTCATACTAATTTCAGAATGCTAACTTTGAATATTTCTCACGTCTAGACGAATTGAGATAATCCAAAAATTCTTTCAGCGTATTATTTTAGAATACATAGAAAATTACAGGATATTTTTGAAAAATGTTTACTTCATATATCTCAGAACTTATTCCCGAATAAGTAAAAAAAGTCGGGTCAAAAAATCAAAAATTCAAATTTCAAATATCCTTTTAACTGTACAGAAATATAAAAGTCTTTAAAATCGGACTACATTTGTAGAAGTTAAAATTATTTGAATTTTTTACATACTCGAGGTAGTCAACTTTGACACCCTGTAGCTTAACTCGTGTTATCACAGGGTGACTACGTAATGATTTTTCTGAAGGCTTAGGTCCTCCTCTACAGCTCTTCCGTACATTTCAATTTGATCCGAGCAGTAGATTAGGAAATACAAAAAATGAAACGCTAGGCTATATGATTTTTGATCGTATTGATTACAGCTAGAACGTCATTAAATTAGCAAATTCTATTGTGATTTTATTCTTTGCGGCCTTAGCCAACTATTGTATGTCATTTTGTTTGAAATTGTTACGCATACGAACAGTTAATAATATATATATATTTTTTTTTTTTTAAAGTTGTAAAAAATGCAACTCCTAAAAAATCATCGGATTTTTTCACATTTTGATGAAAATAATTATTGAAAAATGATGAAAACTATAATTTGGTAGCATTACCACTAATTACTACCAATACATATAAATTTAAGGTAAACACTCTTTTATCCATACTTTTTAAGAATTTTCGAATATTTTTGAATAACATTCTGATAATTGCAGTGAAATAATATTAATATGTAGTTCTAATATGAAGATTCTTAAAAATTATCTTAAAGAAACAATATTGAAACGATCATACCTGTAAAAATTGATACAAGTCATTTAACAGTAGATATTTTATATTATATGAATGACCACATTTGGCCATTCAAAGCTACTATTACCAGCAATCGTTGATTTAATAATGTAAATATGGTAACTGGATATCCTTCTAACAAAACACATATTATTTACTTATATAAAACTACTACCTTTACTTTTAGAGGCCAGTCCTTTATTATTTTTACGAGTACTGTATAATGGAAAAAAGAGCCTATTACGATAACTTGAATTAATTTGACTCTAAACCTATATATTTCAATTTTAGATGGTCTAGGTATACATACATATATACTTACTTAAATATTAATTTTCAATAGTAAACAAGTCCAATAGTCCAATTATCACGAAGGATGCACTTTTAATTTTTTAACATATGAAGAGTTCAAAATAGGTATATTTCTTAACTGTTTTTCCTCATGTTAGAATTTGTTCCAGGACCAAAATCAAGGGATATTTGAACATTATAGCAATACAAGGCATTCGATAATGTCATATCACTGCGAAAAAAATATTTTAAGCTGTTGATTCCATCTCAATAACGATCGAAAGTGGTTGCGTTATTTCGGTCGAAAGGTCATACTGAATTATAAATTATGAAGTTAAGCTAAACTATTATAAATATTTAATCACTTATTTATAGAAAATGTTTGTTGGTTTTAAAACAACTAACAAAATAAATAATAATTCCAAAAATATCAATCTCTATTGAAAAATATACAAAATAGTTCAGAAAAATATCAAAATTTAATAAAATTGAAATTTATTGAAAATATTTATATTATTTGTAGATTTAATGTATCTAGACAATATTCAACGATAGAAAATCATGTTTTTTAACAACACTATAGTTTCCAACCATTTCCAATCAAAACTTTTATCAAAATTTTAAAAATCATGTTTATTTGTTTAGAGTTGCATTTTTTTTGCTCCCTCACATTTTCAACTGCTTTTACTAAACGTTCAATAATTTTCGTTACGCACAAAAATATTCAACAAAATTATATGCAACAGGTATCTACTACCACAAATAATAAAATACACTATCGGACAAAATAAAGTGCGGTTTTTTACTCTTGGTATTTAGTTCATAATTATTGTCTTCTAGGTGCATAATAGTCTACATTTTTGGTGTCCAGGTATTTTTCGTATTATATTCTTTAAATTAATATGCAAAAAAAGTTTTTGAAATATGTGTATTTCAAATATGGGGCAAAAGTGTTGTGTTGGTCTTGCATTTTGTGCGACATAATAAAGTGACACTTTGCATTATTTCCTAAAATTGTTTAAATTTTTTGATACAAAATGAAAGGGATATTCTTAAGAAGTGCTAAATTTTATTATTCTATTCATAAATTCTATTAAAATTCTTATTGCATTTGAAAAATAAGGATAAATTCGGCCATATTATCAGTAAGTCTTCGTCCACAATCCAGTAAGATTTCTTGATTCCTGATAGAGAAAATTAATTAAGATCAACGTAGTTGTCTTTAAAGTGCAATATTTTAGAATCTGAGGTCAAAAAAACATTTCATTATACAAAATTACAATAACACAACACTTTTGCCCCATATTTGAAATACACATATTTCAAAAACTTTTTTTGCATATTAATTTAAAGAATATAATACGAAAAATACCTGGAAACCAAAAATGTAGACTATTATGCACCTAGAAGACAATAATTATGAACTAAATAGCAAGAGTAAAAACCGCACTTTATTTTGTCCGATAGTGTATATTAGATGCTAAAGAATCAAAATTACATATCTTTTTAAAATTACTATTCCACAGTGGTCAAAAATAATCTGATATTTAAAAAAATTGGACAAGGTCAGAACTGAAAAGTTATTCACCTCACAAAATTTATTTATTATTTGATTGTAAATTAAAAAATAGTCCCTGTAAATCTCTACCTGCAGGTGTAGTTTTCTCTTTAGATATTTAGGTGAAAACAAAATATTCTCTTATTTTTTTAGCCCCTTTTTTTAACTAAAATTTTTTTGGTGGAAAAAGTTTTTTTTTTTTTTTAATTTTTAAAATTTCTCTGAAGAATAACAGTTTGCTGAAATAAGAACCATTTTTCTAAAAATAAAATAAAAGCAAAAGTATGATGAAAAAAATAATCTTTCATAAAAAGCCCTAATTTAAAAAAAGTACAGGTTTTACTTCTCTGAGCGTGTGCCAAACGGTAGCAAAGTATGTAGAAAAGTAAAATTTTGAAGTATATGAGGTGAATAAAATTTCACTAGCTCATAGGGCTACATACATTTTTGACAATAGAATAGAAAAATTTGAAAGTTGAAAAATAAATAATAAATTTAAATAATTTGAAATCGTTTGAGATTTTTAATATTTATTTTATAAAATTGTTATTTTTCTCTTCAATAAAAATAATTGTTAAAAATATATTCATTTTATATAAAGTTTTGTGAAATTTTGTTAACGATGCTGTCAAAATTTATCACGGGAAAAAGTTATCATTTGGCACAGCAAAATTATAAAATTTTTTCACCATAGGAAAATTTAAAATTTCCACAGAACTTTGCTACCGTTTGGCACACGTTCTCTATAGAACAAATACCAATATTTATAAAAAAAAAAAAAAAAAAAAATTAAAATTATCAATTTACGAAAAAAGAGCTTATTCCCCAAGAAACTAGTTGAAAAAAAATAAAAAATAAACTATAACAATAAGAAAAGATATTTATCAATTTCCTATCCAAAATACCAATAAATGAAGGTAACTAATACCTATAATCATATTTAGGATACGCAATATTTTTTACTATTAACAATGTTTCTTTCTTAAATGAAAACAATAAAAGAATAAAAGCAAATAAACATTTAAAATTATTATGAAATTTATGTTCTTTTTTGTAAAAAATTGTTTCTTTACATGAAAACATTAACAATTCTAATTTTCTTAAATGCTTAAATAAAGAATTATAATTAATCATACAGGATATTCTACTACAACAAGTGTAAACAGAGATAGGAACACACAACTTTGCAGACACATATTAGTATACTTATAAGTATACTTATATACACTGACATAGTTAAACTGTTAAACAGGTACATATAATAACAAAAAACTAACAAATGTTTAAAAAGGGGGTAAATTAGAGTGGTAGCTACTTCTTATCTTAATATTTTCGAAATTAAAATAAATATATGAGTTTAAATCTTTTAGTTCTAAGTTTGAAACTACCTTAATAAACACATTCATATGCATAAAAAATATCATATATTCATTTAAGTATTTACGTATAAACATTTTGTTTTTATATGTGTATTTATGACTTTGTTTGTCTTCTAATGAACATCATTTATATTATTATGTTTTATATACTTCAACATTTATATGCGTTTGTAAAGCATTTAAACCCTTTTTAACTAAAATTACTTTTATTTTTATTTTTTGTATTTGTTTTGTTTTACATGTTTTAATGTTTTTTTTTCTTTTGTTTAAAGACAAATAAATGAAACGTTAATATTACATTGTTTTTTATATATTTTTTTAATTTATTTCCATATGAGTGATATTAAAGCTGAATTTGTTCAATGAGTTAAAGAGTAAAAAAATTATATAATGAATAAAGAAAATTAATAAATGGGGGAAAATGAAAATGCTTAATAATGTTTTCTGAGCTAAAAAAGAAAATATTTATAATAATATAATATGTTTAATGAAATGTAGATATTATTGCCAGTATTTTATAATTTTAAAAAGTTTTAGTACTGAAATGAATGCTTCCGTCATTAGAACATTTCTGAACAACATTTGAAGCGTTGTCATCATGTTGTAATATAATTGGGAGAGTAAAACGCCATAAGTGAATTCGTATAAAATAGTACAACTGGAACGTAGAAAAAATCCTACATTTTGAGCTATCAAAGTCAATATGAATAGAATTTAGCTACATTTTGTCAAAATATGTATTTATAATAATTGAAAATGATTTTATCATGTTTTAAATAATGTTTGCTTAAGATCCTTTTATAAAAATACACAAACGATTCCTTACTGTCCATTTAGGCTACTCTTTTGTTGAGTGTTACTTAATAAAGAAGTATTCAAAGATGCAAAAGTGCAGAATTTAATAACTTCATAATTCCTATGAGGTTACAAAAGGGGCTACAAGTCACTTAGATACATCAGTTTCTCATGGAATATCATCTGGTTAATATTCATACTTATAAGGAGTGAGATCGAAAAAATCTTAACACACATTTTGCCTCATAACTTTTTTCGGAATCAATATTCAAAATTTTTTTTGATCTAGTTATCATGGAAAAATACTTCAGTTATTATTTTTAATAACAACCTTCTTAATTTGTCCTTATTTTCATCAAAATAAGTGACGAAAAAGATTAACGTCCTACAAGTTATTAAAAAACTTCAAAAAATCTAAAGAGGTCTTACAAATAATTGGCCACAGAATTAAATGTCGTCCGTAAAACCATTTCTAATGTTATTAAACAGTATCAGGAGAATTTGACTATTGATGTGAAACCTAGTTCGGTAAGAAAAAAGGACAGCATGATATTGGGAAGGCCAAAAAATTGAAGGCATATTAAAAGGAACTCCAAACACATCTGGTAGAAAATCAGCTCAGTTTTCTCAGTGCTTCTACTATTTGGTACGAAAATTTAAAGCTAATGGGAAAATTGATAAAATACAAAGTTCAAAAACTTCCAAAATCGAATTCTGTAAAAAAAATTACAAGCCAAAAATAGGACTCGGAATTTAAAACCAAATTTCATACAAAAATACTCAAGCTGTATAATTGACGAAGAAACGTAGGTGCTGGCAGAATCTTCGTAGCTTGTGTCTCAAAAATTTTTATTGCTAATGCTCGAAGCAATGTTGGAGATAAGTTTAAGACCCAAAAGCAGTAAAAATTTCTTACAAAATTCATGGTATGACAAGCTTTTTGCAGTTGTGGCAAAACAGGAAAGTCATTTGATACATTCGGATCTATAAATACCAAAATATGCATAAAGGAATATTTGCAAAAAAGACTTCTTCTTTTCTTAAGAAAGCACAACGTATCCACATATTTTTGGACCCATTTGGTATCATGTCACTACGGTTAGAAAGCTCTGGAGTGGTACCAAATTAATAACATAGTTTTAGTACCAAGAGAGGTCAATTTTCAAAATTGTCCATAGCTTAGACCAGTGAAGAGATATTGAGGTCTTGTGAAAAGTGAATTCAAGAACACAAAAAAGGTGTTCCAAAATACTGAAGATTTTGATAGAAGATGTGCACACTGTTCCAAAAAAGTGACTGAAGCAACTATCAAATCTCCAAAGATAGGCTTTTTCAAAAATGGTCCACAATTTTATAATTAGTGGTTAGAACCATAAAAATTATATATTTCTGTGATCTGTACTAAATTATCAAATGATTAAAAAAATAATGAAAACTCTAAGATCAACCGTTTCCAAGTTATTGAATATTATGTATGTTAAGAATTTTTCGATCTCACTCCTTACGTAATATATTTGCAGTCTTCTATGAGTTATATTGGGAAAGACCTCCTCCATATATTTAATGAAAATATATAGTACATAAGTTTCATATTCATAGAGCTGCTATCAATAGCCTACTAAATGTTATACTTATCTAGTAAAAAAAAATTAAAGTTACTTTTCATAAGAAAAGAAGTTCTGAGTAAATCAAAAGTTTGGCCATACACTACAATCAAGGTATTGTGGAGATTTTAGTGTAGATCATAGGAAAAATTAATTTAAGTCTCCATATACTATATTCATTAATTCTAATAGCTATTTAAGTGATCAAAAATTAATATTTTTTCAAGGAAAAGATACATACTTTATCCAAAATATTATCCACCAACAGCTATGATCTTTTTATCTTTCAGGCAATAGATAGATTCCATCCCCAGCAAAAAACGATGAAGTTCTTCCAAAGAAAGAACATTTTCACAACTTCAAAAGTAGAACAAAGTGCAAGTTTTAAACTTTTTTGGAAGTTCTTAATAATTACTTCCAAAAAAGTGAAAATAAATGAATTTTTAGCGGGAAAAATGGTAATAATTTCTAAAAAAATTTAAATTTTACAAATTTAAAAACATTTTTATTGTTATTTAATAAAGCAAAAAAAGAATTTTATAAAAATAGTTTTAAGAGAAGTACTTCAAAAGCAATGAACAAGAAGTACAAAAGAATAAAATCCTACTAAGGACAACCATGGGTTAAAAAAGAACTTCTGCAGCTCTTTTTCACCACTAATGACAACACAATGTTAAAATCATGACTTTTTCACTAAACTTATTTTCAGACTTTGAATCCAAAATCAAATCATTCCAACTTTTAGTACCTTATTCTAAAATTAATAGTATATGATGGAAAATTATGGCTCGTATATTCTAGATATTTTTCGTTTAATACTCCCTTCAAACGAATCAATTATGATCAATGAAGATCTAAGTGTCTAACAGCTCATAACTGATTCTGATCTTATCAAATGCACAGTTTTTTTTTTGGCGTTATGGATATTCCGATTTGGTGTAAATTTTCCTGATTTGTCTTGAATATTTCTTGTTTTTGGATGAATCCAACTGCATGTAAAAATTAAATATTATTGCTTGATCTGTTTCCAATAATTTTGCAATTTGGCATTTTAGGTATTTAGCAAGAATTTTGCTCAAGAAAAATCTTCATCTTCAAATTGCCACTTTTTAATCGTCTAAATCACTGAAGACAAAAGGTCTAAACTTAAGCATCATCCGCTGCGGATTTCTTAAAAAATTAAGAATAAGGTGAACTTCTAACTAATTCTCTTTTTTTGGTGCGAAAAACTAATTGTGTTTGTCTGATTGTTTGTACCTTATAGCAAACTAAACCCAGAATTAAAATAGGCTTTTAGATGTTTCGAAAGAGGCAGGAGGAGTGGTACCTCCCATACAAAGAAAATATTAATCATCATCATACCATCAGAACTGTTTTCGCAAAAGTCTTACAATTTTGAGGAAATAACTTTCTTATCATCCTTTATAATTGAGATAAAAACGAAAAGGATAGGACCAGGTAATAGTACCACCCATACAAAGAAAATATTAAGTATGGAATAACTTCCCAGCAGGAAAATATGTTAGTGCTTCCTCTTTACAGGCATTTGTGAATGCCTTTACACTTTTCCTAATATATTTTAAACATATTACACTTTGTCTACTATAAAAATTCCTTAAAGAATGCCTTGGCATGCTTTAAAAAAAATTCAGTACTAAATCTTGTTTCAGTTAATGCGAAATAGTGCACCGCTCACATATTAAATCTCTCATTACAAGAAAAAAATTGTAATTGCGAGACTTACAAAAACATTTAGTCTTATATTAAGTGTCGATAAAGAAGGTAGTCCGCATGTCTTTTTTAAAATTTCTTTTTCAGACTCTTTTGTAATACCCCTGCGGGAAATTTGTGGCAATTGCAATAATGGACCGGTTTCTCAGTACCAGTTGAGTACCAATTGATACATAACTCGTCACCAAAGTTCCAATTAAGAACCAGTTGACACAAACACACTCACTATTTATCAGTTGTGAGTCAATTTATAACATGCTTGTTAAGTGTGCAATTACCGAATTTGTATAAAATTTTTATTATATTAATCGACCACTGAACATGTCCTTTTGGACCAGTCCTGGGACCTATCCTGTGACCTGTCCCAAGGGGCTAATTAGCCACTTCCAATGACAATTCCATGTAAAAGTGACGGGTTCCTTTCATATAATGTTCCGGAACTAGGACCGGTCACTAGCCCTGAGAACCTGTCACGTGACTAGTTTTGAACCGGTTCGCTTTACTCTAGGGACCTTTCTCGTCAATATCCATACCTTAAGATAAAATAAGAAGAGTAAGAACACCCCCAATACAACAAAAAATATTAAATATCGTATTTTTCGGCAACAGTCTTAAAATTTTACATAAATTACTTTCATAAGAACCTCTATAATTAAAGACAAAAATAAGAAGAAAAGGACCAGGAAAAATGATATCCCCCATACAAAGTAAATATCCTTAATGACATATCTAATGAACCATTATAGTAAAAGCTCTATGTATAGAAAAGTAGTAGCCACATACAAAACAAATATTAATTTTCGCATATCTAAAGGAGTAATTAAGTGAATATCTTAAAAAGTTCTAGAAATATTTTCATATCAAATTATGAATAAGGCGGCTAGTAGGGAGAGTAGAAGCCCCCATATAAGTAAATATTAAATATCTCATCAAAACGGGAAAAGCTAGTATTCAAATAAAAAAAAAATATTTTAAATTTCAACATAATAAACAATTGGTATAGTTGTAAAAACGTTCCCTTTATAAGATTTAAGAAATAATTATAAAATTGATTTGATTTTTTCTTTAACCCTGGAAGGGCTTCGTTAGTCGTTTCGACTAACAACAATGCAATTTTGAGTGATATTTTGTATTCGTTGCATATTTTTTGATAACTTTGATATAACACCTGCCGTAAATAAGATCTTGAAGTGTTTGGACGTATGTTGCTGTGAGCGGTCTTGAAGTTACAGTTTTTAGCAGCCATGTTAGTCGAAACGACTAACAAAGCACTTAGTGTGACTTTTTGAATTTTTAGCGATAAAGTAATTTAGTAAATTAATTACTGCAGTGTATTTAATATTTGTTCCTATAGTGTAAAACATATTTTTTGGGAAAAAATAAATACAATATGACTTCCGGAAATAATTTTAACAACACATAAGTACATTTTTTTGTCACATTACTCAATGATGATTAAGGAGAAAAAGCATGCTGAAGACTGAATAAAGCCATACTACGAAGTACTAACGATTACAGTTCGACTTCAGCGATTAATATTTTCGACCAAATATGCAGTGAAATATTTCACTAAATCAATACTTAATGGTGCTTCTCTAAATTTTTTGCATCAATCTAAATATTAATTATATTAATAGTTTATTAAAAGAATATGTTAAAAACAATTAAAGAACCACTTTCTTATAAAATTTCCTTAAAAATGCATAAGGATCTAGTTTAGCGACAAATGTCTTATCGATTGTGTTCTACACCCAATATAACAACCAAGCATCGTAAAACTTTCGAATATCTCCTATATACAGGCAAATTTATAACAATAGTGTAAATTGTAGAAAAATTAAATTAAATTTGCAGCTTCTGCAGCTAAAAAAAACACTGAATCACTAAGGGATACTGTAAAAAAAATGCAAAAAGGTATCATAAATTTTAAATATGCACAGAGTATGCAAAAACATTTATTTTTAAATTGCTTTTTGGTTAAAATAATTATAGGATGCACATATTTAAAAAAAACATATGTTGCCTATTCCAAATTTTTTACACAACTAACACAAAGGGTACTTATGTAACACCATCTCTGGAAAAGCACAAAAATTTAGGTATTTTCAGTTTTTGCTGAATATTTTGAAAACAAAGGGAAGTATTTAGGAATTTTTGCTGTTATTTTATTAAAATTAATTCATCAACCAAAAATCAATTGTTTAATTTTTCATTTTAATAATAGATTTTGAAATATGTTTAATAAAATTTAGTGTTAGTCATTTCGACTAACGAAGCCCTCAGAGGGGTAAAAATAACGAAGCCCTTCCAGGGTTAAGTAAATTTTGTAGAAATTTTTTATTAACTTAATAATATTTTTCGTCGCTTAAAGGACTAATTCTCATAATTACACACATTCAACAGCAGTATATTATAAACCATGAACAGAATTGCTGCAGCTGATTAATGCTATAACGAAGGATTAAAATCAACGGTTTAGATCAGGCGTGAAATTCAAATCAAATCAATATATAAAATTCATATTTCATAAAAAAAATAATGTTTAATTCATCCAAATCATTTATATTACCTTTAATTTTTGTTTAACTAAATAACAACAAATAATAATTTCAAATTCAGAATTTTAATGAATTAATAAACATTTTTAAAAAAAAATATTAGCTTTGCTTGAAATAATCGCATCATTTCCACACTGGCGCATTAAAAAATAAAATATAAATTATTACATTTTACTGGTATATGTAAATGAACTGTTACATTTACGTTTGGGTACAAACACACAGCAGAGTTCTTACTCGAACACATACATATAAACAAATGCAAAAATATACATCCATTATGACTGTACACCTTGCAGTTCTGATAACAATAAGCAATATAGTAAGCTTTACAAAGACAAATTAAATAGAACTTTTTATAAATCAGAAAGAGTAGATAAAAACTGTATACCAAATACTCATTCGATTATTTGGAGACAGTGGAGTCCCTAACTGTAAACATTTATAAAAGAATCATTTATTAATTAGATATTAACGGAGAGTATTAAAATTAAAATGTCAAATAAAAAAGGAAAAATCAATGAGTCTTATATAAAGTTTTTAGCCAAACTGCATGGTATTATATCTACCTATGATTACTTATACATATATATGAGAATGTCAATAAATATTATAAAAATACAACGTTAAAACAACTGAAGAGTTTAATTATTATGCATGAGCACATAAATGATTCTTATAAAAAAGGGGAACGAAAAACAAGAAGACATTATGATTACAAAACAGACAAAAATAAGTTAAGGTTAATAAATATGAACAACAAATAAAAAAACAAACAACAACAAATATATAAGAACAATCATATGGTTTATGTTTATGACTTTTGTTATTAGAACCATAATTGCTCAGTTTAACATGGGTATAGTAGATGTACATATGTATTAATGTATGTGGGTTAAATTTATACATGCAACATTTTATAACTCTTGTCTGTACTTTTATAACAGGACGTATGAGTGATTTTTTGGAGGATGTTACCATAATTTTATTTGTTTATAAGTTAAGGTTAATTTGTGACAAATTTTTTTGGAATTTTTATTAGATTTTATATTTATAGTCATTTGCTTTTATTATTTTCATACAATTTATTAGTCTTTATTTTCAGCATTAATAGGATGGTTGTTGAGTTATAAAGGTTTATGAAATCATAAACAAAATAAAATGTTTTTAATTACAAGGACTTTTTTTATTGCCATGACTTTAAAGTGGAACAAGTGCTATAAATGAATGCTTTTGAGATTGGGTATTTAAAGCAATAAAAATAAAAGTAAATTTAAAAATTAAAAAGTTTTTTAGAATTGAGTTTAATATTAAAAAAATGGTTATTACAAGAAATAAAATCTTTTAAAATCTTTGAGCCTTAGTAAGTTAAAATTTGATTTCCAACTTGAACATAAATTATACAAAATGTTATTACAAAGTCAGTTTTTAAAATATTTTCAAAATATATCTGCAAATAACTAATAATAGAAACCTACGCAAGTTTATATTTAAAATACTTTAAAGCTATATTCACATTTGTCAAATACGATATTTGACCAAAATTGTGTAACCACTTATCTTAAAAATGTTTTCTTAGAGAAAACAGCGTCAAACAAGATTCGATAAAACGCCAGCTATGATTAATGATAAGTAAAAAATATATTCCCATTAATATGGAGAAGATAGAAAATATTTTATATAGTGGTTACGACATTTTAGTAAAATATTTGACTAGTCTGAACATACCTTAAGTATACCTTGCGTGGGTAACTATTTATATAAATATTTAAAATTTGTAATCAATTTATATGTAATTTATATATTTTTTTAGGAATTATCTAAATTTAAAAGTAAAATATTAAATTTCTGTAAATCATTACATTTTCATTTTTAAAAAATAATTTATTTTATTTACAATTTCTATTATTACTCGTGTTTCCAGTAAAACCTTTTGGCAATATATTGCCAGCAAAATTAAGGTGAACTAGAGATACATAATACAAATGTTTTTTAATCGCATTTATCCCGCTATATAATTATAATGAAATAAAAATAATACAAATTTAAAATTCAAACAACCACACAAATATTTAAAATACCTAGGCAGTTACTATGATTCATGAACCCACAATTATTAAATATATTCAAATAAATAATTATAAAATGCCTTTTTGTTTTATATAAATATAAGTATACGAAATGTTTTGGTCTTATGAAAAAAAAATTGGTAGAATATTTGCTAGCTAAGTTACATTGATAGCGATATTTTGTGGATATAGACTTTACAACTCCTCTTTATTTTTAAAATATAATATTTAGTAAAAGGAATATAATTTTTAGACAATTTTTTTTTACTAAATATTATATTTTAAAAATAAAGAAGAGTTAAAAATAGAAAGAAAGTCTATATTCACCAAAACTCGCTATCAATGTATCTTGGCTAACAAATATTCTACAATTTTTTATTCATAAGACCAAAAAACGGAAAAATTACTTTAACAAAGAATTTAAAATTAATTAGTGTTTTTGAGAATGTTTGTCAATATCATCTTTAATATTCAAGAACTTAAAGCTAAAACGAAAAATCTGAAAACAATATAAGCAAAATTTCGAATTTCTAAACATACATACATGTCTCGACTAAAGGGGAAAAATCAGCTCAGCTAACGTGCCCTATTCTGATTGAGAAAATAGTTGCTACCCTATTTTCACAATGAGAACAATATAACGGAGATCTCCTTAGCTGCAACAAATCAGACTCAGAATCAATAAATGAGGAAGAAATATTGATTTTGTTTAAAAAAAATTGGAGACAAAAAAGCCCTTGGACCTGATAATATCCCAAACAGAGCATTAAACATATTTGCAAAATTATTTAGCAACTACTTAAAAGACTGAGTATTTCCAACTATTTGAAAGAAGCAAAAGCTCATCCTGATCCTAAATCAAGGAAAAGCCTGGATACAGTAGGCAAGTGTTTAGAGAGAGTGATATATAACAGGATCCACAAAGCTATAGAAGAAACTGCAGGTATCTCACAAATGGAATTTGGCTTCCGAACAGCAAAATCAACAGTTGATGCTATAAATCTAGGGAAGGGCGTTGCAAAAAAGTACTGCGCAGTAGTTACATTGGATATCAAGAATGCTTTTTACTCAGCAGTATGGGATCACATAATAGTATCACTGAGAAAACTATTAAAAATAGTAAAGAACTACTTCTCAGAGAGAACCCTGTGGTATGAGACAGAAACGGTGCTGATCACCAGCAAGAGGGCTATAGAGGTGCTAAATATAAGAGTAGGAAGCAGCGAGATTGTCTCTGTGGATGCTATAAAATACCTTGGAGTGATAATCGATAACCTACTAAACTTTAAACGGCTTACGGACTATTCGTGCTAGAATGATCTCAAATATAGACGGACCAAAGCAAAGCCGTAGGCTACTACAGTCAAGAGTGTCAAATTATATCCACCGATCAGGGAAGGTTCATTAAGATCTGCTTCAAGGTAAGAGATGATGTTCATCTTCCGTAGAAAATGCCTCCGAGTTGGTAGTAGATATTGTATTATATCATTCGAAGCATCATGTGTAGTAACAGCGCTGTACCAATAGATATCACAGCTCGAGAGTTTTCAAGAATATACGAGGAAAAAGTAGGAACTTATACACCCAGTGTAGATCTATCCAACAGACCGAAAGACGACTATTCATTCAAAATTGGCAGCGGATGTGGGACAATTCTGTAGTAGGTCGTTAGATATACAGGCTGATACCAAACATTGAGAGATGGATAAATCGTAAACACGGGGAGGTGTGTTATTACTCAGTTCCTAATAGGTCACGGTGGATATAGGAATTACTTATACAGATTCGGCCATGACGATTCAGCTATGTGTCCAGCATGCTCAGAAGAAGAAGAAAACGTAGAACACGTAATTTTCACTTGCAAATGCTTTGAAGAGGAGCAAAGAAATTTGGAGCTGCTATTAGGGCAACATCTAAAGCTAGAAAATGTAGTAGACGTCATGATGTCATATGAAGAGAACTGGAATCGCATTAAAGGGTTCATAACACATGTAAACGAATTACTTATTATTATTTTTATTTTATAATGATCAAAAAGCCTTACATAGTATATTTTTATAAGAATAAGAAAAATAAAAAAAAAATATGAAAATTAAAAATATCCTGAATACAAATTATTACAAAAACGTTTAACGTTTTTAGCTTGCTCAGCAACAAAATTTTTTCGTGTACCTACTTTAAAAAATTATAATATTTTTTCACAAACAAAATATTAAATTTCTGCAAATCTTTTTTTTTTTTTTCTTCATTTATTTATGATTATTTTATATATTTTTCTATTATTACTCGTATTTCTATTTAAATTTGTTGGCTTCGTAGCGCATTAAATGGAAGTCAAAAACGAAATAGAGATAAACAAAACACGCATGTTGTAAACGCATTATCTCTATTTAATAAAATAAAAATAATACAATTTTTAAAATTCATACACAAGCACTCAAACACACACAGACAGACAGTTACAATTACTCTTATACATTTACAACAATATGTTTATGGGAAAATAAATACGATAATGTGGTACATTTGTAAATTGCTGTAATTTACTTGCGTTTATAGAGTTAACGTATGAAACATTTACATGGCAACAGATACGGCAAAGGGAAAAAGAAACACTCAACTTAAAATGCGATATAATAAATTGCAACATTTGAAATCAAAACCAAACAAAAAATATAAAAAGTGTAAAAAAAACTTCCAGATTAAAAACTTTCAATTATTTTTAATAGCAAAGGTTAATAATGGTTTAAATAATCTGATGGGGGAAATTAAATAGAATTTAAAGGTGATATTAAGTAAATCCTGTAATTAAGGATTAAAAATTTCTATTTTTGAGCAGTTTCATAGTAATAATAAAATAGGAATAATAAAATTATTCATTTGATCATCAGAAAATGTTCCAGGAAATTTCAGGGATATATATTGACAATAACAAAAATACTTTGGGTTTTAAAGGAATTTTAAAATCAGTATTAAATAGTTATATTTATAGGTAGGTATATAAGTAATTCCCAAATATTTTATTATTAATATTATTTGACATTTTATCTTTCGAAAAAAATATGTAATGATTAAATTTGGACATAAAAATGTCAGCATAAATTTAAATATAAATTAATTTCTACCAACCACTAAATTATCTTGGCTTGAATTTGCAATTATCCTATACAATATAAGTTGTAAAAATAAACTGTAATGCATATTTTTCCGAATTCTATAAAAAGAAATAATATTTAATTTTAAATTTCTACTTTAAAATTTTATATTTATTTTGTAATAAAAAGTAACACCACACCTTTAACTTTTCTCAAGTTTTCTAAAGAGTTTATTTTTTTAAATTATTGATTTTCTTAAAGTATAATCTTACACGCCAGAAAGTATACAACAAAAGTTTAATTTTTATTACACCCTCAAGATATGCAATTTAATGTGGTATTATTATTCTTAAGACACGCTGTTATTTGAACTTAATAATAAAAAAAAGTTTAAACATTTGTTTTTTTATAAAAAACGTTTAAATATTAAATTGAAAGTGTAGCAAAGTTAAAATTTTAAGAGGAAAAAAGTTTTTTTCTACATTTAAATTATATAAAGGATGGTGAAACAGGTGTTAAGGTATTAAATAGAAAAGGTTATTGAACTTTAAAGCTTTATATATAAAATAAAAAAATAAAAAAATCTTTAATTAAAGGTGGCAAAATGGAATAAAGAATAATTTTATCAAATTGAAATGATGAAGCAAAGAATAATAAAAAGGTCATAAGGGGTTAAAAAATAATTTACAAAATCAAATTACCTAAGTTTGTTCACACTGACTAAAAATATACGCTGAAAATCGACAATTGTTGTAGCTTTTTGACATCATTCGTTTAAACATATAAACATACGTAATTGAATACATCTTTAGTAATAATTAATGGAATTAATTTTCAAGGAAACACTTGTTCATTACTTCCAAGGCATAGTAAATGTACAATCTGGAGTTCTTAAGAAAAAACTTTTACCACAGAATTTTTTTGGAAAATATTTAGCCAAAAATTCCAATTAAAATATTAAACAAATTTTCAAAATCATTTTAAATATTTTTATAATTAAATAAATTACTCAAAATTTAAGTATTTTAACAAATTAAATTTAAATTTTAGATAGAAAAATCTAAAGTCCAATTTCAATTGCGAAATACATATTCAATTATTTTATTAATTGAAATTTAAACTATTAAAAAAATTGTACATTTAATTAGTCAAATTTTAACATATATAATTATTAATTTATACAATACGAAAACTAATTGAAAGCCGAATTTGAATTTTGTTCACTTATATAAGGAGTGAAATATATAAAATTTAATATTTTGGAAACGATTGATCTTAGTATTGTGATCGTTTTTTTTTTAATTGTTATTATATTACAGACCAATAAAAAATATAACTTTTATACTTCTAATCACAACTTATGAACTCGTGGACCTTTTTTTGGTAACCCTTCCATTACAGTTTTGATAGCTGTTTCAGGTACTTTTTTTGGAACAGTTTGCACATCTCCTTTTAAAATCGTCGATGTTTTGGGACCCCTTTTTTGTACTCTTCAATTCTCCTTACACATAATCCCAATAGCTCCCCACTGGTATTTGTAGGATTGACTTCTCTTGGTACGAAATCTATGTTATTGTTTTGGTACCACTCCAGAGCTTTCTTACATAGTGAAATGATGCCAAATTGGACCAAAAATAAGCGAACACATTGTGCTCTCTTATGAAAGGAAGAAGCCTTTTTGGCAATCATAGTTTGATGTATACTTCAGTTTTTATAGAGCCCACTGTAACAAATGACTTGCTTCTTTTGCCGCAACTGCATAAAGCTTGTCATATCAGGAATTTTTTAGGAAATTTTGTCTGCTTTTGAGTCCTAAACTTATCTTCAACATTCCCTCGAGCATTAACAACATAAAAATTTTGGCTCGGTAGCAGAGAAGAATCTGCATACGTTTCGTCGTCCATTATCCTCTAAATTTTTTGCAGCATCCCTGTCTGGAACTTTTTGGACTTTGTATGCTTTCAAGCCTGCATTGGCTTTTACTTTTCGCTCCAAATAGTCAGAGCACTGAGCTAAATGGCTTGCTTTTCTACCAGATGTGTTTGGAGCTCTTTTTGTAGGACAAATTAGCATTTTTTTATTTTTTTAATTTTTAATAATTTTAGCACGTACTTCTTTTTTGTCACTCATTTTGATCAAACTCACAACAAATCAACATGGTTGTAATTAAAAATTATAACTGACTTATTTTGCTTCCGAAAAAAAATGAAGAGACAGATAATGATGCAATTAAAAAGAAATTGGAATAGTTTTTATCTTTGACAATTCATTTAATAAGACATATTTTTTTCTGTATAAATAAATTAAAAAAATGTAAAGAATATTTTTTATTAAGAAATACGTAATAATTGTTGATAAAAGAATTAATTTAGAATGACACCGTAAGAAACTTTCTACTAGAGGTATGTTCAGACTTTTCAAATATCTTACTAAAATGACATAACACTATATAAAATGTTTTCTATCTTCTTCATTTTAATGGGAAAATATTTTTTTATTTATCATTAATCACAGCTGGCATTTTACCGAATCTTATTTGATGCTGTTTTCTTGTAAAACATTTCCAAAATCAAAAAACGGCAAACAATTTTTTTGTAGAACTAGTGGTTAAACAAATTTTGTCAAATATTTGACAAATGTGAACATAGCTTAAGTGAATAGGTATCAAAAAAGTGAATAACATTAAATTACTAGCTTATGTTAAATTCATTGAAAATTATCTGGGTCACAATTTCAAAATATTAGTGACTTCTGGTATTTTTTGCTGAGTAATGTTATCTTATAATTTACTCCGATATGCTATCAAGTTATTAACCATAGAAAACAACTAGAACTCCAACTTGCTCACAAAAAACCTAACTCAATTGTCATAAAAACCTAACTTTTTGTATGTGTTAGTAAAATTTTCTACAGAACAAATTTATACGTGTGAAGAGAGTAATTTTTTGTTTCTGACCGAATGAAAAGAGTTGGACTTCTATGTTATTAACTATGTGTTGTGAATTCTTCTTGATTTTATAACTCAATATACAATCTCAACACATATGGATTAGATTTGCTATTGTCACTATGTAGTATAATTTTGTTCACGGATGTGCTCGATATTTCTTTGGATGATATTTTTCAAATGGAAGTTATGAAGTAATAATACTTATTTGAGCATTTAAAACTGTTCATGACCTTTGTTTTACTTTTCTTCAAAAATATTAAATTGTTAATCGCATGTAAAATTAGATACATATTTGTCTCTAGTTAACAAGAAAGAAAATATTTTGAAAATTAAAAATTGATAGCAATTAGTATCAAGTTAAAACCACTTCAGTATCAAATTATTAAATATAAAATTTTGTTGATTTAAAATTTGTAAACGAATGGTATTAAAAAGCCAACACCGTCAATTGTCAAAGTGACCACAACCGTTATGGATTTTTTTTTTTTTTTTTTCTTTAGTTTAAAAATTTCTAAATAGAGAAATTATGTAGTCTCATAATAGAATACTTATTATATAAACAATTTTAGAACGCTTGTAATATTTTTATAATTATATAGTTAATGAAATATTAATTTTCGAAAAGTTTAATCTTACAGCTTTTCTGTACCTTGGTTTAGTTTTTTCTGTTATGGATTTTGAATTGATTTTTTTCTTTAGTTTAAAAACTTCTAAAGAGAGGAATTATGTAGTCTTATAATAGAATACTTATTACATAAACGATGTGTCAATAATATATCAAAAAATTCTAATTAAAATTATCTTCAAGTGATACAATCATAATTTTTAACATGCTTAACATTTAAGGAGATATTAAGTATATTTTTTGTAAAATTATAGTAAAAAAAATAAATTTATAAATTTTGTTATTATTATTATTTTTTTTTTTTTAATCATTACAACTTGAAAATGGCAAAAATGCTAATTTTTATTCTTTGAACACTAAGAAAAATATGTTTCAAATAAAACAAGACATATTACAAATTAATGCATAAATTACAATTACAAAAATGAAATCTATATAAAAATTGTAAATGGAAAGTTTTGCCACTTGCTTACAGCCCATATATTATCCTTTTGACTATAGCTTCTGATGGAACAAAATAATTTGTACATTAATCTTGAAATAAATATTAATTTTTCAATAAAAAGCGATGTGAATATGCATCAAATACCCAATAAATGTTTATTTTTCTCCCTAAAAAATTAAATTAATATTACTTTATAATTATCATTTAAAAAAATAATCCCTTTCACCTCATACATATTAATAATATATTACTTAAATTGATTACTTTAGCTAATGATTCCAAGAATAATTGCAATTTGATCCTCACCGCTTATTTCATATTAATTAATCTCTTATTACTTTTTATAACATCCCCAATATTCACATACATAATTAATAATTAAAATGTTTAGTTTCAATTGTAATATGCTCAATAAATTTCATATGAAACTGAAAAAAATATAAAACCATAATTTTCCTCAATTAACATACCAATTCAAAAAGGACATTTAAATATGGCATTTTTATAATCAAAACGCTAATAAATTTATTAATTAAATATTATTTTTATAGCTATAATACACATACATATATTTGTAATAGTTTTTATTATTCTTTTTTTTTTATAATGTCATAATATCTAATTACATCCTGACATGTTATTTATTTTTCAGTCTGTCCACAAGTCTATATGGAATTTTATAAAAACCAAATATTATTTTTATTTAAATTTACATTCTTCGTTATTATTATTTGAAATAAATTGACAGTCAAAGTAATTAGCACAAAAGTGTGAACTATGACAATTTATTTGATTTTTGCTCATTTATGTGTAGGTATACATATAAATATTATATAATATAAATAAATATATACAGACATAATTAAATAACTATTTTACGAACTTTACTTGTGTAGACAATTTTAGTGTGCGAGATTTTTTTTTTTTGGAATTTTGGTTTTGCGGTTTAATAGCCTGGGGATATATATTTTTTTGTTTTTTGCCTATAAATAAAGTTAATAAAATATTTCCAAAAATTTATTATTTAAAATAAAATTTGAAAACTAAATTTTGTGTCACAAAACATAAATATTTGAAACATGTTAGAAAAGTGGCAGGCAATTTAAGTGAAATGCCATTTGTAATTTATAACATAAAAGTATTTTGTTAAATGCAACTTGATAGAGAGGCACTTAAAATTAACAAAAATAATAAATAAAATAGAAGGGGTGATTAAACAACAATTGAGTGCAATAGTAAGTTTGTTTTAGGGATTTTATAGTATGAGCCTTAAAATAGGCAATACTTTTTATTAAAATTATATCAATATTTTTTAACATAAAAGTATTTTGTTGAATGCAACTTGATAGAGAGGCTCTTTTAAATTAACGAAAATAATAAATAAAATGAAAGGGATGATAAAACAACAATTGAGAGAAGTAGTATAGATTTAAGAGATTTTTTAGTATGAGCCTAAAAATAGGCAATATTTTGTATTAAAATTATATCAATATTAAATATGCAATATTTTTTTTTTTTTTTTTTTTTTTTTGTTTTATGAAATTGATAATTTTAATTAGTTAAATAAAACGTAAAATTAATAACAAAATTTTTTATTATTTAACACACATAAAAACAGCAAAATTTTGTCCTAAGAATTATTTATTTTTTTAAAAAAATCATTTTAATTTCCATATTTTATTTAAAAAAAAAAAAAAAAAACCTTCAACATTTGAGAATATTTATTTTATTTAAAGAAAATTCTATAGATTTAAATAAATATATTTATTTACCTTTTATTTTCTTATTTCTTTGAGCCTTCATCCAAAAAATACTGCAATTAAATTTTTTACTACGAAGACACTTTTAAAAATACATATTTTATTTATTTTATAATTTTAACTTTTTTATTTATTTAATTTAGATATATTCAACACTTTCAATTAATTTTTATATTTTTCTAATTTAAATAAACTTTATTTTCATTACCTTTTTTTTTGATATTTTACTATTTTTTATTTATTTATTTAATTTATTACTTTATTTAGATAACAAAAAATGACTTTTTTTATTGAAAACACTATAAATTTTATTGCAGAAATTTTTAATAGAAAACCAATTGACATTTTATGAATTGTATTTAAATTATAAATAATATAAACAATTAATATAAATATTATATTTAATACATGATTTTTGTTATATTGATGCTGAATTTATTTGAATTTTTTAACGTTATTTTTTTATATAATTTTTCACGTTTTTTATTTCTGGCTTATACTCCATTTAACATTTTGTTATTAATTTTTTTTTATTTTTTAGTAAATTAAAATAATATAACCGGGTTATTTGTTTAAATTTAAAATATCAATACTTTGTTATATTTTATTTATTTAGCAGCATTTTTTATTTATATTGATTTTGTTATAATACTTTCAAATTCATTAATTTAATTTAATTTCCAGCAATTTCAATGTAATTATTTATTTAAAATTTTAATTTTTTGTAACATATTTTTAGGCGTTTATATATTATTTTTTAAAACGATATGTTTTCCATTTACTTTCGTACATATATATTAAATGATATGAATTCTTGGTTGATTTTTCATTATTTTAATACATTTTTAATTGAGTATTTTTATCACTATTATTGCATTATTTATCTAATTTTGGAAAACAAATTTTATTATTTTGATTTATGTTAATGTTAAGGATTTATTTTATTTATTTATTTTTCCTTTTATTGTGTAATGAGTTATCAGAGAGAGAGTTTAATTATTTATTTGTTTAGCTTGTTGGTTTTGAAATCTAAATGTGTCCTCCACTTAAATGAATTAGCGATTTTTTTTATATATAAAATTATACTTTGACTTAGTTAAGTAAACGAATAAAATTTTAAAATCTTAATTAAAATAAAATTTTGGGTAAAATTTATAGATGCTCTTTTAATAAGTGTTTTAATAAAAATTGTTTTTTATCAACATTTGTATATAATTGACGACAACATAATTTTATATATTTAAAAAAAATTCGGATTCCAATAAAAATAAGAGATATTCTAAATATTACATATATTATATGCAAAATTCAAACCTCATATACGATTAACAAAATTTTTACGAGTTTTTGAATTTTCACTTGTTGAAACCACATGAAAAGTTCTCATGCAAAAATCTCAGAAAGAATATTGAATCAGACATTTAAATATTAAAGGTTAAGGTTAGTATTTAAAGAAACAAAAGTTCAAGGAAACACTCGAAGCTTTGTTCCTAAATTATTAGAAGATTTAAGCTGGAATTTATATTTATATGGATTTATCCAACTGAAAACGGTGATCTAAAAATTTTAGGAATTTTAGGAATTTTTAGACCAGATGACCAGCAACTACTTTTGGTCTTTGAAAGAAATATAATTTCATAATTCTGAAAACCTATGTCATAGTAAAGTCAAAACAAACATTATCAAAAGACTTTAGATTAAGTGCAGAAAATAGCAATGATTAGCTAAATAATGGTACAATATATAAGTGTATCGAAATTAATCATAGATAAAACTTTGACTGGGAAAGATTACTCTAGGAATGCCTTTTTGTAACAAACATAATCTCATAATAGAGAATAAATTTTATTTAAAATAGAATCATAAAATATTCGTTTATATTAAAAGGAATTTAGCTACTACTTCTAGCTACATATTATTAAACTTATGATAGCTAATATCATTTATACTTTAATTTAGATTTTATTTGTTTCACCGCATTTAATAATAATTTTTTTAACTGACTTTAATTATCTACATGTACGTTACGCATAATTAACACAAATTTGATTTAAAATACACCACACTGTGGTAAATACTAGATTAAGAGCAGATCATAAATATCCTTAGAACATTTTTCCTTTTTTAATTTTAAACTTACTGTAAAACTAAGACATTTAGAAATATTGTGTGCAAATATTACAAAATTATGACCAAAATAAATATCATAAAATGTACATTAAATTGAGTATATTTCAAATTAAAATTTTGTACAACAAAAAGCCAGCTAATCTTTAACTTTTTGGAAAACAATTTATTTAATTAAGATTTTATTTTTAGTCATAAATTTTCAAAACAATAAAAATGTGGTTAGAATCCTTTATATATTAAAATTTTGAAAAATAATTTGTAATAACTAAACAATGTCTCTACGCTGGACATACGAACGGACATCATTATATCATCAAAATTATTTAAAATAACATGATATACATATATGTGATTTACTATTATAATCTTAATAACTCTGTAAACTTTTATCATTATAACTAAATTGATTTAAAAGTCAAATATTTTATTTTCTTAATTTGAAATATATTTACTTTTTTTACAGCTTGCAACATTTTTATTAATATCTGACAAATTAATTAATTCAGTAAAGTGAAAATTTGTACAAAGCTGAAGGAGATAATACTTCATGATATACCATTTATCACATTATACCATTTATCGTAAGATCATCTGGTTGCCTTATTATGTACGTCCGACTGTCTTTCCAGAAAATTAATTTATTAAATTATTTTAAAATTTTAAGAGAATAGGCCAATTAATGTAAAAATCTAAATGTAAAAAAGAATTTAGATTATACTAACTAATATTATGATAAAAATATATTTATAATTGTCGGTGATAAATTTAATTAAATATTAAAATGTCTGAATAAAATTAATAAAAATTTCCAAGAAAAAAATCAAAAATTGTACTTTTTTTCTTTTTTTTTTTCTTTGACTGATAACTTTGAAAGATAAAAACAATTAGGCGCTCTATTTAACTAGATATTTTTTTTAATTATTGTTCTGTATTCACAACTAACTTTAACTGTTAATTGAAACCATTATAACCTTTCAAAATCATTATACATTTTTTATTTCAAAACGTATGAGTAATATTTATTTAAATAAAACATGCGTTTTGTTGTTCTTAGGAAAATCAAAATTTATTAATGAAAAAAAGACGATTATTTATTTTATATTTTCTACTTTAAAAATGCCTAGTACGAAACCTTGCATGAGGAGTTACCATTCTGGTAAAAAATTTTGCTTAAAATTTTATTTTTATTTTAAATTCTAGTGAAAAAAAAAATATAATAATAAAACTTGAATTGGAGAAAATATGTAAGGACTGCGCACGAAAAAAATCCGTGCACACTTTCAGGCTTTAACTTTTTAACATTTGTTACTATTCTCAGTTATTATGGACCAAATTTTGTAATAGCATGACTTGTTTTTCCTTAAATCAAAATTTAGCAAAATTCATATAAACGCATAATTCAAATTTATAAACAAAACTCATTTCGAGCATATAAAACAGGTGAATTTGAAAATTTAGATTTTTGAGTCATAAAAATTCAAACAGTTCATGGTCATCGAAAAAAATCCTAAAACCTAAGAAAATTGTATTTACAGACTGTAGGGCTGCAGATAAAATAATATAAATTTTAAGAGAAAATGTATACATCTCTGAATGAAAATATTATTTATTATTTAAATTGATTTGTATTTTTCAAAAGAAACATTAAAAATGCTGGTCTAAAAACCCACGATTTAAAAAAGTTACAAACAGCACTGCTAGAAAAAAAAAATGTGAAGTCTAAGGACGCAAATTACTAAGACAAAATTAGTTTCTAAAATATGAATGTTGCCTAAAGGGTAATATAAAATATGTACTATTGAACTTTTTAAAACATTTTTATTTAGAATATTCTCATAACATATCACAAATTCCCAGCAAAAAAAAAAAAAAAAAAAAGAACGTCGAAAGAAGTCTATAAGATCCTGAACTCGTGATTCAGAAATAGTGCAAATTTGTATCATTTCCAATGAATTTAACATAGGCATGTCATTGGAAGATATTCTCTTTTTTGACGCCTATTCACCTAGTAAGAAGTCCTGTTTCTGATGTCATAAAAATTGTATTTTTATGGTGTTGTTTTAAATCAGTACAAGGAATGTAATTTCAATTGCTTCTATGGAGTTATTTCCTTCGAATAGAAACAAATGTCGTTTTTAAAATAATTTTTATTGAAAATAGACATAATTGTTTTGTGGTCAACAAGGTAAATATTTGCGATAACAGAAACCATTCATAAATTTTTTGCAACAGTAAACTTCATTTGAATCGCTTTTTAATAACATTTGCGAATGCTGTTTAAATAACTTTTTAAGAAGATATACTTTTTGATACTTTGGAAGTAATGAAAAAGTGCTTCCTCAAAAATGACTTCAATTTATTTTTGCTGGGATTTTATAAGAAATGTATATAATAATTATCGTGTAAAAAGATCAAAATTGTCGGAGAAACTTTTGGTTTGGCAAGACATTTGTAAATGTTGGAAAAAGGACACTTTATATCATCAGAACACACATCGAACCCTTATTCATCTATATTTTCATTGTAACTGAGTGCTTCCAAAAAAATTTTTTTGCTATGTGATAATGGAGGGCAATCGATTAAATTGTTCACAACTTAGTCCATTTGAAATGTATTGGGTTTTGTAAAAAAAAAAAATATTGAAATAATATCTAAATTAATCAATTTTTAATTTTTATTCAGGCTCAAGTTCATTATTGTAATAATTTTTCTATGAAGTTACGTATTCTAATTCTTGAAAAGTGTGAGTTAAATGAAAGATCTTTACGATTAGCACTAAAAGGCACAATGAATACTACGAAGATCGTAGCGGATCAGAACATGCATTCCATCCTGCTAGTGTCTAATAAATCTTTTTCTGTATTCTAGAAAAATTATTACAATAATGAACTTGAGCCTGAATAAAAATTAAAAATTGATTAATTCATAATAAAGTTCGAAAAATATTCATCATTTACAAAAAAATAATATCTAAAGCTAAGTAATAATGAAAATAATATTTAAATACAAGTAGACCCAAAAAAAAAAAAAAAAAAAGTGACTAAAATAACAATAAAGTTTTTATTTAGGGTATTCCAAAAAATATTAAATATTTTATTGTTTTCATTCAGATTTAAAACTAGATTATAACGGTCATTAACAAAACAAAATTTCGAAAATATTAACCCATTTAATTATTTATTCAAATATTTGAAATCTGTGAGAAGAATATTGAGAAATTTTTTGAAATTTTTATCTTTTCCATACAAATTTCTATAGTTTGAAGACTTTTCTTTGTACAAAATGAGACCTTTAGTTTTGTTAAGTTCAATTATATTAGTTTTATATAATTTAGATTTTTCACATTTTCTTCCATTTTTATTTGCAGTAGCTTTTAAATAAGAAATATTTTCAAATTTTTTTTTTTTTTAATTTTTTTAATATTTTTTATACACATATTTTTTTAATTATTATTTTTTTATTATTATTAAATTGTTCAACCTTTAATTTTTTGTTAATAATTTTAAGATTAAGATTTTTAAATAAAGTTTTGATTTTAGTTAGATTTTTTAACTATTTGTATGACATAAAATGAAACAACGCTTTTATTTATTTTAGATTAGATTTTTTTTTTTCAAGATTTAAATTTTAAATCATTTTCTTAAACTTCAATACATAAATATTTTGTGTAATCAAAAATAATATTAAAATTTACATTAAATATTAGGATATTTTAAAATCATCCTTATTTAAAATTTAGTAAATTTTCAAAAAATAAAAAAAGGAACTCAAGTGAAGGACATATAGAGGTAAATTCAAAAGCAAGCTTTTACACATTATTTTAGATAAAAAAAATTATATTTATTTAAAGACGTTAAGTTAAATTTTATGTAATTTTTGTAAGTTATTTATATTTTAATTATATTATATTTTAACACATATTCAACCAGTCAGATAATGTATTTTCAAATTATAACTGATATGAGTTTTTTTTTAATTTTTCTTTAATAATTATAAACCGATTTTTGTAATATTGAAACATGTACCGAATTTTGTATTATTTTTGTTTTTATTAGATAATTTAATAAGAAAAACAAGATTTTAGTTATACAATTGGGAAAATTTTTGTGGCTGCTGTTACTTTTTCTTGAAATTTACTAAAATTTTTCTTAAGTTTTTTATAGATTTAATAACTGCTTTTAAATCTATGTTATTTTCTTTTTGTATAAAATTTAAATGCAGGAGTTCTAAAAGAAAATATTTCATTTGTATTTATTCTTCTTTTTTATATTTTTATTTCAAATTAGTTAAATAATTTATTGAAAGAAAAAAACTTAACATTCTTATTAGTTATTATTTGTAATTGATTTAATTTATATTTTTTTGTTTATGTATATTATTATTAAATCTTATCAAATGGCGTTATTACCATTCAAAACTAAAATTTATTTATTTCCCGAATTTGTTTATTTCTATTTTTTTACTTCTAAAACTTTTTACTACCAAACAACAGCAACATGAAATAAAACCCACAATTAAGAAATTAAATTTTTAAATTGCGTTAAATTTATGCAGAAATAATTTTCATTTATTTTTCCATTTTTTTTTTCGTTCTCTATTTGCTTAATATACAATAATTCTATAACACGTTTTCATACACTTAATGGTCATATATTAAAGAAGGAAAAAAGCTATGTAATTATAAAATGGTAAATGGTCATCACACTTGTTTTGTTGTTTGTTTATACGAAATGTTTAGAGAAATCCTTTTATATGTATATGAGCTTATAGAAAATTTTTGTTATTATTAAAACACTTTTGTAAATATGCGTGTTAGGAATTATGTTTAATTAACTAGAAAATAAAAACACGCGACGACAAGAGAGACACAAAAAGACACACACACACACAAAGACATTTTAAAGTATGATGTTAATGATGATGACAAAGGTAAACAAAGTCTTTTTAACATGCTTTCAAAAAACTAACTATAAATTAAACAGATTTAATTTAATTTTAGAATTTTATTAAATTTTCCTTTTGTTTCATTTTATATATATGTTTGTTTGTATAATGTAGCTGGGCAATTTAATGTGTATAACTTGTTTTTTAGTTTTGTATTTAAGTGTATAACAGCACACAATGGGTCATCGTGACGTATGAGTGTTATTTTATTATTATATTTTTCCTAAACACTTGTAATTTTTATGAGCATATCTTTAGGGTGTAGAATATGTATGTAAGTAGGTATAAAGGTATTTATTTGTATGTTTGTACATATATTAATTTGCATGTATTGTGGTTATAATTTGTTTAATTTTATTTGCATGTAAGAACATGTATAATTTTGCATGTTAATATGCATTTTCAAAATATTTCTTTTTTTTGCTAACTTTTATTAAAGCATACTTTTAGGTGTACGAGTTTAAATGAAAGAAACAATGTAGAAACAACAGCGAAAGAAAAAAACCGCGCGCGTTTAAAATCGACACATTAAAAAGCAAACCGTTTAAATACACGTGAATAAACGAGTAAGTGATTATTTAGGGAAAAGAAAAAAATTATGATGCTTATATTAATTTACTTTTTATTTTTGTACAAATTTTCATTAACATTTTTTTTTTAACAACTCTATTTGGTTTAGAGATTTTCTTTTTATTTTGTAATAAATTTATTTTAATTTTATTTTATATAATTTATTATTTAAAATTTTTATTATTTAAATTTATTTTTTAATATAATACATTTATTTTTATTTTCTGTTTTAAACCACTAAATTTTTTTTTTTTTTTGCAATTTTTTCTTTTTTTGCTACCGTAATATCAACAACGTACAATACTAAACGATTTTCTAAATAACATTATTCCCGTCTTAATACATCTTTACCGGTTAAGATTTAAAACACGACTGAGGTAAATGTACTCGTTGTAGGATTTTTTTTTTTTTTTTTTTCATTACACACATTTTCTTTTAGGCAACAATAACAACAAAAATAAAACACTATAAACCTTATACTCCACTATACATACACACATATCTATATACAGAAAAATCATTCAACAAGACATGAGAAAAACGAAGGAAAATCTTTAATAATACAAACAACAAAACAGGAGCATAAATGTAAAAAAAAAAAAAACAAAGTTAACTAAAAATTAAACTCTCAGAGAGTTAAAGTTAGTTAAAAAAATAAATACCTTAACAAAGGATATTAATACAAAGTTTCAGCTAAAATTAACAAATTCAGCTCTCTTTTGTAAACTCTCTTGGCAAAATTTCACTATATCCTTTAACCAAAGGAATTTTTATATACACACATTCATAGCTTTTACAAATAATAACAATGCAACCATACATACAACCATTAAACCATTATTTAACATACTTTTTATACCCTCATTTATTTTATGAAAAATCTCTCTTCTACTCCTTAGGAAACAAGTAATTTATATATTCTATATATCTAGCATTATTACTCTCTCTCTCTTTTAATCACAACTCTCCCTCACGAAATGAAGCTTACACCAACATACTTACACAAGAGATATAACTTCGTATTATTATTAGCCTAGGTCAGTTAAATGAGTGTACATTTATTTGCTTAAATTTATATATGTATGTACATTTGTTTGTTTTTTAATATTAAGGGTAAGTTTTCTCTTAAACTTGGTTTGGAGTAAAAAAGACAAGACAATTTACAATTTGTATAAGAGTCATCCCTTATTTGGCTTTTAGTACAAAATTTAAACACTTGTGGGTAGAAAAGCGCTATTAACAGTAAATTCTAAAGTTTTTGTTAGTAGACAACTTCACCAAAAAGCTTTTTTCTTTAAGTGGTGATTATAAATTTCGACAAGATTATAAATTTCGACAAGTTTACCCTTAACAGAAATTGTAATTTAAATAAAAGAAATGTGTTATAAAATGAAAATTAAGAAAATTATTCCAGTTTTTTTTTTTAAGAAAATAAATGAATGAAAATAAATGACAAATTTAAATTACACTCTGCTACAAAATTACACTTTTTATTTTTTCTAAAAAAAAATTACTAAATTAAAAATTACAATTGAAACCTGGTCTACATGATATTGAAAAGGCCAAGAAAATTGAAAATATATTGAAAAGAACTCGAAACACATCTGGTAGAAAAGCAGACCGGTAATCTCAGTGCTCTGACTATTTGATGTGAAAAGTAAAAGTCAATGCAGGCTTGAAAACATACAAAATCCATGCGGTAAAGGAAGCAAGTCATTTGTTACAGTGGGCTTTATAAATACCGAAATATACATCAAAGAATGTTTGTAAAAAATGCTTCTTTCTTTTATAAGAGAACACAATGTGTACAAGTATTTTTTTTTTCATTAATAATCCGAAACACTTTTATTACTACAAAATGTCATTTTAATTTTATTTCTTAATTCATAACTATCCA
The DNA here is from genome assembly GCA_951394005.1 of Protophormia terraenovae. Taxonomy (NCBI): domain Eukaryota; kingdom Metazoa; phylum Arthropoda; class Insecta; order Diptera; family Calliphoridae; genus Protophormia; species Protophormia terraenovae. The sequence continues at coordinate 108,836,532 of OX596075.1, read as the reverse complement.
CATTAAACCAGTCATTGGGCCTACTGTTTAATGTTAGATTTTTAAATTGATCAGAAAGCAGAAGAATTTAAAGCTTTAACTATATTAAAATCTTTACATATTATTTTTTAAAACAATACACATTGGGACAAAAACGGGAGGTTTGAGTCATAAAATAAACCGAAAATAACAAGATATTAGTAATGTTAAACAAGTTATAAATCATATTTGAAAAACCGAAATAAAAAGCAGAAATATGTATAGTATATATAATTGGGTGGGTCAATTTGTTCGAGTGAGAAAAAACGTGACAGGGGTATAGCAAAATCGAAATCTACATAAAATTCTAAGAAAATTAATCAAAGAAAGTATGGCTCTAAAATGAAAACCTAGCTCCCGCCGAGAGACATGAAGATTTTAGTTTAAGCTATTTTAAAAAAAATTTCGTAGATTTAATAGAAAACAACATGTTATCACTAAATCCAAACATAATATACTATTAATTTGGGCTTATTTTAAAGGACATTTAAGAATCTGCTTTAATTTTGTTAAAATTTAGATTACTATCCCGTGTTTTATTAAAGGTTTGATTATGAAAAAAAAACTAGCAACGTCGGTATATCACTACAAAACACAAATATAGTTGCTCTTTTTGGTCCTATTTATTCCATTTTTTTTAAACCATATTTGAAAACAAATAAATTATTATGTTCCCGCTAAGTTTTGCTCAAAAAATATGTCACATTGGTCTTGCATCGATATTACATTTTAATTTTTGTAATGGGGGCTTATAAAAAGCATCCCATTAATTATAGTTGCACAGATTATATGGTCTCTAAAATATGGCTTGAAAAGATGAAACAATAAAAACATATATCTTAAAAACTAAAAGCGATAGAACATTTCCAAGCTCATATTCAAACTCAGCATGCAAAAAACATTTAAAAAGTGTATTTTAGTGTCTTAAAGAAAAAACAACTATTTTTTTCTAAGGGAAAATACACAGTTTTATTTACCTGCTACTATCTCTTCATAAATATCTCAGCATCCAAGCAACTCTCCATTCTAAAAACTTAAGTAGTATAGAAAATCTGTATTAACATACGGATTTTGGCAAAATTTTCAAAATAGCGCTCGAGATATAACTTAAGTTTTAACCAATGACCTTTAACCTTTATTTATAAAAAATGTGGAATGCCATTTTTAAGGTATTCTCATTATCTATTATTTGAAACCTAATCGGGATCTGTATCTTGAGTAGTTTTTGAGTAGCAGCATTTATGTTGTTAAATTTCAACGATTTTCCCCAATTTTCCAAAATTCCATTATGTCTCTCGGCAGGAGCCGAGTTTCTTAGGCAAGTTTTCTTAGAATTTATTGTAGATTACATTTTTGCTTTACGCTTATCTTCAAAAAAAATTAACTCACCCTAATATATAATAAGATTTTTTCTTAGTTATAAGTTCGGTCATTATAAGATTCGCAGTTTTATGAAATTTTTAACAATGCATTTAGCACGTAAAAGCAATGTTGCTTAGCCAGCTTCAGATGTTCAATCTGGTACCATATACTTAACTAAACCGATTTCGCGTTGTCTGTCAGTCAATTTGTCCAACCGTTAATAATGTTAATATTCTGATCAAATTAGTTTACATTTTGAAACATAACTTATTTTCTCAAGTGAATGTCATGGCAATCGTGAAACGTTTTTACTTCTAAGTATTTAAGAGAAAATTATTGTATGTAACCAAATTTTGTGACTATCGGCCCAAATTAGCTTCACATCAGGCTTCCCATTGAAAATAATTTTTGGAAAATCTTACATACATAGATTTTATACAGATGCTAGCATCGAGATCAAATTTGAGTGTAATTTATATCAACTCATTCCACAACCCAGTGGGTCAAAATCGAGAGTTTTTGGAAATAAGTCTGTTACATCTAATCAGCTAGTTGGATTTACATAAAATTTCAAAAATGCGTCTCACAATAATGTTAAAATTAAGTTTGGAACGGAGACTCTACATACCCTCAGAAGCGGAGCTATAGGGGTTCAAAGTGGGGTACCTCTGACATAGGCATTTTTTAAACGACTTCCAATTTTTTTGTTTCTTATCTGATTTCAAATATCATCTTAAAGACCTCAATAATGACTATAAAGTCATTTTTATTACTATAAAGCAATTTACCTATGAAGTTTTAACTATCTTAATTTTGTAGGTTCTCAGACCAGTTTTATCACATATATCCCAGTATGTCAAACCGATTCGTTTTTCTTTTAACTAATTAAAAAAGAATATTATTTATTGAATAAAAAAATTTTGAAGTAAACATCTTTACCAAGTCCAAAAGTAACGATTTCGAATTTGAAAATTGCTAAAATTACGACTTTCTTCCCCGAAAAAAGTCTCCATACTTTTAATGATACATATAATGATTTAATATTATTATACAAAGATGAATCAATAATGGAATAAAATTCCAATAACCCAAGCGGACCCAAGTAGATACACATAATCCTAATTTCAACCTATTTTAAAATCTAAAATCCCAAAGCATGAACCTGCAAAACAAAAATGTAGTTTCGGAATCTATAATATTTTTTAAGATTTTTTAATCGTAATCTCCCGGACATCGAGAAAATGTTTACTTTATAGGTTATATGTGGAATTCTTTTTGCAAAAATCTTAAAGATTTTTACATTTTTTCATTTTATATAAAAAAGTTTACAATCGCCAAAAATTTCGTAAAGCTGTCTTAACTGACAAAGATTTTATTACAGATAAAATATTAAGAGTTTCTCCAAAAATCAATCTTTTATAAAAATTTTGCTTCAGTTGCAAAATTTGAGGTTAAAAATTTGAAATTTCAGATGTACCCTACTTTGGGTCCCAATAGCTCCGCTCTCAGGGGTTTATTGAACACCCTTCAAACTTAAAATTGTACACTCCTCCGCTAATTTTATATAAGTCCAACCAGACGATCAAAAGTTAAAGAATTATTTCCAAAAGTTTTCGATTATATTCCACTATGTAAATCTTATAACGCACAGAAAAAATATTTGAGCCCTCACCAAAATATTTTCTTGAAGCGATTTAACGATGTCTGTCCGTCTGTCTAGTTGACTGTTGATTTACTTACTTATATGAACAAAGTACAGGTCTCAATTTTAAAGTTATTTTGAAGAAATTTGGCACAATTAGTTATTTTAATACGATGCTCAATCCTGTTGAAATTGGTAAATTAATCAGTCCATTTTATCATCTAGTCCTCATATAAATATCCTCTCTCATAAAAACCTTAATATACCAATATTATATATCAAGTAATTTTTCAGTGTAGCAGAGTGTAATTAAATTTAAAATATTATTGCTTAACAATTATCATAAGCGTGTTTTTCTTAAAAAATAAATGTATACAGAATTATTTCATATAATATTTGCTTTATATAACCATAATTTTAGTAATTAAAATAAACTAGTCTGATAATAAATATTAAATATTTTTCATATCAAAATACTAATTATTTTCTTAGACGCACAACAAAAAACATTATTAAGATATTATTCAATTAAAAATAATATTTATTAAACCCAGCATATGGCTAAAAAGCCATATGTCTCATCAATTTCTTTTTAAAGTTTTATAGCAATTCTTCATAAAACTATTAAAACACTCTTCATTAAATTAACCGCTTAATAACTAATTTCAATTAATATTAACCCCCAAAAACACTTAAAAGCCCTCTATCATTTCGTGTTTGGTTTTTCATTAAAAAATAGCAATAAAAATTGTTGAACAATTTATATTCAAAACAATTAGAAATCTGAGTACTTACCTCAAAATTACCACCCAACTTAGCGCCCGCCTGTGCTAAATATAATGTTGACGATGAAGCAAATACCAATTCCATAGGATCTCTTACCAAGGGAGTGGTCTCTGTCTCTTCACAATTGTAATAGAAAACCACTTTATCACTTAACACTTTAAAGGCCAATGTTACCCATTTCTTAGGTTCATATGGCAGCTGATAACTAACAAGTCTTTTGCTAACTGGACTAACACTGGCATCAGTATAGATTAACGATACATTCCAGCAATCTTTGATAACGGGTGAAAAGTGTAAACCAAATTGTACTACAGTATCTAAGGGATCAACAACACTAAACAAGTAACCACCTTTAGCAGAGATGGGTTGCAGCGTCGTTAGTAAAGCAAAATCATTGAGTTTTTCTGGTAAAATCATACGATATGGAGATTTTATGTCGGCAATTTGTAATATTTTATAGGCAGGAAAACCATCTTCAGCATAATCGAATTCAATGCCATTTAGATTTTCATTTATCATATCCAGCATATTGTATTCGGCAATGGCATCTAAGGGAAAAGGAAATAAATAGAAGAAAAAATATTTAATGATCAAATTATGTTAATTTTGGGAAGATGGTTTAAAAACAATTTTTGGCTAAGTATTACACATGTTTCTGTATTATATAATAAAACAAAAGAAAAAAAAAAAAGACTTATTGCAAAATAAATAAACTAAAACTGAAAATTTAAACATATTAACGTTAAAATTTGTGCTCAGTTTATGATTTCAATTGATAAAAATCTTACTTTTATCGAAAAATGTAAGTGATCACAATATAACCACATTTTTCATTCATTGTGTTCTTAGCAAGTTACAGCCAGTAAAAATTTTCTATGAGAATATAATTAGAAATATTGGTGAACAAAACATAAACTTCTATTTTCATCAAAAATATCGGTTTTTTTAATGAAAAATTTAAATGATCACAAAACAACATCCTTTATCAATTTAAACGCGATTTAAGCAAGTTATGGAAAACTAAGGATTTTTATCCAAAGTATCGATTTTTGATGGAAAATAAAAGTGATCACAAAATAAAATTTTTTTCTATTTAAACGAGTGGTTTATAAACGCTTTTTTGGAAGTAATTCTGTAACTTGTGAACCATTAGAATCCTTTATATATATAATAAGAAGTTTTTCCTTTCCAGAGTTTTCTGAAGCTTCCAGACGTTGTAGGAAATTAAAATTTGGCTAACTTATGTAACTTTAAATCCTACGAATCTTAACGGAGTCGGATTTGGAAATTTCTATCATGGCGCGGAAATAAGCGGATTTTGTGTCATTTTCTAAGCATTTTTTCTCTTTCTGAAGCTCTCAGCCATGGTAGAAAATTAAAATTCGGGTTACTCATAAAGCTTTTCGTCTTAAAAATCCTAACGGAACCAGATTTTGACATTTTTATCGGGGAGCGGAGATACGTTGGTTTATACATTTGTAACTTTCTAAACCTTTTTTCTATTTTTGCAGCTTTCTGAAGCTGGCTCACTTATAAAACTTTTGTCCTACAAATCGTAATGATTTGAAATTGATTTTGAAATTTTTATTAGGTGGCGGAGATAATCGGATTTATGTGTCTTTTTCTAAACATTTTTTCTTTTTCCAGAGTTTTCTGAAGCTCCCAGGCGTGATAAAAAACTTGAAATTGGCTTAGTTATAAATATGTTCATCCTACAAATCTTAACGGAACAAAAGTTTTCTATCAGGGAGCGAAGATATGATTTTTTTTTTTTTTCTGTCTATTTTTGTTTTATGAAATTTTGATTTGCTATGCTCATTGTTTGCTTTCCAAATCATACAGAAAACTGATTTAATTTTTTTTTTTTTTTTTTTTTTTGGTGTGGGGGGTGGTCTTTAAAAAGTTACTAATTTAATATTTTATTCACTTTTATCTTATCAGATTCTAACAGCTTAAAATTTTTAACTTCGGTTAGGGAAAGCAAAAGCGTCAAAATGTTGTTCATATATTTTTTAAAAGATTTTCGGATTTGTTTGTGCATATTTTTAATATAATAATATTATATTTCCTGGCATTGGTAGACTTATTCGCTCGTATCTCAATAAAATTTCACAGTGCCAAAGGTGAAGTGATTTTGGGTAGATTTGGAGGAATACAGATTCCTAGCGGGTCAAGAGAGTTGACCATCTCGAATATGTCATTTTTTTAATCGCCAAAAATTAACTTTTAAGTTATTCAAATTCCTTCAGAGCATAACTCGAAAAATTTAAAACTAATATTTGCGCTTAAAAAAATAATATTAATATTTAAATTAAAATAAGATTTAAACGAACAAAAATATCCAATTGAGATTTTAACTTAATATAGATAAACTTGCTCTAAAAATAAGGAATCAGAAAAACTCCCACTTTTTTCTACCAAAATGCCCAAAATTTCAATCAGAGAAAAACATCTTTCAAAAATTTCCTTTTTTCATTCAAATCGTCAATCTGTACTTAGTGGGTCCGTCAGAAAGTACTTTGTGGGTAAAATATTATTTAGAATGTTGTAAGGAATCTGGTGATATTAAAAAAAGATAAGTTAAAAAAAAACTAGGCTAAAAATTAGAGAAAAATTCATTTCGACCTAAATATCTGTAAAACTACAAGGACTATTTATATATAATATTACTTTCTGTCATATCATAAATAAATTTTTTGGCGATTTTTGGACAATTTTGAAGGACTACCACTACCCTTCTACTGTGCGCGTTTTATATAAATTACGGCATTTTATGAAAGTTATGGCCAATTAAGGATTTCCATCGAAAATATCGATTCTTGATGGTAAATATAAGCGGTCCCAAAATAACTGCTTTTTCCATTTTAATCAAGTTTCACCTAATTAATGATTTTAATCGAGGATTTTCGTAAAATTTTTGATTTTTGAAAGAAAATATAAGTAACCACAAAACCATCTCCTTTTTCCATTTAAACACATTTTAAACAACTTACGTCCATTAAAGATTTCCATCGAAATTATTAATTTTTGAGGAAAATAAAATAACCTTTAACCCACTTTTTAATTTAAACCCATTTTAAGTATGTTATGGACAATTCAAGATTTTCGTCGGAAATATCAATGTTTGATTGAAAATTTAAATGATCACAAAATAACCTAATTTGTATACCCTACACCACCATAGGTGGTATTATGAGTTTGTGCTGATGTTTGTAACACCCAAAAATATTGATCTAAGACCCACCTTAATTTATACCAATCGGTTTAGAATCACTTTCTGAGTCGATTTAACGAAGTCCGTCCGTCCTTCTGACCATCTGTCCGTCTACAAAACTACAGATCGCAATTTCTAACATAAATTGATGAAATTTGGCACACAGGTTTCCTATAGCCCAAGGACGAAGCTTATTGAAATTGATTATGACCGGTCCATTATTTCACTTTGTCCCCATACAAATGTCCTCCCGGAAAAGGGGTTTAACAATAATAAATAATATAGTAATATTTTAATAAAATTTGACACATATAAGTTCCATATAAATCTAATCCGTGTGCCGAACTTCAGGAAGATCGGTTAATAATTGATAATAGCTCCCATATATACCCCTTTTAAGAAACTTAACTTAACACTTTAACGGTCAAAAATACCATTAAAATGTTAGTATCATTTTAATATTAGACACAAATAAGTTTTATATAAATATAAATTATGGTGCCAAATTTTACGAAGATTGGTTCATAATTTACCTATATCCCATATAAGACCCTTTTTCGCAAATTACCCAAAAGTGAATAAATTCATATAAATGTTAGTATCGACGTAATATTCTATATTCATATATTTTATTTTTTACACTTAATATGAGTATCGGTCCACACTTGATCCCAAGTCTAATAAATGACCCCTCTCCGACTTTGATGTACACAATGGTGTAAGGTATAGTATGATCGGGCTTGACCAACTAAATCATTCTTTCTAGTTCTATTTGAAGGTGTTTTAAGCAAGCTTAGGACAATTAAAGATTTTCATCGAAAATATCAATTTTTTTTTGTTTGTTTTTCTTTTCACTTAAATATTTTTTATCTACCAAATATTAATCACTTACCTTTAATGCCTTGTCCTGTTAAATCTAGTGATTGTGAATGTCCTATGGCCAAAAGTAACACAAATGTTAGTAGCATTTTTCTCCATGAACTGTAATTGAAAAGAAAGATAAAAATGATTGAATTAAATTTGATGAAAAGTATTAATAATTAAAATTTTAAATAAGTAAATTATTTAAAAGATTTATAACAAAATATCCAAATATTTTCTTCTAAAAAAAAAAAAAAGCATTATCATACTTTCAATGAAGCCAAGTATTAGCTGTGTAATACGTTTTTTAAATTACTTAAATAGTTCTTCCAAATCTATAAAAAAAAAATCTATTAAATTCCGCCTAAAATCGATTACATACAATTTAGTCATAAATTTTCAATAATAGCTAATGCCAATAGTGCTAATATTAGCACTGAACATAATATCCGGCAAACTATTTTCCAAAAATAAATTAAACAACTACAACAACATATAACAAACTAAAGGAAGTAGACAAAAATGCATAAAAATACATCCAACTATACACTTTGCTCTGTTTTTAAGAAATTTATGGGAAAGTATACTCAGCAGACGGAATGCATATTTTATTGTTAAAAATATTATTAATTTTGAAGTAAAGCAAGTACTATTTTTAATAAAAAATTCTTATTTTTTTTTTTTTTTTTGGAAAGTAAAATTTAAAAATCTAAAAAAAATATTACTTTGCTTAACTCTTATATGCCAGGTTTATATACTTCTTTACAGGAGTATTATGATAAAATATTAATTCAAAAAACATAAACCGCTTAGCTACAGGATATACTCAATATACAGGGTAAATCCAACATGAAATAGATACAGAAATATGTTTTTTTTTTTTTATATTGGCATAGCCAAATTTTTGTTTTTGATCACAAACTAACATTCTTTTTCGTGTTAAACGCATTTAAGTGATCAGAAAATAAACTCATTTTTCCATATAAACTCGTTCTAAGCCAGTTACGGGCAACTAATAAATTTCATCGAAAATATCGATGTTTGACTGAAAATATAAGTGATTCAAAAAATAACCTTCATTTTCCTATTAAGCTCTTTTTAAGCTTGTTATGGCTAATTAAGTTTTGATTGATAATATAGATTTTTGATGTAAAATATAATTTATCAAAAAATAACATTATCTTTCAATTCAAATGCATTTAACCACAAAGTATCCTCCTTTTTGACGATTTGAGTGTAGTGTAAGTAATAATAATTCCAGATCACAATTTCTGGGATGAAATTGTTAAAAATCTGTGAAAATTTTTGTTGTTCGAAATATAATCATTAGACGGGCAATAAAGGAACAATTTATTCAAACACTATGGTAACTTTCCAGCCTTGAAAAATATCCTGATATTTTTGTGTCCTTATTAATTTGTTCCTTTCCTTGAAATGGATTTTAACTTTTTTTTATTGAAACATATATTTGCATATATATAAGGAGTGAGATAGAAAAATCCTTAACATAAATAATATTCAATAACTTGGAAATGGTTGATGTTAGAGTTTTCATTATTTTTCTAATCATTTGATAATTTAGCACAGATCACAGAAATATATAACTTTTATGGTTCTAACCACCAATTATAAAATTGTGGACCATTTTTGAAAACCATTTCTTTGGAGATTTGATAGTTGCTTCGGTTATTTTTTTGGAACAGTGTGCACATCTTCTGTTAAAATCTTCGATATTTTGGGACACCTTTTTTATGCTCTTGAATTCACTTTTCACAAGAGCTCAATATCTCTCCACTGGTCTAAGCTATGGACAATTTTGAAAATTTACCTCTCTTGGTACTAAAATTATGTTATTGATTTGGTACCACTCCAGAGCTTTCTTACCGTAGTGACATGATACCAAATGGGTCCAAAAATATGTAGACACGTTGTGCTTTCTTAAGAAAAGAATAAATCTTTTTTACAAATATTCCTTTATGCATATTTTGGTATTTGTAGATACGAATGTATCAAATGACTTTCCTGTTTTGCTGCAACTGCAAAAAGCTTATCATACCATGAATTTTGTAAGAAATTTTTGCTGCTTTTGGGTCTTAAACTTATCTCCAACATTGCTTCGAGCATTAGCAATAAAAATTTTTGAGACACAAACTGCGAAGATTCTGCCAGCACCTACGTTTCTTCGTCAATTATACAGCTTGAGTATTTTTGTATGAAATTTGGTTTTAAATTCCGAGTCCTATTTTTGGCTTGTAATTTTTTTTGTAGAATTCCAGTTTGGAATTTTTTGAACTTTATATGTTATTAACTTTCCCATTAGCTTTAAATTTTCGCACCTAATAGTCGAAGCACTGAGAAAACTGATCTGATTTTCTACCAGATGTGTTTGGAGTTCCTTTCAATATTCCTTCAATTTTCTGGCCTTCCCAATATCATGTGGTCCTTTTTTCTTACCGAACTAGGTTTCATATCAGTAGTCAAATGATACTGAAACGGTTTTACGGACGACATTTAATTCTGTGGCCAATTATTTGTAAGACCTATTTGGATTTTTTGAAATTTTTTAATAACTTGTAGAACGTAAATCTTTTTCGTCACTTATTTTGATGAAAATAAGGACTGAAGTATTTTTCCATGATAACTAGATCAACAAAAAATTTTGAATATTGATTCCGAAAAAAGTTATGAGGCAAAATGTGTGTTAAGATTTTTTCGATCTCACTCCTTATTTAAGAATACACACACGTGATTATGTACACATACATAAATATGTATTCATTACTAACTTGAAGGGAAACTTAAAAAGGCCTTTATTATGAAATCCTTTTTTAAGATTTTTTTATATCCTCCTCATAAAGTTAAGGATATATTTTATATGATAATTTTAATAGAAAACAAACAATATTATTTAAAATTTTGCAAAATTATGAGTAATAAAATACATATCCTGGGATCGTTTGCTGAAAAATGTGAATATTGGTTTTCGTTTGGTTTAAACATTACTCCTCATAATATTCCTTACAAAAAACGCGATTTTAATATCTTGAAAAGTGAATTTTAGCAAAATTTTTAACTTTTCTTATTTATTTTATTTATTTCTTATTTAATGATAAATTTTACATCGAAAATTGATTTTATTGTTTAAAAGAACTATAATGCAAAATATGTGGGGTTGATTTTTGAGGTTAAGAATATGTTTTTTTGTCCATACTATTAGAAGTCCTTAAAATATTTTGACGTCATCTGAATTTTAGTGTTAAGCAACTAAAATGCTTTTATTTGACATCAATATTAACATCTTGTATACTTCGCGATAGTTGTCAGCAGCGTTACCGTTGAGAATTTTTAAAAAGTGTCCAAAAGAGGTGGATTTCAAAATAAAAAAACGCCAAAAAGGGGAATTTTCTGAAAAAAGGGCTAACTGCTTTAAATCCTAAAAAAAATCCTTAAAATTTAATTATTTTACAAAAAAAAAAAACATTTATTAAATTCTGTTACTAACAAAATAATTTATTTATAATTATTTTATAACAATTTCTATTATTGCAAAAATAAAGATTTAATCACAAAAATAGTTGACATACAATCCTTTTTTTATTAATTATACTTCTGTACTTTTGTACCAGGTCATCACTCGTACTCCAGTCTTACAAATACCTGTCGAACTAATTTAAGACCGAGGGTATGAATCCACAAGTATTGACTTAAGTCTGTGGGATAAACTATTTTTTATTATTGATAATTTAGTGAACATTTTCAGTGCAAAACTAAAATAAATCCAAAAATCCTCGAAAGTTTCAACTCAGTTTTTAAAATTTTTTTAGTTTTATATCCGTATTTTAAATTTAGTTTTATATCCGTGATTTAAAATTTAGAATTTCTTACTTATTTTGCAAGATCTACAAAAAGCCATCAATAATTTTCCTAATATTGAAACAAACTATGGCAATACAAGACATTTAAAGTAGGTTTCAAACAATTTCGAAATTTTTTAATTTTCCTCATATATGTCTGTCAATCTGTATGTTGAAATGGATTATTTGAAGTTCTTATTGTAATAAATACATTTATTTTTCAACACATATGTGGCATATAGTCCCGAAAATCTTAGTATTGAAATGCAGCAAAATCCATTTAGAAATGGCGGAGTTATAAACTCTAGAACAGACTCAAAAAATCGATAATTTAAGTTAAAATAACTTATATTTGCATATATCTTCTTTATTCTGAGCGATTTTCCTAAAAAGAAAACTTTTTATGGGGACTTTTTATGATACAAATTTCTAATGTATTTTATTTTCAAATTAAACCAAAAATTTAAATAAAAGATAATATGAATATGATTTCATTATTTAAATTTTTTAATTGGTTATACGAGGGGTGTCTTTAATATTTTTCAAAAAACATATAAAACATAAATATTTATTTTTAAAAATTGAAGAATTGTTTCCTAGTATACGTAGCATTCATGACAGTTAGTACCTTTTAATATAAATTTTAACTAAATATTAAAACAATTTTTACACTTTGGTTGAAGAACCTCAAAATAGCATATTTTTATTACATTAAGCTATTTTTCTGGTGCCGAAACATGTTGGCCAAACAATTTATTTTGATAAAGAGTAATGGTATTAGATACCAGATTTAGGTTTTAGCATTTCAATATTTTGGCTAATAATAATATTGACGGTTTTTTTAAACGATGCGTAAACGATAGAATTATCGTAGCAGAGAAAGATCTGGATTCGGTAGTTAATTTTTCTTACTCCTTGGAAGTCTTTTGACTAAAAAATTACTACTTACTTTGATACTTCAAATGAACACATATGAATGAAGGAGAACACATGTGGATCTTAAATTCCAAAAGTTAGTTGATCTATGGTATTTTAAATTCAGATCGTAAGTTATAGAAAATAATATTTTTTAGTTCAAAATTCAATTTTTTGACGAAGTAGGTTTTTTAATTAACTTTAGCAAGCGGAAACATTACTCGTGCAAAAAACATTCTGAGATCATAAGCCCTCAAAAAATACATATTTTATGATTCCAGTTTTAGATTTAATGTTTTTTTTTATAAAAAACTGTTTCATTTCAAAAAAATACTATATCAAATCAAATCTCTGAATATTTTCTTTCTTATTAAATTGATAAATGTAACACTAAAATTGATCATAAAGAAATGTTTATCCAATCAAAACCTCTAAGATATTCAAAAGATCATTTCAAGCATTATGCAAAATTCAAGTGACTCACGATAAATTACACGACAAAGGCCTTTCAAGAAGCCTATTTCTTATTTTTACCCCTTTACAAAATCTTGGTTCATACCACAAACTAGTTTGTAATACAAAAACCGCAATTATTGGCAACACAATAAATACATACAAAGCCCACAGACAAGCATAAGAACAGGCACACTTAAACACTTTTACAATTATATTAATTTGCAAAAATATCTACATATACAAATGTATATACATACGTATGTATATATATGTAAGTCTTTAATATATTGTGGCCAAAAATATAAAACAAGTGTCAAACCATAATAAACATCAAATGATTCAACATGTAAAACTTCTACAACTAAAAACTAGGGGGTAAAAACTTTTTCTCCCCTTTATATATTTTTTTGGTGACTTAACTTCTCAATGAACCACACAATGCCACTCATACTCACACATAAAGAAATAGGAAAAAAAGAAAAATCATAAACCGTAACAAAGTACTAAAACAAAATAGAAAAGTATACAAAAATGAAAATAAAAAGAACAAGTGGAAGTACAAGTATAATTAAATGCCATGTAATGTTATATCCGTGTAGTGTCGTCTATGTGTAAAAAATCTACACTTACTTACAAACACCAAATTTTTCGCATACATACATATGTACATATGTAAGTATAGAGTTAGATACGTAACAGTTGGAGTACAAATTATGGATATGATTATAAAAACGTTACAATGGCCATAGAAAAACCAAAAACAAGAAATATGAAAATATATACACGATATTACACCCTCATAACATAATTTTTTTGTTAGCACCCATAAATGCATGTGTATATGGTTACACACAAACATTTTTGTATGTAAAAACTAAAAGCAAAACTTAGTAAATTTTTTCGAAAAAACCACAATACACTTGTGTGTCTGTGATTAAAATGAAAGCGAAAAAAAACATAAAGCAAAACAAAAAGCAAAAACTAAATTTTAGACGGGGAATTTCCTTTAAATAATTTATTTAAGGTCCTCACAGAAGCCACATAATAAATACCATTTGTGGTTTTACATTAACGACTTTAGAGTCGTTAATGCCCTACACCAATATATAAAGTATTTGTTATCCGATTATGATGTAGATTTGTCATATATGAATACAAGTAAATAGGTTTTTTGTAAAATAATACAAAATCAAATTATTTGATGTAAACAATCGTAATTTAAATTAAAATCATAATAATATTGAGTTTTATTTTTACTGAGTTTTCTATAATACTTAGCTTGGGTTATCTTTAAAAGTTACAGCATCAGAAATGATGGAAACTGTCAGTTTTTGTTTTTTTCTATTCATAGTTGTGGGAGTTATTTCACGGTACATATTAGGGGTACCGTGAAATAACTCCCAGCAAAAAAATTAAATAACAATTTTGTACTTTTTTTTTTTTTTTTTTTTTGTGAAATAACACCCACTGGGTGGAACTTATTTAATTTTATATCATCGAAAGTTATTTCATAATGAATTAACTCCCCAATGAAATAATTTCCAATGAAATTTTGTTGGAAGTTATTTCAACAATTTATTTTGCTTTATTTCAATTTATTTGGCAATTTTTTCATTCACATAAGTAATCGAAATCATTGGGAGTTATCTAATTTTGATTGGGAGTTATATTATTTTGCTTACAATTAAAGTTTTTCTGCATAGCCGGCCTTTGGCCAGGCGGAAGGACCTCCTCCCTTTTTTAATTTCAAATACCGGCTTCGCAAAGTAAAGATTTTCTGCATAGCAGGTTAACTTAACAAAGTTGGTGTTTTAAATACCATAGAGGCCCGGCCAAAGACCATCTATGCAGAAGAGCTTTTCTTAACAAAACGGCTTTCTGGTGCTTAAAAACCAGCTCACACACCTCATAAAATAAAATTTATTAATTATTTTATTTGACAATTTTAAATTGGAAATCATTTCATTTGTGTGGGGACTTATTTCATTGGGAGTTATTTCACGAAATGTGGCACTTATTTTCTTTTTTGTGATATAAGTCCCAATTGTTGGGAATTATTTCATGGGACTTATTTCATTTGGGAATTATTTCATGGTACCCATATTAGAATATTCATTCAAATAATGTTTATTCGATTAATCGACATATTGAATTCAAATAATTGTCCGATTAAAATTAAATCAAGAATTTCGAGTACAAATTTATTCGAATAAAGTATACCAATTAATCGAATAGATCGATTTTAAATATTTCCCTTCTTTGTTACTTTTAAAGATGTTCGAATTTTATTTATTTATTTTTTTTTTTTTTTTATTATTTTTTTAATGTTTAGAAAAAATTAAATTTGGTGAAAAGAACCAAACAATCGCAAAAATCAAACAAATGTATAAACGTTACTTTAAAAAATTATAATGTGAATTTTAAATAATTTATTTTTAGTAATTTGGGTTTGGAGGTGATCAAATAATATTCTGTTTTAATATTAAATGTTTCATAGGAAACAAATCATAGGATATTTAACTTGTTTTTGAAATACATATAGCTGGTTCTACGAATGGTGGTAAATATTTAAATATGGAGTTGATATACCAATATATTCTCTGTACAGTGTACATATATACTTTATGTTAAGAATCGCTGAACTTTAGTTATATTTTTAATATTTTTGTTTTCTTTTTTTAATAAAATACTAAGATAATATAGAATACTTGTTTTATTTCTTAATAATCATTGAAAGAACGAGTCAAATTATAATTGACTTCAATAACTCTAGTAATTAAATAAATCTACCCGATTAATGGAGTAATTTAAATATTGCATTTTCGAGTTCTTTGGTTAAACGAATAATGAAAAAGTCGAATAAAACAAACACATTTATACTCCTGCAAACTAATGATTTTAAAACTATTGGAAAATAACATCAACTGTGTGTTTTGTTTTATACCCTCCACCACCATAGCTTGTTGGGGTATTACGTGTATCACCCTTTGGAAGTCGTTCCTTTTACTAGTTACATTGAGTCAGTCATCTGATAAAAATTTTTACTATTCAATTTACTAACCACCTGACTAGTCACTTTAACATGGTGATATCCTAGGAAGAAGTGTATTGGCACCAAAGGACCAAAAGGTGGCGATATTGTAACTAGTACGAAAAAGTCAATTCATAGAAATCATTTTACTGGTGAAATTGAGTCAGTCACCTGACAATCTTTTTAACTGGTCACTTTACCAATTAGGTGACTAGTCACTTTAATATGGTGATGTCCTAAGAGAAAGTCTATTGACACTCCAGGACCAAAAAGTGGCGATATTGTGACTAGTACGAAAAAGTCAATTTAAAAAAACACAAATGCAGAATAATTTATTTCTTTAATAAATTTAAAATTCTAATTGGCAAGACTATGTTTTTTATTATATAAAATAATTGAGAGGTAATCTATTTCTATTGGATGTATTTCACGTGTTTAAAAAAAAACACATTTAATTAATGTAGTACGCATAACATAAAAATATAAAAAAAAAACATTATTAACTTTTTTCTTACAAAATAAAATACTAAAGACTCTGTTAAGCACCAAGGAGTCAATAAATTGATGTTTAACACTACACACGTTTAAAAAAGATGCATCAGAGCCAAATGTCCTACCATGTATTTATTGCCGTTAGTCAAGTAACCCAACATGTACTGCCAATGGATGAACTATTTACTTTTTTTACGTTTTTGTGACCTATAAATAAATCCACTCGCCACCCCCACGCTCACTAAAGGGTCAATAAAGTATAAATCGCCACCTCCACGCTTTCCAAAGAGTCAATAAATGGTGCTATCGCCACCTCAACGCTTTCTAAAGAGTCAATAAAAGGTGCGATAGCTTAACTATCGCTCACAAAATATGCGAAGTTAGGGTGAATAAAAAAACGTACACATTTGAATGAGTTAGGTGGGTAGTCACAAATGAACTTTACTGTACAAAAGCGGGTAAATTGACACCAAAAAAACTGCTGGGTTATGAAAATTTTATGAGAATCGGTACATAATTTACCGTAGCTCCAATATAAACCCACTTCCAGGAATTGCCATAAAGTGCATAAAATCATCTAGATGTTGTTATCAAAGCATTATTCTATATTTTTATATTATATTTTACATTAAGTAAAAGTGTTGGTCTACAACTGACTACAGGTCTAATATAAATCCCCTCCCAGAATTTTTTGCTCATACACAATGGTATCTTCTTTTCTCGTTTTTTTTTTATCATATCTTGAAATTTTTTTATCTACCTTTTTTTTTAGTTGTGGCAAAAAATAGGAAGTAAATATTTTATATATTAAGAATCAAGCAAAATAAAATTATATAATTATTTACTATTTATACCCTATACCACCAAAAGTAGATGGAGTATAATGCGTTTGTGCTGATGTTTGTAACCACTTGAGATTCTTTAATAACAACCTCAGAACTAGTGGTATCACAAACAATTCTGATACTAATGAAGTAGAACCTATTTGTGATTCTAAACTCGTTTGAAGGAATGTTTTAGAGAACTAATTCCGTATGACTTCTACATCACTTCTGAGATCAAATTACTAGTTCTCAAATGACTTCCTAGAACTGTTTAATTAAACTTGTATAAAAAATTCCAAAAATTAAAAAAATTTTACAAAATTAAATTAATTTTAAAAGTATCCATTAGGAAACAGCCCATTAGAATAAAAAATAAAAAACTGGTTCTGAAACCGTTTTCTGTCGCATCTATCGAACTACTTCTGAATGTAGTAATTTCGAACAAAAATCATTGATAAAGAACTAGTTCTAGAACCGTTTCATTGTTCTGGAGGTGACAATTTTAAACAAAAATCATTGGTCGTAACGCCAAAGTAGAACAAATACAGGATATTTTCATGTGTTCTGGAACTAGTTGTAGAACTAATTTTTCCTGGGTTGTTATTTTTATACCTACCATCATAAAAATGGGGGGTATATTGATTTTGTCTTTCCGTGTGTAACATGTCGAAAAAATCATTTAAGACCCCATAAAGATAACATTCTCGCTTGTTTTTTATTATAATATATATTATTATATATTAAATATAAATACTAACACTGCAATTTATGATTGTAAATAAGTATCAATTCAATTCTCTTAGTCTTATGTATTTGCAATTATTTAATAGTTTCTAAACTTTTTTCCCAAACTACTAAAAATTTTAATTAACAATCAATATTTTTTGCTAACCAGAAGTTCCCCAAAAAATTATAGCAATTATAATTTTTTTTTTTATCTATTAGAATACAAGTAAATTCAACCATTAGATTTACTACTGGATTTATTTATTTGTTTACGTTTATTTTTACAACCATAAAAATATAATTTAGTGGTTAATTTATGGGAATTTGTTTTTGTTTTCATTTTTTCTAACCAAAACACTCTCAGGTTGTTTATTTAAATTTGTTCATTTGTAAATTGTGTGCAATTTTTGCTTATAAACGTTTAAATACTTTTTTATGACACCAGTTTATTTTATGGTCAGTTTATAAGCGGTGGTAAATATGGATTTATGGCATTTGTACACAGAGCAAAAAAAAGTGCAAATATATAAGTTAATTTCAGTTTCTCTCTAAAGAATTCAATTAAAGAATTAACCTTTTTAAACCTCTGCTAATGACTTCATAAGTTTACTTTTAAATATTGGTATCTATTACATTTAAAATATTTCTTTCATTCTTTAAATTCTCATACATTCTTAAGTATTTAGGAACCAGAAATAATAATAATTTGATTATTTTTTTCTTTTAGAAACTATGTAGAAAATAAAATCAATCTTACCAAACTAAATAATAGTTCTCTTCAATCAATATACATATATTGCTTTTAAACCGTTCTGCTTCAATACCCCAACAAAAGTGTTTAATTTTAAACAATTTGTAACGCTTGACCGACCAATCAATACAAAATCAAACGCTTCCCAAATAAAAAATAAACGAACCACACACACACGCACTGTAATAACGCATTATGAATTATTTAATTTGAAATAAGAAATATATTACAGCAAAAAAAAAGGGCTTGAAAACATCTTTTTTTTTATATGGGTTCTTAAAAAAAGGGTGTAGTTTTAAATAAAAAATATTTTAAATATTTAAGAATCTTTAAAATTATAGGAAATAAATTAAATTCACATTAATTATACTAATATGTCAACAATTTATCCTATATAATTAAATAATGTTAACTTTTTTTGTTATACTGTGATCAACAAATGTATCAGTTTTAACTAAGAATTTGGGAACATTTATGTTTATCTTATAAATATGAGTAGTAGGAAGGCCACATAAATAATGCATATTGATGAGGGGAATAAAAAAAAAAATATTGAAAAAAAATCAAGATTGGTCATCTGTTTAGGGGTTTTATTAATTCATTTTGAACCAAAATTTTTTTGGAGTATTTTTATACCCTACCATAACCCAGCAAAAAAAGAACTGAAATTGTCATGATTTTAAAATTGTGTTGTCATTAGAAGGAAGTACTTAGTGGTGAAAAAGAGCTGCAGAAGTTCTTTTTTTAACCCATGGTTGTCATTGGTAGGATGTTATTCTTTTATAATTCTTGTTCATTGCTTTTGAATCACTTCTCTTAAAACTATGTTTATAAATTTTTTGAATAAAAATTCTGTTTTTGCCCTATTAAATAATTATAAAAATGCTTTAAAATTTTTGAAATTTAAATTTTGTAAGAAATTATTACCATTTTTTCCCGCTAAAAATTCATTTATTTTCACTTTTTTGGAAGTTTAAAATATACACTTAGATCCGCTTTTGAAGTTTTGAAAATGTTCTTTTTTTGGAAGAACTTCATAGCTTTTTGCTGGGAAGTGGCTGGGGTATAATGCATTTGTGCTGATGTTTTTAATGCACACAAAAAAATCATCGGATCCCTACTTTAAGGTATAACCAAGAATCACTTCCTAAGTCGATTTAACGATGTCCGTCCATCCGTCCGTCTGGTCGGCATGTAAACTTTTGTGACCAAAGTACAGATCGCAATTTTAAAGATACCTTCATGAATTTTGGCACAAGGACGAAACCTATTGAAATTGGTTATAATCGATCCATTATTTTACATATTCCCTATACAAATGTCCTCCCGGAATAAGACTTTTAAAATATTAATTTGCTAAACGTGTATAGCTATTTTAAAGAATTCAGCAATTTTGCATATTTTTTTATAGCGGATGCTGGCGTTATAAATCAATTTTAAACTGAAATAAGTTGCTATGTAAAATTCTATTCACACAGAAAATATAATTTCACTAAAAATATTCACTTTCGGGTGATTCCCGAAATGGGGACTTATATGGGAGCTATGATAAATTATGGACCGATCTTTGTAAAATGTTGCACTATCATTTATGCTTATATAAAACTTATTTGGGTCGAATATTAACTTTTAATGGGATTTATGCCCGTTAAGTGATTTTCTGAAAAGGGGTTTATATGGGAACTATGGGTAATTATGGACCGATCTTTTCAAAAATCGCCACACTTATTTGGACTTATATAAGACTTATATGTGCCAAATTTCATTAAAATATTTCTATATTTAAGGGATTTATGATCGTTAAACCCTTTTCCGGGAGGACATTTGTATGAGGGCTAGGTGAAATAATGGACCGATCATAACTAATTTCAATAGACTTCGTCCCTGGAACAAAGGAAACCTGTGTACCAAATTTCATACATTTTGGTTTAAAATTGCGACCTGTAGTTTGATTACAAGGTTTACATGGACGGACAGACGGACGGACATCGTAAAATTGACTCAGAAAGTGATTCTGAGCCGATTGGTATAAATTAAGGTGGGTCTTACACCAATATTTTTGGGTGTTACAAACATCAGCACAAACGCAAAATACCCTTCCCACCTATGGTGGTGTAGGGTATAAAAATGGTGAATTTTGCAATAAATGGATGAATATGAACAACACTACATCACTAAAAACTGAATTTTGCAGATTTTATAAGAAGGTTTAATAATTATTAAATCGCTAATATATCCACGCATACTTAACATATAGCGATATTTTTAATTTGTGTTTTAGATACAGCATTGTAGAGTACATAAATGCAATCATTTTTGATTTAGGACTATAAATAGAATTTTGGCAATTTTTTAAAAAAATTTTTATCTTAAACCGCCATTACATTAATGCCGTTCGGTAAAAGTCATTCTGTGTTCCACTAGAACCAAGGAATATTGGTACTAAATATCGTTGATGTGCCATTTAAAAATTTTCGATATTTTTTTGAACATCAAAAGTAAACGAGTTTGAAGAATTTCCCATATACGGAGGGTTATTATCATTCTGGTAGAAAAAATTTTAGAATTCTAAAGATAATTTTTTTACTTACTAATAAATAATAAAATAAAGCGTGATTATCAAAATTCGGATATCACCTTTACCTGAATTAAGTGCCATTTTTGACCAAATTAACACGAATGTATGGGCGAACGGATATTACCATTCTACCAAAAAAAAATTTAAAGTACTAAAAATGATTTTTTTTACCTATTAATAAAAAGAAAACGTGATCATTAAAATAGTTTCGACCCCTTTTACCCCAATGTGCGCTGGAAGTCAACTAAAGACAAATGTAAAAATTGTTTTTATTATTTTTCCTTTATATACGTCATTAAAGGCTCTGATTCTATGATTTTATAAAGTAACACTATGAACAGGCATTTTTTGTATAAAATTTCATTAAAATCTGAGATATCAAATTCGATTACTGTCCACTTTGATATGAATTCAACCATATGTTTTTTACACCACAAAAATGCCTAGTACATTCATTATATATGTATAAATATTAATGTATTAAATATCAAGCATTAGCTTAATTATTTTTTGTTTTTAAAAGTCCACCCTCTAATGCTTAAATTCTGTCAACACTTCGATAAAGATAGAATCTAAAAACTAAAATAAAACTTGATAATCGTTTTATTTCAGTTTTAGTTTATTTTATGTATATTAGGGTTGTTGCTATCTGTGTGGACAAATATTTCTATTAACATTATATTCTTCTTTAATATGTAAGGCGCTGTTTGGTATGTCTTACTTGTCTTCAGTAAATCTGAAATTATTTTACTTCTTTTTATTGATCCTAAGATTTTAAGTTCCTTTTTTTTTTTTTTTTTTTTTGTCGAAACCAAATTTTAGAATCTTGGCAATATGTAATCTCTGTGCTGAATTTGAGTATTTATACCGATTACTCTAGAAAACGAAATTATCGTTCAGAATCCCCGACAAAATATATTATACGTGAAGATACTTCACTATGAGAGAAACAAACTGGCTTAAGCAAAGCCAGAAGAAACGCTGGCACCCTATTATATATTAGTTTAATGTGTCGAATATTTAAATAAATATATGTATGTGGATATAAATTTATGTAGAGCTTAAAAATAAATATATGCATTGTATTCATATAAATTACAAACTTAGCATATGTAAACATTTATATAGTAAATTAAATTTATTAATATAATATTTAAATAATTAAAATATTTATATTTGTAAAACATAATATATGAATATCAAACTTTTTGCAGACCATTAAAATAGCTAGCAGCTGTAGTTTAAATTTTTCAAATACATACGTAGAACTTCTATTAACTCTGCTCCAAAAAAAAGTTTAAGATCTTTCAATAACCAATAATCAAAATATTAATGAAGCACATTTAAAACTACATTTTACTGCCTTAAAAACCATATTTTAATTATCATGCTAAATTAGTATCTAACATTGAAAATCATTATTTTTGTCTATAAAATTCTCTTTAGTTTTTGAACATACTTAATTATGTGGGTTAATTTGAAACCAATAATTATTTCAAAATTAATTTGTCAAGTCAAGTAGTTGTTGTAATAGAATATTTTAACACAATTTGACAAATGTTCATATTATGCAAATACTGAATGTTTTTATGTGTCTAAGTGTGTGTATATATGAGTGCAACAGTATTTGTCTAACAAGGAAAGACAAAGTTTTTCATTTAGTCATTTGTGGGCAAATGAATGATGTTAAATGACAAAGACGTCAAAGAATGTTTAAACATTTAAGTTCAATGGTATTTGTTACCAAACAAAACAATAACAGAAATACAGCAACAACATTAACAAAGTGTGAAAACATTAATTTCGTCATTCATTAACAACAAAACAAACAAAAAAAAGTAACAAACAATAATATAAGTAGACACAAGCCAACAATTGTTAAGGCTACTTGATATCTAATATAGGCATATAACCCAGCAAAAAATATTGGTGAAATAGTTAAGGTAAAAATTAAATTAATAGCTATAAAGCTTTTTAAGAAGTACTAAAGTAAAAGTTTACTCTTAGCATAATTATTTACAGAATAGTGTTAAAAGGACAACTGATTATTTTTTTAACATGTCAACATTTATGTTAAAAAACAATGAATTTGTCTCTCAACGTCGAACTATATATACATATAAACAATTTTAGCAAAAAATCCTCTTTAAACTGCCATTACCTTGTTAATGTGCATTGGTTTTACTATTGGTCTTTTTTTATAGAAATTTGTATTCTAAGAACTAGTGAAGCAATGATCTCTCTATATTTCCCTTAAGCTTTACTGACAATTTCAATCGAAAGCTCATTACCACAAAAAACTTTTTGATTGCATATTTATTTTATTTCAGCAATAAGTTTTCTTGCTTAATTAATAATTTTCTGTAAATATAAATATTTTATTTCAAAAAGCTTTACAGGACGCTTTAAAAAAATATGTTAATTTAAACTATTTTTAGTTCAGTAATGTTTGCTTCTTTAAACTTTATTATAAAAAAAAAAGCTTTCTAATAAATCCTCATAACAAAAATCAAATTTTAATGCTTTTTTCTGATCTGCTAATATTTTTATATTAGTCAATTAAGCTTTAAACGATTTTTAGAATTTATGCTGGTATACAAAAATACACTTTGTTTAAACTTAACTGTAAGTTAAATAAGCTTTGTACTTACTTGTCTTTCATCATATATTTATTGGTCAAATAAATTTTTCACATATAATACTTTTCTGTAAATCCAAAATTTTACTGCGAAAAGCTTCAGAGGAAACTTTAAAAGAAACTTATTTAAGCTATGTTTAACTCAACTTTTGCTTCTTTTAAAACAAATTATTGTCAAAAAGTTGTAAAAAATCTTTAAAACAAAAATCTAGTTAATGTGTTTCTTAAAGCTTAAAAATTTTTAATTCGTTGAATATTTATCTTCTAGTAAAATAAACCGTACTCTAAGCTTTTAATCAAATTTATTAAATCAAAAAAACTTTTGCTGGTATACTAAAAATATTATACCCAACGTCTTAGATTGCCTAGATTAACAAAGAAATGACAAGACAAGACCATTCATAAACAAGATTTACAATTGTTTGCTCAGTCTTGAAAATAATTGTTTGTACGTGAAATTCATTGATAAATATAGAAAAAAAATTTACTCACATACTCGTACTGCATTAATTTACATACATTTAGTTATAACAACAAATATTCATTTTCTGCCAAATGTTTTATTTGTTTTGAATATTTTGTCACCACAATTGAAAAATAATTGTAAAAAAATAAAAAAAGACGTGAACAAGAAAAAAAACTGGTGGAAGAATTAATGTCTAATGACCAGAAAAACATTTTTCAAAAATAATGTGTTGTAAGTATGAGGGTGTGACACATAATTTTGGCCAATGAAACATTACAATTTATTTTGTAATATTTGACCATAATTCTATTTTTTTTTTTTTTTTTTTTTGTATGCAATTAACGAATAAAATCTAAAAATTTTGTAAAATGACATTAATTAATTTATGTTTCTTCAAAGAGAAAAAATGCGAAAAATTATGGTTATAAGTATGTAGGCCAAAATCTAACATAAAAGCCGAATTAGAAATTATAATTACTTATCATGTATCACTTGCACCTGGGGTCGAAATCCTTGTAGTTAGAAAATGAAATAACAACATAAAATAAGAAATTATTTAATTTTCAAAATTTTTACTTTTTGTTTAGTAGCAATTTTGTTAACCGGTCTATCTGAAATCCATACTGGAAGAAATGGTTATTCTAGAGACTACATAGCTGGTGCCACAGAAGTCAGAATCAGAATTATAGTCCCAGCTAGATACTAATACGATCCTTTGACGAATATTTTGATGGCTGTTAATTAAAGTCAAATTGCACAAAAAGATTATTCTGTCACTGCCGTTTTACATTGCATTTAGGTTTTGCGGTTTCCCGTGATATTTTGTTTCCCGGGAAACGGGAATCAAAAATTCGATTTCCCGGGAATTCCGGGAAATTTAAATTTCAAGAAAAAATCAATGATTTTTTATAAAGAATGCAATTTTTTCTATTCAATACTATAAAACAACATTATCGTACAAAATTTCGCTGTCGTACATGCTTTTGTTGAAGTCATATCAGAAATATATATATATACCCACAATCTCTTTTTCTAATTCTACGTTATATGGGAGGGGCGGTAAAGTGGACTGACCACGCCCATTTTTGGTTTCCTAGTTTATATAGATCCCCGAACTATACATACAAAATTTCTCTGTCGTACATGCTTTTGTTGAAGAAATATCAGCAGGAAAGTATTTAACGGACACGCTGTGTTTCTAGTTTTTAGCCCATAACTGTTTATTAACCGATTTTGCCCATTTTCAATCCCAAAAAAACCTTAAATAGGACAAACAATTGTGCCAAATTTCGTCCCCCTACGTTGTCCCGTTCGAGCCCTTTCCTGCTTTCAACAGACGGACGGACATAACTAGATCGACTCAGAATCTAACCAGGACCCAGAAAATATATACTTTGTGGGGTCTTAGATGATTCCTTCGACATGTTACACACGGAATGATAAAATCAATATACCCCCCATCTTTTTGATGGTGGGTATAAAAATTCATAGTCTTAAATTCTTTGAAATTTCTTTGAAATACAAATAAAAACTTTGAATGAAAATAAATATTTAGTTTTTGGTACTAAGAAGAAAGTTTCAATTAATACGAAAGAAGAAGATATAGTCGGTCAAGTCCGACCATATAATACCCTACACCATTTCGATCCATATAATTTAGTTTTTACTTTTATACAATTTATTTGTGTTCCATGGGATTTATGCATGTTAAAGTGATTTTCGGAAGAGGGGCTTATATGGGAGCTATGGTCAGTTATGGGCCGATCTTCATGAAACGGATTTGTGCTTATATAAAACTTATTTGTGCTAAATTTCATTAAAATATTCCTATTTTTAAGGCACATATTAGTGTTAAAACTCTATCCCGGGGGGACATTTGTATGGGGGCTAGGTGAAATAATGGGCCGATCATAACCAAAAAATCTTATGTACCAAATTTCATAAAATTATCTTCAAAATTGCGCCGTTTATTTTGCGCACATGCTTTACATGGACAGCCAGCCAGACGGACGGACGGACATCGTTAAATCGACTCAGAAAGTGATTCTGAGTCAAACGGTATACTTTAAGGTGGGGGTCCGGAGATTTTTTCTCTGCGTTACAATTTCTGCACAAACACATAATACCCCAACCACCTATGGTGGTGTAGGGTATAAAAATTAAGAACGTTGATATACGATAAAAAATAAAATAACATTCACACATGAATTTCCAAATAGTTTGATGTTTACTTTCTTAACAAATTGTTTTTCGTGTTCTCGTATTTTTGTACATTTTTGAGAGAAACATCAGCCTTTTCACATTTCACCCAAAAAGTACGGGAACAAACTTATTGAAAAGAAAAAAAAGTATATATAAAATATTTAAAAAATATAAATATTTCTATTAAATTTGCAGAAGATTTGAATTAACAAAAATTCGATGATTTCTTTATAAATTTATTCAGTAGAAATATACTTTTGTGAATGGTGTTATGGAATGAAAAATTAGTATTTAAATGAAATTTTAAAAAGGTACATCATCATTAAATGTTTAAAAGATTATAGAAATATAAAGTTAAAAACTCGTGTATTCGGAATGTGAATGGACAAAATAAAACTTTTTTTCCTAGTGAAAAGTAGTCAAATAGGACTTTTCATCAGCGCACCGATGAAATGTTTTTCAATAATCTTAAATATCACTTGTATCTAATTTTATTTATATTTCGCATTAGAATCTAAAAATGCCTTTAGTTAATGTACAATTTTCACTTCGGCGATACAAATAGTAACATTTTTTCCTATAAGATTATAAAACTATGTGAATATTAAATTTCCCGTTATTCCCGGGAAAATTTCAAAAAATTCCCAGGAATTCCCGAAGAAAAATTTCCGGGAATTCCCGGGATTTCCCGCCCGGGAATTCTCGGGCCCCAAACCCTAATTGCATTACATATTAACAACAGTACAATAAGTTTTCAAGTGGCCTCAATCCATAAATTAAGGGTGCGGATCTCGTTCAGTATCAAGAACATCATGGATTTTATTCATTGTGCGATGCTCATAACTTTGTAGTAGATAAATAGTTTTATACATTAAAAATTAAGCAAATATACCTATCTAAAATTAAAGATTAATATATTTTAAACTAATCCTAAAAATATTTCAGTTCTATTATTTCATTCACGTGAGCTGGACCATTTTTAAAACACCTCCAAAAAATAAAATAAAATAAATAAAATACTATTTTATTAAAGTTTTAATATTTCGGATATTTCTTATTGTAAATTTAAATAATTTATTATATTTTTCAGAAATTCATTGATATTTAAATATAATAAATAATTCTATACAACTTAATAGGCAAAAATTTCCGATTTAAACTTTGGGTAACTAATAGGGTGATCGACTTCGTTTTCCAACCGCAATTGTTTCTCAGTCAATATGATCTCAGTTTTTTCAAAATGTTCATTTTTCTAATGTCTAATGTCGAACAAGTTTTTAAACACAAAATAGCTTTTCTATTTCAAAAAACATGTACTAAATACTGATATTTGAATCGAAATTTATGAATATTTTTCAAATACCACCTGTTAATAGACCACTGTCAAGTTTTGAGCAAGTGTCGTCATTTACTTTGCGTTTAGTAGCTGTTCAAAACATACAACCTCGTGTATTTTTCTAAAAATGGAAAAAAGTGAATTTCATGTGCTCATTAAACATTATTTTTTGCGAAAAAAAACCGTCAATCGATAAATACTATGGGGAATCTGCACCATCGATTTCAATGGTAAAAAAGTGGTTTACTGACTTTCGTTGTGGTCGCACAAGTAGAAATGACGCTGAACGTTCTGGACGGCCAATTGAGGTCAGTACACCCGAAAATATCGAAAAAATCCACGATATGGTGTTGGCCGACCGAAGAGTAAAAGTGCGTGAGATTGTTGATGCCATGGGCATTTCATATGGCTGTGTGGTTTCGATTTTAAATGATCATCTGGGTTTAAGAAAGTTGTCAGCAAGATGGGTGCCGCGTTCGCTCTCAATTGACCATAAACGTAAACGTGTGACAACTTCAAAGGATTGTTGGAGTTGTTTAACCGCAATCCGAATAAGTTTTTGCGGCGTTTTTAAACTGTGGTTGAAACATGGATCCATTACTGTACTCCGGAGACCATGCAGCAGTCTAAACAATGGGTTTCTCCAGGTGAAACCCATTTGTCGGTCAATAAGGTGATGGCAACAGTTTTTTGGAATGCACGCGGGATAATCCTCATCGATTACCTTCAAAAGGGAAAAACAATAAATGTCGAATATTACGCCAACTTATTACACCGATTTAATGAGGTTTTAAAAAGAAAACTACTTCATATGGCCAAGAAAATATTCTTCTTCATCAAGATAAAGCACGGTTGCACACGTGTGCAGTCTTAATGGCAAAACTCTATGAAATGGGCTACGAATTGGTACCTCATCCGCCATATTCTCCGGATTTAGCCCCTAGTGACTACTTCCTATTTCCAAACCTAAAGAAATGGCTCGGTGGAAAGAGATTCAGCTCCAACGATGAAATTATTGACCAAACAAATGCCTATTTTAAGGACCTCGAAAAATCCTATTTTTTGGAAGGGATACAAAAACTGGAAAAACGTTGGACTAAGTGTATTGAGTTAAAAGGAGATTATGTTGAAAAATAAATTTTTGTTTTTCAAAAAACACTGTGTTTCATTCAAAAAGTCACGGACTTATTGATCCGCCCTCGTAATTATAAAAGTCCTAGTTTTCAAAAAGTAAGATTTTATCCAACATTTTTCATTAAAAAAAAAAAAAATAAATAAAATAATTTTTAAATTTTGACATTTTTCAAAATAACAATATAACAAATCATTAGAAAATAACACACATATTCACAAAGTGTATTATTTTTTAAAAAGTATTATTTTTCTTCATATAAAACTTTAACAAATAACACAATAACGGGGTTGTGAATTGGGTAATTGTCTTTTGCCACAAAACCTAATAAAACATAAATTTTTATTACTTTGTTTTACAATTGAAACAATAAAAAATAGCTAAATCAAAACAAAAAAATATTTGGCATTTATTTTTATTTATACAAATAGTTCATTGTCCATATGAATATGTCAATATTACTTCTTCAGATGACAACAATTACAACAATACATAGACTCACATTAGACTAGTCACACAAATGTGTACTTTTCAATATTTGAAAGATTTATGCATTTTTTTAAATATTTATTCAATACATGCATTTGGTAAGTAAATCATGTCTAATATTTACAGACGACAGACAGCAAGCGACAGTCAAGTAAAAGTTTTCAGGTTGTTGTTTATATTTTATTTATTTTTATACCCTACACCACCATAGGTGGTTGGGGTATAATGCGTTTGTGCTGATGTTTGTAACGCACAGAAATAATTATCGGACCGCCACCTTAAAGTATACCATTCGACTCAGAATCACTTTCTGAGTCGATTTAGCGATGCCCGTCCGTCTGGCTGTCTGTCCATGTAAACCTTGTGAACAAAGTACAGGTCGCAATTTTAAAGATATCTTGATGAAATTTAGCACAGATAATTATTTTGGTACAAGGACGAAGCCTATTGAAATTGGTTATGATCGGTTCATCATCATTCATTTCACTTGGCCCCCATACAAGTGTCCTCCCGGAATAGGGGTTTAACGATCATAAATGCCGTAAATATGCAATATTTCAATGAAACTCGGTACAAAGGAGTTTTATATAAGTGTCAATCTTTGTGCCAAATTTCATCAGGATCGGTCAATAATTGACCATAGCTCCCATATAAACCCCTCTTTCGAAAATCACTTTAACGTGCATGAATCACATACGAATAATAGTATCAAGTTAATATTCAACACAAATAAGTTTTATATAAGTAGAAACAACATTGGCAAAATTTATGAGAATCGGTCCATAATTTACCAAAGCTCCCACATAAACCCATTCCCGGGAATCATCCTAAAGGGCAAAAAATCATATAGATGTTAGTATAAATGCATTATGCTGTATTTATATAATTTATTTTATATTTAGTAAAAGTGTTGGTTTACAATTGGACACAGGTCTAATGGTGTAGGGTATCATATGGTCGGTCTTGACCGACTATAGTTTCTCTCTCGTTTCTTTTATAATTAATACAATTAAAATGTACTCTTATTTATATTGTTTTAAAAATTATTAGATTTTAATTAGAACATGAAATGTACATTTAATAAACTATAGCAAATAAAAAAAGTATATACCCTACTTGCTTTAGTTTGAAGTTTAAGTTCTATACTATTTATGAATCAATTTATATGGTCATACTTCTTTTATTAAACATAGAAATTTGTATAGATTGATGTTGCCATTTTTTAATTTCATTTATGTTTTTGACCTTATTTAAAATCTAAAATAGAAACTTCTCTTTGATTTTAAAATTATTTGTTTGATCGTATTACAAATTAAGATATTTAAAACAAATGGCCAACAATATTGGGTAGTGAAAATAAACTAAAAGTAAACTTATACAAAAGTTTACATGGCAACCAAAAAAATAAAACAACGTCCAGACATAGTACTTCTACTCCAAATAAAATGAGAAAGTCAAGGCAAATGTTATTTTTTTTTACAAAAGAATAACATCATCAGTTGTACGTTTACATACATTTAACAATATTTACAATAAATTTAATTAAATCTATTTCTAATCATCTGTTTTCTATTGAAACATCTGGTTACATTTTCATTAAAGTTTTGTACGATAAACTAAAAACCAACAAAAGAAAAAATCAAAGTTGGAAACAAAAACTCATTATTATGCTTGTAGTTGTTGTTTTATTATACTTTATTAGATTTGTTTACGTATTGGTGGTAATTGAAATTACATCATGATTCTAGTGATTGCCTTTAAATGTAAAATAGTAGAAAAAATAAATAAATGAATGAATCAAAAAGAAAACTTTATTTGTTTATAGTCAATTGTTTGTGTGTGTGGTTTTTTCTTCTTATTTTGGTAAAATCACCACAGACATCTAATATTAAATGTTTTACTAAATAAAGTGCAAAAATTGAATCATAATGGAAAGACACCAAGACCTCGAAAAGCAAATTCTTACTAAGTTAAAGTGATATCCAGCAAATAGCATTAAAAAATCTATGAGTTTTCAGAATAACGTACCTACATTAAAATTTCAGTACAAAGGACGAAGAAATACACAATTACATAAAACCGCTTCCATATATCTAGCAATATGCCAAAATCGACTTTTTATTGTTGAAAATGGTTCTTTAGGGCTTCAGCAGCAACTTTTGTTCTGCGACTTTTTCATAATTGCGTTATTTACAAAATTACCGTTATTTTTAGGTTATTGAAGAAAATCAAAATTTTGACCTTCAAATTTCCAGAATTCGACCAAATGATGTTTGGCAACTTTGTACAAAATCCTTTGGCGAGTATTTTTGCTGAACATATAAACTCATAATATTTGCAAATACAGGGTGTTTTGATGCATTTTTAATAAAAAAATAATTTTGCACCATCTAGCGGCAATAACTTGTACTAACTATATTCAGCAATTAGAAAGGTAATCTGAATACCTTTCCAAACAAAAATTTTTTTTTGAAAATCGGTTGAAAAATAACGGAAAATCAGTAAAAAAATGTTCTAAACAAAAACAGTGATACAAAGAAAACAACAAAAAACAATAACATTACAAATGTAAACAAGGGCGAATGTTGTATAAGAGATAGGCGGTAAAGTGGGAGAACCACGCCTATTTTTGTTTCCGTGTTTACATTTGTCCATGAAGTATTTGTACAAAATTTCTTTGACCTTTCACCTTATATAGGAGGTGGGCGCTAAAGTGGGCGGACCACGCCCATTTTTTGTTTCCAAGTTTATATCGACCCAAAAAAAGTTGTTATAGTACATACTTTTATTTAAGAGAGATATAGCAGAAAAGTATGAAATTAAGCTACAACGACACCCTGTGTTTCTAGTATTTTGCTCATAACTTTTTTGTTTATTTACCGATTTTGCTCATTTTCATTACGAAATAAACATTATATAAGATAAATATTTGGGCCAAATTTTGCCCTCCTTTGTTGTGCCGTTCGAGCCCTATCCTGCTTTCAACAGACGGACATGGCTAGATCGACTCAGAATCTAACCAGGACCCAGAAAACATATACTTTATGGGGTTTTAAATTAAAAATAGTGTGTATGGTCTTAATTACTACTGAATAATTCATTTCAGTAACATAAACTCCCGTTTTTTTGATATGCACTATATTTTTGAAATGAATGAGTAAAATTTTCCGAAAATAGGCTTATTTTTTTTATACGGCACAAATTGGACTGAATTTTATGCCTTGAAAGTCAACATAGTTGTTGATGACAATAATATCTAAAATTCTGTGATGTTGCTTGAAGCTGACATTCCTACTTCAGAAGTTATATATGAATGAAGGTAAAAAAAACTAATTGTTTTCAATTTTTTCGATTTTTTTAACATTTCCCAAATTTTCTCGTAAACGAAAAATGCGATCGTCACACACCACCGCAGAATTTTAGATATTATTGTCATCAACAACTATGTTGACTTTCAAGGCATAACATTCAGTCCAATTTGTGCCGCGTTAAATGTTAGCAGTAGTATTTTCTTACTTCCAAGTTTTGTTGTTGCCATTTTGTTTTTCTCAGTGTATTATTCCAACAATATCCGAAAATGGAAGATCACTACCTAGACTAACTATCTAACTAATAAAAACATTGAATTTGTAGCTGCAACATAAATAATGCGTTAAATTCATAAAAAGTAAAAAATCCAAGTTTTAAAGGCCACCCTATATTTCCGTTTTAGGACAAGTGAGGGACACCCTAATTAGATATTAAGGTAGCTGACTCTTCCCCCGAAGCATTAAAAATCATTCGGCATTCATAGCTTGAAAATGAAAAAGTACTTTTTTTTTGGCATATTGCTACATATAACTGAAATATTTTGGTATAATTTCTTAAAATATTTGTGATTAAAAAATTCAGCTTGGAATAAAAAAAGGTAATATAACTTTAAAGCTGCCAGCACTTCATGACTTCATGAGTCATATTAAGCATAGCAAAAGTTACATTCTGTATTTAGGTCTAGGGCAATGAATATATAGTAAATTGTCATTTTGTGTTTCACATGGTCAAAGCTGAAGCGCTTTCGCTTTGGAGGAGCAAAGTTTTTAACGGATCAGGGGAGTAGTAGATGGACTTCTAAAGTGTGTAATTTTTAAAAGATCGACAAAAACTAATAACTAATAAGATCAATATTATAAGAAAAATATATAACATGAATTCCATTCTCAAAAAAAAGAATAATAATAATAAATAATAATAATAATAAAAATAATATTTTTTAACGATTAAATAATTATTATTATAATATTTAATTGTTAAAAATTATTTTTTTTAGTTTTTGGTTTTTGACCTTTTGCCTTCCTTTTTTTTAGGTAAGAAGGTGGTGGAATCGAGGAGACTCAAATGATCTAATTATACACTGTTTCAAAATAGAAATTAAGAAGGAAAAAATTAAAAACAAAAAAAACGAGAGAAAAAGATATAGTCGGTCAAGCCCGACCATATGATACCCTACACCATTGTGTATAGTATAATTCGGGGAGCGGTCCTTTATTAGACTTGGAGTCAAATGTGGACCGATACTCATAAATGTAAAATAAAACATGCAGAATATTACGTTGATGGTGACATATACATGAATTTATTCACTTTTGGGTGATTCCCGAAATGGGGCCTTATATGGGAGCTATGACAAATTATGGACCAATCTTTATAAAATTTGGCACTATCATTTATGTTCATATAAAACTTATTTGTGTCGAATATTAACTTGGTACTAACATTTTAATGGGATTTATGCCCGTTAAGTGATTTATATGGAAGTGATTTATATGGGAACTATGGGTAATTATGGACCGATCTTTTTAAAAATCGCCACACTGCTATATTTAAGGGATATATGATCGTTAAACCCTTTCCCGGGAGGACATTTGTATGGGGGTTAGGTGAAATAATGGACCGATCATAACCAATTTCAATAGGCTTCGTCCCTGGACCAAAGGAAACCTGTGTACCAAATTTCATACATTTTGGTTCAAAATTGCGACCTGTACTTTGATTACAACGTTTACATGGACGGACAGACGGACGGACATCGTTAAATCGACTCAGAAAGTGATTCTGAGCCGATTGGTATAAATTAAGGTGGGTCTTAGACCAATATTTTTGGGTGTTACAAACATCAGCACAAACCTATGGTGGTGCAGGGTATAAAAAATATTGAAATATGCGATTGTTATCAAAAAATGTTTTCCTATAGCTCTACGTCACGCAGTGGCTCCAAAACGTTTTTTTTTTTTTTTAATAATTCTGTAACTTTTGTATATCTAATTTAATTTATAAATAATTTTATTATCTAAGAAAAGGTTGAAATATAGAGATTGATAATTTATGAATAAAAAGTTAGTGGAATGTAACTTGATTGCAGAATTTCTCGAAGGACTTAAAATTTAGCATTTTTGTGGTTTCTTTAAAACATAAATTTAATATTTAAACTTTAATAAAATGTAAACGAAGGGCAATATTTTATTGAAATTTTAGTATAATATGTATAAACTTGTCCTAAAATCAAAGAATTAAAAAAAATCCCGCTTTTTTACATGAAAATACCCAAAATCCCAATCCGTAAAAAACGTGTTAAAAAAATTTACTTTTTTCGTTGAAATGGTCACCCTGTCGTTATAAGGGGCCTCCGTCAAAAAATATTTTTTGGGTGTTTACCTTACATATAGAACTATATAATTAAAATAATCTTAAGTCGATCTTAGCTTTGCAATTGGAGAACTTAACAAAAAAAGAAAAACAAATTTCAAAATTGACAAAATTTGGATAAGGCTTGTGGGCAGACTTTTGCCCCAAACTGCTCGGAATTTACTTTACATGCACTTGAATTAAGATTTCTTTTGAAAACATTAAAAAATGACAAAAAACTTATTTTATCTGTGAATAAATATTGCCACCTTTTTGGAAAAAAACCAAAAAAAAAATTTTTTACATTTCAGATTAATTTAACTTTTTAACTTTTTTAACGGATTCATATTTTTATATGATTCTTAAAGCAATATTATTAAGAATTTTGTAAGAAATCTGGCGAATATTTACAGGCTATATTAAGCCCGCCAAGTTAAAAAACTAAAAAAAAACGAGGCTACAAATGAGGTAAAAATTAATTTCGACCCGAATATCCCTTAAACTAAAAGAGATAACCTACACATGTAAGCATATTTTAAGTAGAGATTTACAAGAACTATCAATATATAAAATTTCTTTTCTATTATATCATAAATAAATTTTTGGAGATTTAAAAAAAATAATACTTACATACACGAGATGGCAAATTTGGAGGGCCACCCGCTACCCTCAAAATCTGTACTCCTCAAAATCAACTTGAAAACATCTCACCTCTAACCATGTGAAATTTTATTGAGATATCTCCAACGGTTCAAAAGTTACAGAGTTATTTAAAAAAGCGTTTTGGAACCAATGTGCGTCAGCTCAGTTGCTTAAGAATTGTGCACATTAGGGTGGTCCAAAATTCGTTTTTACGTGCTACATTTACACAGTCTTTTACGTCGATGATTCTAGAATAAATCTTAAACATTTTTTCTCACCAATATCAATATTTATACATCAAAAATAGCTAATAGAAAGCATAAAATCGTCATTTTGATTAAAATAATTCATTCTATGAAATTTCGTAGTAATAATAAGTAAAACTTTACTAAAAAATTTAACATAAAATGTGCTTTTTTCATTGATATTAACTTTTTTCTAAAAATTACAAAATATGGACATAATATTTTTTCGTTTGATGTATAAATTTTTAATTTTGGTGAGATTAAAATTAAACACTGCGTGTTCAAATCATACACGAATATTAATACCAATTCAGTATTTTGTTTATTACTTTTCTATTTTAAATTTGTAGTCCTGATCACAACTGTCATGGATTTTCAATCGAAGTTTTCCTTCAATATATGAGAGGAGATGCTCATCATCTTACTGAAATCTGCTTAATACAGTCTTAGCGGACTTCTACTTTTGGGTTTTCTAATTTTATGTCTCGTATTTCTCTAGATTTGTTTGCCAGATCACTATTTCTTGAAAATTCGTTCATTACTTTTTTTCAGTCTACAAAAATTCCTGTACTCGAAAGTTGTGTTTTTTGAGGTATAACGTTTTTGCAGCAAATGAGCGATATAACAAAACTACAGCACTTTTAAATAAGGACTGCGCACGAAAAAATCCGTGCATGCAAATCTGCTTATAAGAACTAAACCAGTGGTTTTTAAGGAAATATCTGATATTTTCCAGAACTATTCTAATTAATGGTTTTATTGTACTCCGTTTCATTTTATGCTGAGCTTTTAATGTCTTTTAAATTATTTTTTACTACAGTCCAATATCATTCAATTGAACAGAGTTTCGGACAATTTGATGGATTAGACTCTATCGGTCCAAAATCTTACAATTTCTTTGTTACAAGTCCATTGTTTTGTTGTTGTAATGAGAAAATGCGGGAACAAGCCAGAAAATAGGGGATACACTAAATTTTATTAGGAAAGGGAGAAGTCTTTTCCAAAGGCATTAATTCACGTATATTTCTGTGTTAATGCAACCATTTTTTAAGAATGAAGTGCTTCATTCCTGCATATGCATATGACTTCCCAAATCAAAAACTTTCTTGGGAATTTTGATTTCTTTGATACACGAAATTTTTCTGCCATAATCCCTCTAGCACCTGCGACATAGAATTCCTGGCTAAGAAGTTAAAAAAAGTCACCCTGTGTGAACATTTCATCGTCTACTATACAGAAATAAAATTTCTGAAAAAATTCGTCCGAAGTACTTTCATGTTGCTTTTTACCTCCAAATTCTTGCTTGCATTTCTATTAGGATTGTTTTCTTGCTTTATAAGTCTTCAGGCTATATTTCCTTTCAAATTTTCTGATAAAGATTCAAAGCAATTAACTTTTTGTGACACTTTTCTTCCAGAGATGAAGTGAATTTCTCTCAAAATCCTTTCTATTTTGCCTGGGTCCTACAGCCTGAAGATACTATTTGTCTTCTATTACCAGGTTATCATTAAGTGATCATGACTTCTTTGTATAATATTATGACCCAAGAAACTGTATTTTGCAGAACAACAGCCTTCCTTGCAATTATTTTATATGACCAATGCAAGATTTCATGAAAAATTTGAATTATTTTAAGAAAAACCAATTTTGCTATTAACATGAAACTTAGCACATAGCAAGTGAGCATAATGGCAAATACAAACCAGTTAACAGAATTATTAATTTTTGACCACATCAAAAGTTATAAGCCCAAGAGCATACACGGATTTTTTCGTGCGCAGTCCTTATATCATAGATAATGGGAATTTTATAACACAGATTAATTACTTGAGAGAATTGTATAAATCTTGTGGAGAAAAACTTAACCGAATATAACCTTAAGATTCCTTTTAATAATTTTAAGCTACTTATATAGGCTCTAATGTACGATTGTAATTTATTTTGAATACAATATTAAAATTAAATTTTAGCACATCACAATATTGTGCACAAAAAACATCCAATAATTCATTATTTTATTGTTTTAATGTTATGAATTTATTTTGTCTTGTTGAGTAGAAAAAAAATACGTGATTTGTTTTAAAAATAAATTATATTTTTTGAGAATGCATAGACTTAATAACTACAGTGAATAATAAAAATTATCTCACAATAGAAAATTACCTAAATATAAATTTTTTAAGATAAATATAAACTAAATTATTACAACAATTCAATTAATTAATATTCGAAGCAAGTATGAAATATTATTATTTTTTTAATCTGAAAGCTTTTTGATCTTCTATTTTTGTTTTCACTGTATCATAAATAAACATACGCACATACATACATATATAAATATTAACACATATTGATATTTAAAATGTATTGATTTTTTTCTCCAATTTTTTTTTTTTTAAATTTAGGCTGAAATCTAACACTTTTTTCAATTAATATTTAATAAAAATTTATGAATTCAAATGATTTATGAACATTTATTGCAAAAAAAATCTTTTGTTTGCTTCTTTATAAAATTTGTATGCATTTTTAAAATAAAATAAAAAAAACAAAAAACATTCTAAGGATAAACTATATTGTTTCACTGATTGAATAATTTTCATTTAATTTATTTGAATTTAAATGAACTTGAAATTCAACTGTGTGCTAATATGGCATTTATTTAAAGTTTAATACACTATAATAGCAAAACACTATTATTTTAGAAAATATTAAAATATCTAAAGTTGCAAACAGATGTCATGCATTCATCATGAATAATAAATGTGATATGTAGCACATCATTAGATAATCATTTTTTATTTATTTATGTTTCAAATTGCACTACTGTGTTGCTAATAAGTATTCATGAATATAAGAAATTTATTATTGTTTATTAGTCAATATTAAAGTAAATATTATAATGAAAACATATGTACATATGCATATTGGCATTTTGCTAAATAACATCTGCCATATTCCTCACATACTCCCACCTTTTTAGAAAAACTACTTTCCATCAATCAATTTTTGAACTCTTAGTTTGGACACAGCTGACTGTTATAATATACTTTTAAGTAAATTACATATATTAAAATTAACAGATAGAATACACTGGTCGACAATAAAAATTTTTTCGAGCTCTTTCAAAAAAAAGTATGTAGACTAGATTGAATTCCGCATGCTAAAATCTAATCTGCTTTAGGCGTGTCTAATATTGTACCCTAAATATGACGATTACTCGAGTATATTTCACTATTTCTTGAGAACAGTATGCACGATTTATATAAATGATATACCAAGATATGCGGAACAAAATTAGCTTTAAACCGCTTTCCCATCAAATTTTTATCCGCTCAATAGTTTAGGAGATATTTTGAAAAAAATGTTCATGCAAAATTCAAGATTTCTTTTTTTTACTAAAACTTTTTAAAGTAAAAAGATCAAAAATATTTAAATTTATCACCTTTATCTCAAAGCTGGCAAAACTACGAGTAAATAAAGCCACGTATCATAAAAATTTATGCACAAATCTTGATTGGATAACCATGCAAAACTATAGCTAAATGGAAATATACTATTAGGCCAAACATTTTTTTTCCTCTTAAATAAAAAAAATAGGTGAATTAGATGGAATTCAACGTGCTAAATAAGAATCAGCATTTACTTTATTTTTATCACGCATTGATTTTTTTTTTTTTTATGAGCATGACTACCAGCGTTACCGTTGAGAATTTTTAAAAAGTGTCCAAAAAAGGGGATTTCAAAATAAAAAGTCGCCAAAAAAGGGGATTTGTTGAAAAAAAAGGGGCCAACTGCTTTAAAACCTAAAAAAAAACCTTTATTTGTTTATTTTTTATTTTGATATTTTGAGAAAAATTCAATTTTATTAATAAGAAAATAATTTATAATTATTTTACAAAAATTTTTATTATTGTAAAAATGATGATTTATTCACAAAAATAGTTAACATAAAATCCTCTTTTAATTAATGAAACTTCTGTACTTTTGTACGAGTCGAATGTATGGATCTACAATTACTGACTTAAGTCTGTTGGACAAACAATTTTTTATTATTTATAATTTAGTAAAAATTATAAATCCCGAAGGATTATAGTATTCATAAATCCCGAAGGATTATAGTAGTCATCGAATCTTTTTTTTTTTATTTTCTGAATCCAGTTCAAAAAGATTCGGCATATGATGATATAAATAGGTATTCATAAACTTTATTATTATTTTTAGTTATTAACAGTTTCAATTCATTTGTAAATACCCCGCGGTTTTTTTATTTCACTATACTGTGGAACAATCTCAAAATTATAAATTTGTTTAAATCAATATATAATGGGTCGATATATCTCAAACAACGTAGTTTCTCGACATTTAGCACATAGTCTTAAAAAGTCGCCATTTACAAAAGGGGCCAAAAAAGTGGCCAGGTGCTTGAAAAAGGGGCAATTGGCGACTAAAGTCGCCAAACGGTAACACTGATGACTACTATGACCCCGCCGTTAAGCAGTCACATTTGTATAACTCGAGAACAGTTTGTCCACTTAAGATAAATTGAACTTTAATATATAGCGACCTGAATTGTCTTTGAGCTGAATTTATATAATTTTGAATTTATATAATTTTTTTGTCCAGTTAATATTTCCGAAATTATTAGGTAATTAGTACCGAAAATTTTAAAATTTATTTTTTTGAAAATTTTGATCCATAACTCTGAAATTCTTGAGCGAATGAAAAATATTGTTGACATACCTTGAATACAATTTTCGTATGCATCTTTCGATGTATCACTTATCAAAATCGCGTAAAGGGTTCTTGAGTTATAGCCTAAGTTTGACAAACCATTCTCGAATTTTATAGTGTGACCGCTGAATAAGGTGATGATATTAGTCATGCACATAAAAAAATCAGTACCCGATAGAAAAAAGTGAATGCAGATTCTTGTTTAACTCGTCAAAATCCATCTAATCAACCTATTTTTGTTTTAAGAAAAAAATAATTTTTTATTTTTTTGCCCACCACTGTATTTCTACTGAATTGTATGTAACATGGGTATTTTTACTTAACTGTGAATAAAAATTAGATTTCTGCATCAATTTTGAAGATATATGCCTTATTTTATACGCAGTATTACCAGCTTTAAGATAAAGATGATAAACTGTAACATTTTAGATGCTTTCATTTATTAAAAGAAATTTTAGTAACAAAAAAATCTAAAATTTTGCATGAAAATGATTTTTTTCGGACACTTATTTCAAAATAACTCCGAAACTATTGAGCACATAAAAAAATAAGTTTGGAGAATTTGAAGATATTTTTAGTACGCATCTTTTGGTGTATCACTTTGATCAATCCTATACACCGTTCTTGAGTTATGAGGAAATATACTAGAGTAATGGCCTTACTATGGGCGAAATATTAGACACGCCCATAAAAAAAATTGCAGACCTGATGGAAAAAAACTGAAAGCAAATTCGTGTATAGCACATCAAAATACATCAAGTCCAACTATTCGTCTGTGGGTGAGGATTTTTTTATTGACCAGTGATATTTATTAGCAGTGTTGCCGTTTGGCGACTATAGTCGCCATTTGCCCCTTTTTCAACCACCTGGCCACTTTTTTGGCCCCCTTTTTATAAGGCGACTAAATGGCTACTTTTTAAGACTAAGAGCCCAAACACAACCAAACGGATTTCAACGTTGTTTTCCACTCTAAGAGAGAAATGCAAATTAAATGAAGACGGAATCCAGCAGCGGATTTCATTTATATTTTGTTTTTTGTTGCTTTATATTTTTTGTGTTTGGCAACAACAAAACTACATATATAACAAAATATTTATCTTTCTCTCTTAAATTCCATACATAAAAAATAAAAGGGAAATCTATCTATCTCTTTCTTTCTTATATAAATTTAATGTAAACTTATATGATTAATTTTGCAACAACGGCAACACTGACAGAGAGGGAGAGTGAGAAAATGAGAGCTTTTGAGAATCCGTTGTGAAATTAAAATAGATTTTAATTTCCAGCGGATTCCGCTGTGTTGTTTTAGTTGCCAAATCTTCATATAAAAATAATAATCCGCTAGATTGTGTTAGGGCTCTAAGTGCTAAATGACGAGAAATTAAATTGTTTGAAATTAATTTCAACAAATAAATTCTTAATTTTGAGATTGTTTTACACTATAATGATATAAAAGTCCGCGGAGTACTTATAAATGATCGAAACTTTTAGTAAATAAAAATAATAGTAAAGTTTCTGAACAGCTATTTATATCATCATATGCCGAATCTTTTTGGATTGGATTAAAAAATAGATTCGAGGAATATTTATATCCTAATTTATATTTTTACATTCCTCATAGCAATCCCTAGGGAATGTTTGTTTTTTTACTAAATTATCAAAAATAAAAAATAGTTTCTCTAACAGATTTCAGTTAATTCTTGTGGCTCCATGCGTTCCTTCCTAAATTCATCCGACAAGAATTTAAAAGACTGGAGTACGAGTGAAGAACTCGAACAAAAGTACAGAAGTTTAAATAATAAAACGAGGATTATATGGTAACTATTTTTGTGAATTTTTGCAATAATAAAAATTGTTGTAAAAAAATTATAAAATATTTTGTTATTAATAGAACTGAATTTTGTAGTTTTCTT
This sequence comes from Protophormia terraenovae, assembly GCA_951394005.1. Taxonomy (NCBI): domain Eukaryota; kingdom Metazoa; phylum Arthropoda; class Insecta; order Diptera; family Calliphoridae; genus Protophormia; species Protophormia terraenovae. Next base: position 108,793,567 of record OX596075.1, on the reverse strand, counting down.
ACAATACAAGATTTTTTTGTTGTCGTTGTTATCAAATAAACAAATTTTAAGGAGTTTTTTTAGGTTTTAAAGCAATTGGCCCGTTTTTTTTCAGAAAATCCCCTTTTTGGCGACTTTTTATTTTGAAATCTCCTTTTTTGGACACTTTTTAAAAATTCTCAACGGTAACGCTGTTTATTAGATTAAGTAACAAAATCAAATTTAAGTTAAATTTCTTTATGTTTCTTTTATTAATCTATAAGAAAAGAAATGAAAAGCTGACCATAAGGCTATAACTTATTCAACTAAAAACAGCTTATCAAATAAAAAATGTTAAAAACATTTTCAAAAAAAAATGACAAACTTGTTGATCTTTTATTGGTAACAGTAACTAAATAAAATTTAAATAAATAATAAAAAAAATTTACATTAATAAAACAAAATCCAAATACCACAAAATACACAAATACTAACTTCAATACTATCACTACAGACAGTAAAACATCACATCAATAACAGCAACACAAATTTACATGTTGGAAAGCAACAAACAAATTCAGTGTAGCAAGTAAGTTAATCAACATGTAAATCCCTTTTAATACAACAAAAACAAATTGTTTATGTTGAACAATAACATCAACAAGAGAAATGGCAAAAGGGAGAACAACATAACATCTACACGCATACATACACAGATTTTTTATAATAAAAGTCAAATTTGTAATTTTTTTTTTTTTTTTTTTATTACATATTATTTTGATAAACTTTGACTGAGTGACTACATGACAATAATGATGTACATGAAACACAGCATGAAGGGAGCACAGCAATATAACAATGAGAAAAAAATTATAATAAAGATTCTGTAGTAGTGTTTATTAAAGCTAACACGAATTTAAAATACGCTTTAAGTTATACTTTATAAATGCCTTAAAGGGAAAAGGACCTAAATGGAAAGTATGTTATAATTTTTTGCAATAAGCTTTAATAGGGAAGATATTTTGGGGAACATACATATATACATATGTAAGCTCAAGGGAGAGAAATATAAGAAGATGGTATTTTAATTTGTAAGAAAGCTTGCTATAATTTGCTGTAAACGAACTAGACGTGTCGCTTAAAACTTCAGTTTTCATTCCGCAAAGCAACATTACAAATTTATTACTTAGAAATAACTTTATTTTATATATTTAATCACATGCTAAAGAAAATTAATGAATTCATAAAATTAATACTAATAATACAAGTTCTAATGTTAAGCAAAAACAACTGATGAAATAACTACTCGTAATTCTAAAGAATAATGGTTATTTCAAAATGCTTCCTTAAAAGTACTTCTTCTTGTGAAGAACTTAAGACGATTTTTTTTTTGATTGCCCTTTCTATTCTGAAAAAAATTATATAAATTTTAATTGGGTCAGATATTCTTTTCTAATAATGTTGCTCTTAAATTCAAAATATATTATTATTATGTTTTTTCTTTAGTTACAAAATAAAACAATGACATGTCTAAATGATGTCCTCTTTCATTACTTTAGGTACGTTTGACTGTAGAGAAAACAATTTTGGATCACCATTACTACACGTTCTTAAAAGCATAACTAAAAAATGAGAAATTTTTTTAAAGTTTAACTTTAGATTAATATTTTTTTAATGGATTCATATATTGATATGATTCTTGCAGCAATATTATTTAGAAATTTGTAAGGAATCTGGCGAATATTTTAAAGCAATCTTAGTGGCAATATTAAGCCCGCCAAGTTCAAAAAACTAAAAAAAAAGACGAGGCCAAAAATGGAGTCAAAATACACATTTAAGCATATATTTTGTAGAGATTTACAAGGACTATCTATATTTTCTAGGAACCTATACTGCATCAAATGAACTCTAAAATACCTCAGCTCTGACCATGTGAAACTTTATTGAGATATTTCCAACGGTTCAATAGTTTTAGAATTATTTCTAAAAAAGGCGTTTTGGAACCACTATGTGATATAAAAAACCGCGGTGGATTTATAAATGAACTGAAACTGTTAGAAACCACAAATAATAAAATAAATCATAATAAAATTAATGAACAATTATTTAAATCATCAAATGCTTTTGATTAGGGATGTGCAATTAATCAATTAACAAATTTTCCGATTATTCGATATATTGATTAATCAAATAATCGGCTAACTCAAAGTTTTGATTAATCAAATTTCTGATTAATCAATTAATTTGGATTTTGAATAATCAAATCTGAATAATTTTATTACAAATATAAAAATTTAAATAAAACCAAAAAATCAAATTAAAACGAGAGAAAAAGATATAGTCGGTCAAGCCCGACCATATGATACCCTACACCATTGTGTACATTATAATTCGGGGAGGGGTCTTTTGTTAGGAGTCAAATGTGGACCGATACTCATAAGTGTAAAATAAAACACGAATACAGAATATTACGTTGATGCTGACATTTATATGAATTTATTCACTTTTGGGTTATTCCTGAAAGAGGGCCTCATATGGGAGCTATGGTAAATTATGGACCGATCTTTCTAAAATTTGTTCATATTTGGGTGTTACAAACATCAGCACAAACGCATAATACCCTCCCCACCTATGGTGGTGTAGGGTATAAAAATGATAGCAAGAAAAGCAATTACTAAACATTTCGAATGCATTAATACTAATGTAAAATGTAAAATATGTGGTAAGTGGCTGATATACAAAAGGACGACCTAATCTCTTTTATACCATATCACAAGAGTTCACAACAAAACTGTCGAAAAAGAAACGAATACAATAAGATGCAAAATCTAAACGAAAATATTGTCCAAAGTCAATACAAAGAACGGTTAAAGCCAATTCAAACCCAACGTATTAACGAAGTTTTGGTAAATAATTTTGCCGTGGATATGCTACCTCTTATATTTTCAGATAAAATCGGTTTTAAAAACTTTATAACTGTTGTGATTCCGGGGTACAATATTTGTGGAAGAAAGACTATAAGGAGTGCGATCGAAAAAATCTTAACATACGTTTTGCCTCATAACTGTTTTCGTTAGCAATATTAAAATTTTTTATCCAGTTATCATTGAAAAATACATCAGTTATTATTTTTAATAACAACCATGTTGATTTGTCGTGATTTTCATCAAAATGATTGACAAGAGAGATGTACGTGCTACAAGTTATTAAAATATTTCAAAAAAATTCAAATAGGTCCTACAAATAATTGGCCACAGAATTAAATTTCTGGCGTCAAACTGTTTCCAAGGTTATTAAGCAGTATCAGGAGAATTTGACCATTGATAGGAAATCTGGTTCGGATAGAAAAAAAGCTCCACATGGTATTGGGAAGGCCAGAAAATTGAAAGCATATTGAAAGGAACTCCAAAACGTCTGGTAGAAAAGCAGCCCGGTTAGCTCAGTGCTTTGACTATTTGGTGCGAAAATTTAAAGCTAGTGCAGAGTTGATAACAAATTAAGTTCAAAAAGTTCCAAACAGGAATGCTGCAAAAAATTTAGAAGCCAAGAATAGGACACGGAAATGAAAACCAAATTTTATAAAAAAATACTAATGTTGTATAATTGACGAAGAAACGTATGTGCTGGCAGAATTTTCGGAGCTTCTGTGTCAAAAGTTTTATATTGTTAATGCTCGAAGCAATGTTGAAGACAAGTTTAGGATACCAAAGCAGAAAAAATTCCTTAAAAAATGCCTGATATAACAAGCTTTTTGCAGTTGCGGCAAAACAGGAAAGTCATTTTTTACATTCGGATCTATAAATACCAAAATATACATCAAAGAATATTTGCAAAAAAGACTTCTTCCTTTCATAAGAGAGCACAATGTGTCCACCTATTTTTGGCATAATTTGGTATCATGTCACTACAGTACGAAAGCTCTGGAGTAGTACCAAAACAATAACATAGTTTTTGTACCAAGAGAGGTCAATTTTCAAAATTGTCCATAGTTAGATCAGTGGAGAGATATTGAGCTCTCGTTAAAATTGAATTTAAGAGCACAAAAAAGGTACCGAAGATTTTAAAAGAAGATGTGCACACTATTCCAAAAAAGTGACTGAAGCAACTATCAAATCTCTAACGGAAGCGTTACCAAAAATGGTCCACAAGTTCATAAGTTGTGGTTAAAACTATAAAAGTTATAATTTTCTGTGATCTGTAATAAATTATCAATTAAATAAAAAAAGAATGAAAACTCTAGGATCAACCGTTTTCATGTTATTGAATATTTATATGTTATTTATATGTTAAGATTTTTTCGAATGCACTCCTTAGCTGGAAATATAAACAAACTTTTTGTACAAGCCGCTTATAAGCTTACTGTGATTTTTAAAAGTGCAATTACGGTAAATATTACTACAGATGCTTGGACTTCAACTGCTGTAGAGTCTTACGTAACGATAACTGTCCATTTCATTAATAATGAGTGGGAATTAAAATCGTAAGTACAGCAAAAAAAATGTTTAATCATCATTAGAGAAATCTATAGATAAATGGAATTTAGTGGACAAGGTTCATGCCACAGTCCATTACAATGCTCGCAATATAACTGCTGCTGTAAGAGACTCCACCATTTTGGGGGAAAGTGTTCCATGTTTTGCACATACGGTGTAACTTTCAATCAATACTGCGATGGTACATATAAAACATTTATTAGACAAATGTTCTAAATTAGTTGGACATTTTAGACATTCATGTCTACAGACTGCAGATCTTTCAAAAAAACTCTGCGTTTAAAATTATGAAGAGACTCATTGAACATTGTTATTTCTGCTGTTTCCGGGAGTCAACATAATCAGGTGATTATGCATAATATATAGTTGGATTATTTGTAATTAATACATTTGTTTGAAATTTTAGGCCAAATAATACTTAGTGAAGAAGATTGGGAAGAAACAAAAAATATTTAAATTGCATTAGAAGCTTTTAATGTTGCAACTACTCTAATGTCGTCGGAGTCAAAGGTTACACTTTCAATGGTCCATCCACTGATAATTAAAATAAAACATAATTTTTTAAAAAATATGCAGTTTGACAGCGAACTAATAAAAAAAAGATAAAGAATTCAATTAAAAATGATTTGCAAGTGCGTTTTCTACATAAAACATCATATAGCGATATACCAACTTGTGTTTTATTAGCAGAAATTTGTAATTTAATATAGACTAAAATTTAAATAAAAAAAAAAAATTAAGAAAAATATTCAAATTTAATTATTCAAATTTGTGATTAATCAATTAATTATAATTTTTGAATAATCAAAATTAAAATTAATCGATTAACCTTTGTTATGAATAATCAATATAATTATTTAAACATGATTAATCAGAATGTTTGAATAATGGATTAATCTCACATCCCTAATTTTGATATTTTTTGTACCGAATTGGGAAAATTAAAAAACATATTCGATGAATGCTTATATCCTTATTTATACTTTTACATTCCTCATAGCAGTGCTTCTTTTTTTTTTCTAATTTATCACAAATGAAAAATAAAATCCAAGAGACTTAAGACAATACTAGTTAATCCATGTATTCAGAGTTAAATTGGTTAGACGGGCATTTCAAAAATGGAGTCCGAGTGAAGAGTTTGTACAAAAGTACAAAAGTTAAATTAATAAAAAAAAATTTATATTAACTATTTTTGTACTATTTTTTGCAATAATAAAAATTGTTGCAAAATAATTACAAATAAATTTTTTTGTTATTACTAGTAAATTAGTTTTTCTTTTTGTTTTTTCTTTTATCAAATAAACAAATTTTAAGGATTTTTGAGAACTTGAAGCTGTTGGCCCCATTTTTCAAAAAATCCTCTTTTTTGACAACTTTTTTCAGGTAGAAGGCGAAAAATTCATATAAATGTGTAATCTAAGGACTTTGTATTTTATGTTATTGCGGGTTACTGTTTCTTAATGATAAGAAGTCAAAGTCAATATATCATATTTTTGCTAAAATTTTTATTTGTTATGAATAATCTATATAATTTCCTCAAGTTATAAAATTAAATTTTTATATGCCATTTTGTATCTACTATTTTGAACTTATTATTTTTTATTAAAAAATCGTGATTAGCGCCCCTAAAAACCCTATATTTTTTAGGAATACCAAGTAATTTAATTATGTCTTAAGTTCAGGATCGTGATTCAATTTGATCCATTTTATTGCTTTCGCCTTTCCGAATTCGGAAAATCAAAAAACAAATTTGTATTCAGGGACCCCAAATCTGTTAAATGTGATTATTTAAAATTTCATTAAATAATAAAAAATAAACTTTGGCGGCCATATTGTATCCGCCATCTTGAATTTTGATTTTGTATAATAGATTCGTAATCATCGTCAACATAAACTCTTTTTTAATAATTGAAGCCGAAATTAAGAAATCATGGCCCACTTTTATCCACCATATTGCTTTCGCCTTTCCGAGTTCTGAAAATCAGAAACCACATTTGTATTCAAGGACCGCAAATCTCTCAAATCTTATTTTTAAAAATTTCGTAAAATAAGAAGAAGAAAAAATATACCGCCATATTGAATCCGCAATTTTGAGTTTTTTTTTTTTTTTTTTTTTATTTATTTTTTTTTTTTACTTTAACTAAGTATTCTAATACACATTACAGAGATCGTGACACAGTGTGGATAGGGGGAATATAATGTGCTTATGCTGATGTTTGTAATACCCAAAATTTTATATTAATCGACTTAGAAATCACTTTCTGATTTAATCGAACGATGTCTGTCCGTACGTATGTCTGTCAAAAAAAAAAAAATAATAAAATAATAATAATAATAACTCTATGAAATTTTATACCAAATTTTCATGGTCCAAGAAACGAACATATCAAAATTGGATATGATGAGTCCATTATTGCATCTAGTCCCCACAGAAATGGCCTCCAAGAATAGGATTTTTAAGCTCATAAATTACTTAAATATACAAATATTTTAATGATTCAACACACGTAAGTTCCATTTGTTCACAAGGTTTACATAGAGATAAATCGAATCGGCAAGTGATTCTTAGGCGAACTGTATACTATAAGGTGGCTATGTTGGTGTAGGGCATAAAAAGTCCGAATTTTGGTATTTTTATTTTTTTAGTAATTGTAACAAATTTATCCTAGAGAACCAACATAGTATACTCAAAGTTTTCGGTTAACAGTTGTCATATATTTTATTTATTTGCATCTCCATAAAGTAGAGTACAAAGCATGTGAAACAAGTAGGAAATAGTATAAATCAATCAAGCACAGCCATATAATACTCTACAACACGGAATATTTCTAATATTACAAATCCCAGTATAAGGATTAATTTACACAAAATAACGCATTTTAGTTAAATTAAGGACATGTTTATACTGAGTGTTATATTGAAAATAACTCATCCAACTATGTTAAAGTAGGGTATATAAAAACCAACATACCGCCTAAAGCTACAACTAAATAAACTAAATCAATTGACAATGAAATTGTTAAACAAATTTTGTTCGACATTTTGTTGTCAGTCATTCAGTAAATATTTAAATACTGCAACAAAAAATAACAGATAAAAAAAAAGGAAAAGTATAAAACATCTTGCACACGAACAGGGTATTTTACATAAATAAAATGTAAATATAAATACATTCGATTACGTTCAAAATCTAAGGAAATACATGTGTAAGGGTGTAAGAGACTTTGTAGCTTTTATGGAAGTATATATATATATATGTATGTAAATATCTATCTACATACATACATATAACAAATAAAGTTTTTTTTTTTTTTTTTTTCAAAGTAATATAAAATTTCATTTAACGCTATTTTATTTTGCATAAATAGAACATACACAGGAAACCGTAGGAGAAAAAACAACAACGACAACAACAAGAATAATGAAAACAAGAAAAAAAAAGTGAAAGTAAACAAATAAATGATTTGGAAATTGAAGTTGAGAGAAGAAAAATCAGAATTTTTAAAATGTTTGAATGTATGTTGTTTTTTTATACTTTTTCGTCTCACATTTCCATTTGCAATATGATTTAGAAATAATCGTACATACTCATACATATATATATATATATATATACTCCCATACATATAACAACCAAAAATACACGGAAAACACTTGTTTGTTAAAGATGAGTTAACACGAGACACATGTTGCAAGTGTGTTACTTTATTTGGTTTTCCTTGTTGGAATTTTTTTTATTTTTATTTTTTACGCTATTGACAATTTTGCGAACAGCTAATAAGATGTTTTTTGTTGTGGAGGTTTTTACTGTTAAAAACGAGGGTGATATTGTGTGGTGTTCTTTTTTTTCATTTTCTTAATAATATAAATTTTTTTTGTGGGATCCCCAAACATTTTCTGCATTATTGGGGAATAATGTATGATTTTGTATGTGTGGCAAAGATTATTAACCTTTTAGCGATACACTCAAGGGAAAAATGTTACTAAGGAATGGAAAAAAATAAAAATAAATGGGGTAAAGAATGAGTAAATGGTTATAGAATGAGTAAATATTTTACTTGGGTTTATGGGTAATAGGTAGTCTATTCATTTAAACAGATTGTCGCAAATCAAATAATTTTCTCAGTCAATCGAGTAAGTACTGAGAAAAATTTTCTCAATTTATTGGTTATATAATTTTACCGATTGTTATCGCTGGAAATTCTTTTATATGTTTTTGCTATAGACTTTCCTATTTAATTTGAAATGATTTCCCTATAATAAAGATGTTAAAAAGAATATAATTATTATTTTTTTAAGTAAGATAATCCAATAAAAGTTGTCCACATAGCTTTCAGTCCTTCCACCTGCCTGTTGAAACTTATTTGTATGTATATAATTTCCTAAGCACTTTTTTATCTTTCCAGAGCTTTCTGAAGTTCCCAGATGACGTAGAAATATAAAAAAGGCCTACTTATATTCTATCAGGTAGCGGAAACAAGCGAATTTATGTGTATTTTTGTAAGCATTTTTACCCTTTCCTGAGTTTTCTGAAGCTCCCAGACGACGTGGGAAATTAAAACTCAGACTACAATAAAACTATTCGCCCTACAAATCCTGATCCAGCCAAATTTTGAAATTGCTATCAGGGAGCGGTAACAAGCGAATTCGTGTGTAATTTTTTAAGTATTTTTTTTCTCTGTTCAGAGCATTCTGAATAGGGTATTCACTCGAATATTGTTTGATCGATTAATCGACAAATTAAAATCAAATAATTGTTCGATTAAATTAAAATCAAGAATTTCGAGTACACATTTATTCGAGCAAATTATGCCGATTAATGGAATAATTCGAATAAAAAATATTTTAAATATTTCCTTTCTTAACTAGTTATTAGGATGTTTTAGTTTTTTAAATAATTTAGCTTAAAAACAATTTCAACATTTTTATAGAATGCTTAAAATCTAAAAGTGGCAACACAAATTGGAATTTTATTTAAAATAAAAAATGTATTAAGTAAAAACAACCGAATATATGCTTAATTACAACACGTATTACAATCACAAATATTAAAAAAAAATTATAAACGTCACTTTAAAAAAATTATAATGTAAAATTCAAATAGTTTCAATATAAATATAATAAGTCATAAGAAATAAATTGGAGGATTTTAAACTTGATTTGGAAAAACATATTATTGGTTCTACGAATAAAAGTACATAGTTGATATAACAATAAATTCTCAGTCTGGTGTAGAGAATATGATGGTGATGGTTCTAACGAAATTGGTAATGTAGAAGGAATTTAGACTTAAAATTAAGTTGAACATGTAAACTTGTTCTTTATGTTAAGAATCGCTGAACTTCTTTAATAAATGGTAATCCAAAGTGCTTTTTGTCGTTTTCAAAATGCAATAACTCAGAAACTAAAAAATATATTTTTATAATTCTTTCACAGCCTAACTAACAAAAGTCCAAGCAATATTTGTGTAATATTTGTACTGAGTCGTTTTTACTAAATTACATCAAAAATAGGAAGAAAGGAGAAATAAAATATTGGTCATTTGGGGTAAAAATTATGGTTTAAATCAAAATATAGCCAATTACAATTCCTTTTGTACAAAATTGAACTCAAAAACTAACTTTCAATCTTTCAACACTATCTTTTATATTACTATCCTACACTACTCGCTACATTTCAAAGTGCCAGAAAGTTCCCAGCGAGTTAACCCTATAACCAGTGTTACATTTTAGCGACTTTAGTCGCCATTTGCCCCTTTTTTAACCATCTGGCCACTTTTTTGTCTCCTTTTTTAAATGGCGACTTTCTAAGACTATATGCTAAATGACTTGAAAGTAAGTAGTTTGAAATAAGGAGTGAGATCGAAAAATTCTTAACACACATTTTACCTCATAACTTTTTTCGGAATCAATATTCAAAATTTTTATTGATCTAGTTATCATAGAAAAATACTTCAGTTATTATTTTTAATAACAACCATATTAATTTGTCCTTATTTTCATCAAAATAAGTGACGAAAAAGATTTACGTCCTACAAGTTATTAAAAAATTTCAAAAAATCCAAATATGTCTTAAAAATAATTGGCCACAGAATAAAATGTCGTCCGTAAAAACGTTTCTAATATTATTAAACTCTATCAGGAGAATTTGACTATTGACGTGAAACCTAGTTTGGTAAGAAAAAAGAACCACATGATATTGGGAAGGCCATAAAATTAAAGTCATATTGAAAGGAACTCCAAACACATCTGGTAGAAAAACAGTCCGGTTAGCTCAGTGCTTTGACTATTTGGTGCGACAATTTAAAGCTAATGGGAAAGTTGATAACATATAAAGTTCAAAAAATTCCAAACTGGATTTCTGCAAAAAAAAATTACAAGCCAAAAATAGGACTCGGAACTTAAAACCAAATTTCATACAAAAATACTCAAGCTGTATAATTGACGAAGAAACGTAGGTGCTGGCAGAATCTTCGCAGCTTGTGTCTCAAACATTTTTATTGCTAATGCTCGAAGCAATGTTGGGGATAAGTTTAAGACCCAAAAGCAGCAAAAATTTCTTACAAAATTCATGGTATGACAAGCTTTTTGCAGTTGCGGCAAAACAGGAAAGTCACTTGATACATTCGGATCTATAAATACCAAAATATGCATAAAGGAATATTTGCAAAAAAGACTTCTTTTTTTCCTAAGAAAGCACAACGTGTCCACATATTTTTGGACCCATTTGGTATCATGTCATTACGGTAAGAAAGCTCTGGAGTGGTACCAAATCAATAACATAGTTTTAGTACCAAGAGAGGTCAATTTTCAAAATTGTCCATAGCTTAGACCAGTGGAGAGATATTGAGCTCTTGTGAAAAGTGAATTCAAGAGCACAAAAAAGGTGTCCCAAAATACCGAAGATTTTAACAGAAGATGTGCACACTGTTCCAAAAAAGTGACTGAAGCAATTATCAAATCTCCAAAGAAAGGGTTTTCAAAAATGATCCACAATTTTATAATTAGTGGTTAGAACCATAAAAATTATATATTTCTGTGATCTGTGCTAAATTATCAAATTACTAAAAAAAGAATGTAAACTCTAGGATCAACCGTTTCCAAGTTATTGAATATTATGTATGTTAAGAATTTTTCGATCTCACACCTTATATCGATCCATTATATATTATAAATAACAAATAAATTAATTATTTTGAGATTGTTTCACAGTATAGTGATGTAAAAGTATTTATAAATGAACTGAAACTGTTAGTACTTAATATAATAATAAAGTTTGTGAACAACTATTTATATCATCATATGCCGAATCTTTTTAGACTGGATTGAGAAAATAAAAAACAGATACGATGAATAATCATATCCTAATTTATATTTCTACATTCCTCATAGCAATTCCCCGAGGGAACTTTTTTTTTTTTTACTAAATTATCAATAATTAAAAATAGCTTTTCCAACAGACTTAAGTTATTACTTGTGGATCCATACGTTCATACGGGGATTTCAAAGACTGGAGTACGAGTGAAAACTATGTACAAAAGTATAGAAGTGTAATTAATAAAAAGAAGATTGTGTGTTAACTATTTTTGTGAATAAATCTTTATTTTTTCAGTAATAAAAATTATTGTAAGATAATTATAAATAAATTGTTTTGTTAATAATAGAATTGGACTTAGTAGTTCTTCTTAAAACACAACATTTTTTCTTTTTGTTGTTATGAAATAAACAAATTTTAAGAATTTTTTAGATTTTAAAGTAGTTGGCCCCTTTTTTTCAAAAAATCCCCTTTTTTGGCGAGTTTTTGAAATCCCCATTTTTGGACACTTTTTAAAAATTCTCAACGGTAGCGCTGCCTATAACTATCCTTGTCTCGTCCATTAAAAGTCCGTTTATCAAAATGCAAGTCCCCATCCAGAATGTTCGTCCTTCGTTATAAGATGTCTCGTCTATATTTTGTCTGTAGCCTACGTGACTAGTTACTATACTATTCTAGAATATTCTGTCCGTTAGTAATATTAACCCCTTCGTTACCAACGTCTGCCAGATCTGGTGACGCGACCAGGCTCCAATCCCACATACAAATAAGAGTAAATTATCTTAAAAACTGTATAAATTTATATAATATTAAATAATCATCTGAATGCCTTCTAAATATTGAACATAATTGAACAATGAATTATAAAACATTCTAAAACCAGGTGCACAGAAATTATTCTGAACATGATTTTCTAAGTTTTTGTTTTATTTAGAACAATTCAAGTCTTAAAATAAATTTGGGCATAATTTTTTTAAATTATTTAAGAAGCTAGTATTTTTATATGTTGTACAAACATTTTGAATATAACTGAAAACCTCTGTGTAGCTCATACATAGTATGTGTCCAAATTTTAAAATGTGAAGTTATAAGGCAAAATCGCTAATTATTCCAAAGATGGATAAAAACTCATCATTAATTTTAATTATCTAATGTATTGATAATCACCTTTCATTATCATTAGTTTTTTTCACAGTGTAATAACTAGTGATTTTTTACAAAAATGACAAAAAGCACTTCGAACCGCACTTTAATATAAAATTTGGTTCGAATTGATAGACCAAATTTGTTAGACCTATTTATTTAACTATAAATTAATATATTTAATACAGAGAAACAAATTAGTAATTTAAAATCTACATTTTCGAGTTATTTGATTATTCGAACAATGAAAAAATTGAGTAAAATGAATATTCTATTGCTGAAGCTCCTAGACGACGTGAAAATTAAAATTTGGTTTACTTGTGAATTTGAGACAGAATTTGATTATATCAGGGAGCGGAAATTCACGGATTTTATATTTAATTTCCCAAACGTGTTTTCTCTTTCCATAGCTTTCTTCCAGACAACGTAGTAAATAAAAATTCGGCTAATTAATAAAACTATTTGTCCTACAAATTCTAACAGATTTGGAAATTTCTATCAGAGAGCGGAGATACGTGGATTGATTTTTTGTGTATGTCATTTTTTTTATTGGTTTCGATTTTTAGAAATTTAAATTGGATATAGTCATTGTTTTCTATCCAAATTCTATCGGAAGATAATTTAGTATTTCGATCAGGGGTAGCATTTTCAGCGCCATTTTTTTTTTTTTTTTTTTGTTTTGATTTTAAAAAGTTTACTAATTTAAAAATTAATACTTGAAGAATAAAAATCCCATGAAATCTTTAACTTAGAATAGGGAAAGGGGAAATTATAGAAAGAGCAAAAAATAAACAATATGCTCTCAAGTGTAAAATATGCTAAATTATGCTCTTAATTTTAATATATGCGAAGCTATGTTCCAAAGTATAAAATATGAAAAAATATGCCATGATTTAAAATAAGAGTTTTTCATAAAAATATTACAAAACATGCTGTTAGGACCAAAATATGCTATAAAAAATCGATTTCTAAATTTCTAAAATTGTCTACAATGTATAAATAATAGTTTGATTCATTTGAAGTAGAGGAATAAATATGAAAGTGAATATTTTTGGTTGTCTTGTTAAGTTTAAGTTTTATATGGACGGTCAGAAGTACAAACGGACCGACATATTTAAATCAACTTAGCTAGAGATTAATATATTTAAAGGTGAGTTTTAATTAACTGTGGATGTAAAAAGTATCAGTATTATTACAATTCCCACTATGAAAAAAAATTAATAAAAAAAAATTTAACTTTCTTTATCTCACAATCAAAACTTTTTTGTAAATTTTAAGCGATAAAATCTCGTGCTTTTTAAGAATAAAAAGAATAAAAAAGTCGTGCTTTTAATTAATATACATTAAAAAAGCATAAAGAAAAATCGAAAGTGATCAGATCGATACATTCGACGTTTCGGAAATAAAAATTTTATATGTTGAAGTTCAGGATAACGTTAACGTTGTTTATACGCGGTTAGAAGTAATTTTACGGTCACAGCGGCAATATTTTCATTAGTATGAGCTTAACAATTTCGGCAACTTTCCTTTTTCGTATTGCTTCAGTATTTTCGTAAGAAGGTCACCATAATCTATGACGAGAAGAGGATATAGAAATTTTAGTATATTCCCAGCAAAAACTTGGTAATGGTATGTAGTTACGGATGTATTTACTTTTCAATCATAACAACATACTTTCTGCATTACATGAAAGTAGATTAGTAACTACTTACTTTTAACTTGATATGTAATCAGTTACATAAGATCAGATTTTTGGAAATGTTACTTTTTATCTATCTCTTCACTTATAAAAATTATATATTTTAAAAGTGAGTAAAATATGAAAATACATTAATTATTTGTTAAAGTCACGAAGACTAAAACAAATAATTAATCGTAAACACACCAGTCTCCGGTGAAGTCGAAACCACGACGTAAGCAGACAGAATAGCCACTTTATACGTACATTAATTCATGAACTCTGTAATTTGAATTTATATAAAATACTACATCAAACATAAAATACGGTATAACTCTTAAACCAATAAGGGGTTATAAAAATGTACTAGAGGAAATTTGTAGGAAATTTTATTATCTATAAATGTTGTATTAACATCAAAATACGTACTATGCTCAATAAGCTAGTTATATGCAAAAAGTGTTATTGTTCATTTAATTTTACTGCCTTGTGTACTAAATAAATTTTGTGTCTGAAAAAATGTTTGTCAAATTTTTCAAAATTAAAAATTCTTGACATAAAAAAATAAATTCAAGAAGATAAAATTTTTTTGTTAATGTTTACAAAAATCAATTTCTTATGTCAAAAGGCTATTGGTAAATTATTAATGTTTAAAAGTGGTAAGTATCTGCATATTACTAAAAAATATCCACTAATTTCTATTTTTTCTCTTAGGCACATTGGCACAAATTTATAATACCTTGAAACTCAGTCAAATCTTTATTTCCGCATATTTTTAAATAAATAAATTTAAAAAAAAAAAAAAAAATATTTGCTTTTTATTTTCAATACTTCAGTACTTACTTGTAACCGATAATGTAACTAGTTACTATTCATTTTGCTAATAATGACTTCTGTAATATTTTGAAACTAATGAGTGATTGAATAGCTACAAAGTAATTAGTTCTTGTAACGACATCTAAGCAATGACTTTCTGAAATGAGTACCTATAATAATATAGTGTAAGTAGTTGCCTCTAATGACATCACCGTGTTAAAATAATGAGTTATTCATCTAATGTGAAAGTAGTGTAGAGCCATTATATTAGCTTCTTATCTCATTACATGGCAAGCAAAGTTTTTGCTGGGTTGGTATTTTAAAATTTAAATTTTCTTCCTCTTTTCTTCCTCGATAGATTTGCTGGCGTTGTGCATATAAAAACGTTCAGTGAATCTCTGCCTCTAAAAGTTATGGATCCTGACTCTTGCTGAATAGTAATTGAAAAAAAGATTCTGGTATTTGTAAAAGTTATGATTGATATATAATGTAAACGGCAAGTTAACCAGCAGTAGTCCTTTTTATTATATAAACCTCTTGAATACCAGATATGATTGCAGAATAAGCAGGCAATTGTGATCATTATGATTATCACTCATACACTCATATCGACCCTTTTTAGTAAACAAAATGGACTAAGTTATTTCAACAGAAAAAAATGTATACAGCGAAAAATACAATAAACCCTTTATTTCTTGTTTCACTTACATATATATGTATTTTTTCTCTGAGTGCATATATTTTTTTATCGACTTTTGTATGACTTTAAAAGATTTGTTGCTAAATAAAATTCAAATTTTCTTAATACACCCTGAATGTTTATCTTCATACTAACTACGAAAACAAGTGAGTACAAATATAAAAAAAAAATATATACATATTTATTTTCTTCATGCAGATTTATATTCGTATTAGTTTTATATTCCATTTTTTTTTTCTCTCCTTTTGCATTAATTTTTTTATTCGCAAAAAAAAAAAAAAACTACATGAAAATTCCCATAAAAACTCCCCATGGTTTATGGTTGGATTTCTGTGAAGTTTTTCTTTTAAATAAAAGAGTATTGCTTTTAGACATGGTTTGATGTATAAGGAAATACATAAAAAAAAAAAGAAATGCTTTCTAAATAAATTTAAAATTTAGTATTTTTTATTTTGTTGCAATTTAAAATTAATTTATGGACAACATGGCCTATAAACAAAATTGTATTAATAGATTTTTGAAATGTTCAAAGAAGAAATTGTAACAGTGATTAAAAAATAACAAATGGAATAAAACAATATAAAGGAAATTTGTTTCAATTAAAATTAAGAAATATATTAAACAGAAATAAAAATCTTTACGTATTGTTAGACAGAGAAGTCTATAATCTTTTTGCATAGCAAGTAAAGACTTTAACAGTTATATATATATGTTTCTTGGCAATTTATAATCTGTATCATTTGTTCTTGTTTTATTTTCCAACACCACCTTAATATTTTTTAAACTAAATTTTTAAACCATGGCCACTACTACTTGTCCACTATGTTCTATTACATTTTCTGTTATACATTTGACAACTCTAGTTCAGGCTACAAAAAATCTAAAAGAAATATTGCATATCATTAATGTTGTGATTTAATAATCTATTTTCTGTGAAAATATTTCAAATATTTTTTTATTTATCTTGTTTACAAACAAAATTGTATTTCCCAACTAGGTCATAATTACTGGATTTCATTGGCAATTGTATTTTAGAAATATAAATTATATTTTACATATAAACATGAATACATACAATACTACATAACCTTAAAGACATTTAAAATGGTTTGTGTACTCAAAGTTTTAAAATGATACATAATTATAGAAAAATATTTTGCATAAAATCTACACGACTCCTAGTGAAATATTGTAAATTCTATATAAAAATAAATCTTAAATAAGCAGCTTAACCTTCAAATGTTCTAATTATTTTTAACGACGAACATATTTCATTAAAAAAAATAATAACAAAATAATTAGCAAAAAAGTAACTAATAATGTAATAATTTATTGTATTTTATTTTTGTTGAATTTTGCTGAGGAAAAGATTGATATTTTGATAAGGGTTTATGACAAATATGAATTTAAAAGAATTCAGAGAGCTATATTCCACTAAAACGAATCTTAACTCTGAAAAAAATTTCACAAACAAAATTTCTTATGAAAAGAATTTTTATTAAAAATTTCTTAAGAAAAGAAAATTTATCAAAATTTTATAAAAAAAGAAAAATTATCAAAAATATTCTATAAAAAGAAAAATTATCAGAAATTTTCTGTAAAAAAAAAAAATCGGAAAATTTTCTATTAAAAATATAAAAAATTTCTTTAAAAAATATAAACAATTTATAAAAAATTTTCCAAAAAAAAAAATAAAATTTTAAAATTTTCTATTTAAAATTAAAATTTATTGAAAACTTTCTGTAAAAAACAAGAGAGATGTAGTTAGTTAAGATCGTCAATTTGTTACCCTTCACCAATACATTCGTGCACTAAAAAGTTTATAGAAATTTTTGGAAATGGACCCAATATCGGACCTATGATAATTTATGGACCAATCCTTATGAAATCAGTTAATATAATTTCTGGTTATATTAAACTTATTTGTGTCGAATATTATCATAATACTGTCATTTATATGCCATTTTTGCGAGTTTAATTGATATACGAAAATGGGCCTTATATGGGAGCTAAGCCTTATTGTGGACCGATCATCCTGAAATTTTTCATTCCGATTTATCTTTATATAGAACATGTTCGTACCAAATGTTATATTAATATTGTCATAAATAAGACTTTTGTTAGCGTTAGAACCCTATTCCCGGGTGTATTTGTATAGAGGCTAGGTGAAATAATGGACCGATCATGACCAGTTTTAATAGCATTCGCCGTTAGACCAAAATAAATATATGTGCCAAATTTCATCAAATTATCTTTAAAATTGTGACCTGTACTTTGTGCACAATGTTTACATGGAAAGACAACTAGCCAACCGTCTAGCCAGACGGACGGACGGACATCGTTAAATCAACTTATAAAGTGATAAAATTTATTGAAATTTTCCTATAATAAAAGGGAAATTTATCGTAAGTTTTCTATGAAAAAAATTATAGTAAATTTTCTGTAAAAATTAAATTTATCGTAAATTATCTGTAAAAAAAAAAAAAAAAAAAACAAAACAAAAAAAATTCATACATTTTCTATAAAAAAAAAAATTTATCGTAAATTTTCTATAAAAAAAAATTTATCGTAAATTTTCTGTACAAAAATCATATAGCATTTTCTATAAAAAGAAACTATTGAAAATTTCCTAAAAAAAAAAAAAAAAATCCTATAATTTTCTTTAGAGAAATTTTATAGTAAAATTTCTATCCAAAAAAGTTTAACAAACATTTCCTATAAAAAGAAAATTTAATAAAAAAAAATTTTCTATAAAGAAAATTTATCGAAAAATTTCCTATTAAAGAAAATTTATATAAAATTTTCTATAAAGAAAACTAATGCAAAAAATTTTTTCTTGGAAACAGTTTGACAGCAAACATTTAATTCTTTGGCCAATTATTTGTAGGACCAATTTAAAATTGCGACCTGTACTTTGTGCACAATGTTTACATGGAAAGACAACTAGCCAGACGGACGGACATCGTTAAATCAACTTATAAAATGATAAAATTTATTGAAATTTTCCTATAAAAAAAAGGATATTTATCGTAAGTTTTCTATAAAAAAAATTAAAGTAAATTTTCTATAAAAAAAATTTATCGTAAATTTTATATAAAAAAAATGTATCGTAAATTTTCTATAAAAATAAAATTTATCGTAAATTTTCTAAAAAAAAAAAACAAAAATCATCTAAAATTTTCTATAAAAGGAAACTATCGAAAATTTCCTTAAAAAAATCCTATAATTTTCTTTAGAGAAATTTTATAGTAAATTTTCTATCCAAAAAAAATTTAACAAACATTTCCTATAAAAACAAAATTTACTAAAAAATGTTCTATAAAGAAAATTTATCGAAAAATTCCCTATTAAAGAAAATTTATATACAATTTTCTATAAAGAAAACTAATGCAAAAATTTTTTTCTTGGAAACAGTTTGACAGCAAACATTTAATTCTTTGGCCAATGACTTGTAGGACCAATTTGGATTTTTTTTTAATTTTTTTAATAATTTATAGCACGTACATCATTTTCATCACTCATTTTGATCAAACTCTCAACAAATCAACATGGTTGTCATTAAAAATAATAACTGACATAAAAAAAAATAGAAAATTTTCTAAAAAGAACATTTACATAAATTTTCCTGTAAAAAATTTATTAAAAATTTCTTATTATGAAAAGAAAATTGATCGTTAATTTTCTATAAATGAAAATTTATCGAAAATGTCCTACAAAAAGAAATAATTATCAAAAATGTCCTATAAGAAAGATCGTTCTCCTGGGAAGACAAAATCCTTTACTGGAGTGATATACAACTATTAACTTCTTCAATCCACCGAAAGAATCAAAGTTTATCTCAAATTTAATTATTGTTAATAATTTATTTACTAAATATGAGAAAGTTACAAATAAAGTACATAATGAGATCTTTATGTAATGGCTTTCCAATGCATATAACTCACATCGAATTGAGAATTTACCCCATATGTAATTTAATAATGTGTAACATTATATACAAATATTAAGTATAAAAATGTACTTAAAACATTCTGTATCAAATTAGTTTTATGTCTTAATACCAGAACAAATATTTTTATTTCCCACAAAACCTATAAATAAACAAATTAAAAAAATATGTGTTCCACTTCAAAAAAACTAATTTTACAGCTTTCGTTACAATATTTTCTTCAGTGTATCACTAACTTTAAGTAAGCATTAACTCTTTATTCTTAATTTAGAAACCAAATTTAAAATTAAACAAAACCACAACTAAATAACTAAATTTACTTCGAATACAAAACATAAAAAATTAAATCATTAACATATGTTGCTTCAATTTTCAGCGTCATCATAAAGATCATGTATCATAAATGTTTTAAAACAAACTATAACAACAGCAACAACAACAGCAGCACCAACAACTACAATTCAAAACAAAGAGCATAAATTAGCAACAAGCTAAAGCAGCTATAGAAGTTGTTGCATTAACAAAACAAATAAAATAGAAAACAAAAAACAAAGGAATCCCCCTTCTGTTATGTTAAATATTCAAATTTAAATGCAAGTGCATGCTGACTAGAAGCTATAAAGTCATGATGATTACTCAATGACTTAATGTAATAGAAGGCAACATACTTATATGTACAACAACAACCAGCCACAACAACGAGACATCAACACTCCAAACTAAAATGCACATGCCAGACATTAACTCAAAATAGAAACAAAAAAAAACTAAAAAAGCGTGCACGCGTTTTTAGAGGAGGCAATTAAAGCGGCACCACCACCACCACCGACAATAACAGCAACAAAGCTAAACTGCAGCAAAACTATTCAACTAATGTGCAACGCAAACTAATGTTTGAACATTTTTACATATGTATATACATACAAACATATTAACATAGTCATACAAATATGGGTACAATCATGTTTATTAGATTCTTACATTTCCAAATCGGAGACGAAAAAATTGCCACGTTTGTACTTTTTTCGGTACTTTTAGAAACAATTGGAATCAAATCCAACCAATCTCTGCAGTCCAGTTTAGTCCATTTTTATACCCTATACCACCATAGGTGGTTGGGGTATTATGCGTTTGTGCTGATGTTTGTAACGCACATTCAGAATCACTTTTTGAGTCGATTTAATGATGTCTATCCGTCCGTCTGGCTGTCTGACTATGTAAACCTTGTGAACAAAGTACAGGTCCCAATTTTAAAGATATTTTGATGAAATATGGCACGAATAATTATTTTGGTACAAGGACGAAGCCTTTTGAAATTGGTTATGATCGGTGCATTATTTCACCAAGCCCCTATACAAAAGTCCTCCCGGCAAAGAGGCTTAACGATCATAAATGTGTTAAACGTAGCAACATTTAAATGAAATTCGGTACACAGAAGTTATATGCATAAGTGTCAATCTTTGCGCCAAATTTCATTATCGGTCAATAATTGACCATAGCTTCCATATAAACACCTCTTCCGAAAATCACTTTAACGTGCATAAATTAGTTTTATTTAAGTGCCAAGCGCATAAATTTATATAAATGTTAGTACTAACGTAATATTATGTATTTGTTTATTTTATTTTACACTTAGTAAAATTATAGGTCCAAAATTGGCCACAGGTCTAATATACTATATGACCCCAGCCCGAATTTTCATGCACATACATGATGACGAAGGATATCATATCTCGCTAAGCAATAGTTTAGCTAATTCTGTTCCAGTTCAGTTCTAGTAAAGCTATAGTTCAGTTTTTGCTCAGATCCTGTTCAGTTTTGGTTTAGTTTTAGTTCAGCTCTACTTCAGTTCAAGTTCAGTACTATTTCAGTTTTAGTTCAGTCATGTTTCAGTTCTAGGTCAGTTCTAGTTCAGTTCTAGTTCAGTTCTAGATCAGTTCTAGTTCAGTTCTAGTTTAGTTCTAGTTCAGTTCTAGATCAGTTCTAGTTCAGTTCTAGTTTAGTTCTAGTTCAGTTCTAGTTCAGTTCTAGTTCAGTTCTAGTTCAGTTCTAGTTCAGTTCTAGTTCAGTTCTAGTACAGTTCTAGTTCAGTTATAGTT
Source organism: Protophormia terraenovae (assembly GCA_951394005.1). Taxonomy (NCBI): domain Eukaryota; kingdom Metazoa; phylum Arthropoda; class Insecta; order Diptera; family Calliphoridae; genus Protophormia; species Protophormia terraenovae. The sequence goes on along the minus strand of OX596075.1, from coordinate 108,771,417 downwards.
CAGTCTTAGTTCAGTTCTATTTCAGTTCTAGTTCAGTTCAGTTCTAGTTCAGTTCTAATTCAGTTCTATTTCAGTTATAGTTCAGTTCTAGTTCAGTTCTAGTTCAGTTCTAGGTCAGTTCTAGTTCAGTTCTAATTCAGTTCTAGTTCAGTTCTAGTTCAGTTCTAGGTCAGTTCTAGTTCAGTTCTAGTTCAGTTTTCGATCTAATATAATTAACGCAAAGTCCAGCTACTAGCAAGATTTGGATCCAAAAACGTTTTATGAAACTTAAAATATTAATTCACACTTCTCATCTCTGCTACAAAATACTAAATTTATCAACAACTTCAGTAGTAGCTGTTTTCATAGCTGCTGCTATATAAACTCTTTTTACAATTAATTCACTACAAATCACACAAGGAGGCATTCAAATTGTCGTTGTATTTGTAACACTTTAATTTATCTATTTTCTGTTGAATAGAGGGAAGTAATGACAAGTGAAATGTTAGCAATGGAACAATCGATAGAATCAATTTTAAGAGTAAACACAAAAGAAATATTTTGGGCTGCATTAATTTGGTTATGACAGATGGTTTTTTTCTTGAGATTTACTGAAAAATTGATTTTATGACTTTTCGAAATTCAAAATATAAATTATATTAGTTCCATTTGAGGGAGAAATTTGTCATACACAAATTTTAAGTTCATCAATTATGGTGTAAAGCTTGTCATGTTGTCAAAAGTATGTGTCAAAACAACAGCTGTCATTGTGACATTTCCTCCAAAATAAATAGGTTACTTTAAGAAAATATAACTTAAGAATATTTGTTTAGTACTTATTTATATACAATTTTATGATTGCAGGAAATAGTTTTCGCTGCTTGTCAATTTTGACAGCACAAAATTTAGATAAATTTAAGTATTTTAAATTATATATATAATATTTTAAATTATATAGTCCATTTAAGATATTTGAGAATTATTACTTGTCATAGAAGCGGATATTTCAGTCATTGGTAATTATGGTTTAAATCCAAAAAAAAAACAAATTGGAAAATATATTCCAAATTTTAAATGTAAAATCATTTTCAGATCATAAATCTTTTAAACCAACTAGTTATAGCTAATTAGAAGTACATATAAAAATCGACCTACACCACATACGCCTTCGCTGATAAAGTAGCAGCGACATATTTTTGCATCCAACATAAAAAAGTACATAAATATTGCGCGCATGCGCAACTGTTAAATAATGTTGACTTCAATACAATTTAACACTACATAAAACAAGTCTTAAAGTTGTAAATTAAATAAAATAAAAAAATTAACAAATAAATATTTACTTTTTTGCTGCATAATAATTGCGACATGCAATTAAATTTAAAAACTACTAGCAGTCTATGAGCAAATAAAAAAACAAAAAATGCTATAAAATGTTTTTAATCGCATTTGAACATAGAGATTATTTATTTGAATTTGTCAGATTAAATTTCTTTGCAAATTAAGAATTTATTAACAATTAACAACATACGGATTTATTTTTACTATTAAAGTTAAAAAAGCGAAAGGAAATTTTTTCAAAAGACTTTAACATAGTCTTGGAAAATCAAATCTAAAGGAATGTAATGCCAATAAACTATTGGATTTAAAATGGGGGTGCTGTTAAGATTTCCAGAGTAAACCAATATTAGGAACAGCTATTTACATTTTTATTCAATTAAAAAAATAAAATAAGAAATTCTAGTTAAGTTCAAATGCAAATATAGTTGAAAACTTGTTTAGTTCCAGTTCAGTCCTAGTATAGTTATAATTTTAGTTCAATTCTAGTTCAGTTCTAGTTCAGTTCTAGTTCAGTTCTAGTTCAGTTCTAGTTCAGTTCTAGTTCAGTTCTAGTTCAGTTCTAGTTCAGTTCTAGTTCAGTTCTAGTTCAGTTCTAGTTCAGTTCTAGTTCAGTTCTAGTTCAGTTCTAGTTCAGTTCTAGTTCAGTTCTAGTTCAGTTCTAGTTCAGTTCTAGTTCAGTTCTAGTTCAGTTCTAGTTCAGTTCTAGTTCAGTTCTAGTTCAGTTCTAGTTCAGTTCTAGTTCAGTTCTAGTTCAGTTCTAGTTCAGTTCTAGTTCAGTTCTAGTTCAGTTCTAGTTCAGTTCTAGTTCAGTTCTAGTTCAGTTGTAGTTCAGTTGTAGTTCAGTTCTATTTCAGTTCTAGTTCAGTTCTTGTTCAATTCTAGTTCAGTTCTAGTTCAGTTCTAGTTCAGTTCTAGTTCAGTTCCAGTTCAGTTCTAGTTCAGTTGTAGTTCAGTTCTAGTTCAGTTCTAGTTCAGTTCTAGTTCAGTTCTAGTTCAGTTCTAGTTCAGTTCTAGTTCAGTTCTAGTTCAGTTCTAGTTCAGTTCTAGTTCAGTTCTAGTTCAGTTCTAGTTCAGTTCTAGTTCAGTTCTAGTTCAGTTCTAGTTCAGTTCTAGTTCAGTTCTAGTTCAATTCTAGTTCAGTTCTAGTTCAGTTCTAGTTCAGTTCTAGTTCAGTTCTAGTTCAGTTCTAGTTCAGTTCTAGTTCAGTTCTAGTTCAGTTCTAGTTCAGTTCTAGTTCAGTTCTAGTTCAGTTCTAGTTCAATTCTAGTTCAGTTCTAGTTCAGTTCTAGTTCAGTTCTAGTTCAGTTCTAGTTCAGTTCTAGTTCAGTTCTAGTTCAGTTCTAGTTCAGTTCTAGTTCAGTTCTAGTTCAGTTCTATTTCAGTTCTAGTTCAGTTCTAGTTCAGTTCTAGTTCAACTATAGTTCAGTTCTAGTTCAGTTCTAGTTCAGCTCTAGTTCAGTTCTAGTTCAGTTCTAGTTCAGCTCTAGTTCAGTTCTAGTTCAGTTCTAGTTCAGTTCTAGTTCAGTTCTAGTTCAGTTCTAGTTCAGTTCTAGTTCAGTTCTAGTTCAGCTCTAGTTCAGTTCTAGTTCAGTTCTAGTTCAGCTCTAGTTCAGTTCTAGTTCAGTTCTAGTTCAGTTCTAGTTCAGTTCTAGTTCAGCTCTAGTTCAGTTCTAGTTCAGTTCTGCTTCAGTTCTATTTCATTTTTAGTTAATTTCTAGTTCAGTTCTAGTTCAAATCTAGTTCAGTTCAGTTCTAGTTCAGCTCTAGTTCAGTTCTAGTTCAGTTCTAGTTCAGTTCTAGTTCAGTACTAGTTCAGATCTAGTTCAGTTCTAGTTCAGTTCTAGTTCAGCTCTAGTTCAGTTCTAGTTCAGTTCTAGTTCAGTTTTAGTTCAGCTCTAATTCAGTTCTAGTTCAGTTCTAGTTCAGTTCTAGTTCAGTTCTGCTTCAGTTCTAATTCATTTTTAGTTCAGTTCTAGTTCAGTTCTAGTTCAGCTCTAGTTCAGTTCTAGTTCAGTTCTAGTTCAGCTCTAGTTCAGTTCTAGTTCAGTTCTAGTTCAGTTCTAGTTCAGTTCTAGTTCAGTTCTAGTTCAGTTCTAGTTCAGTTCTAGTTCAGTTCTAGTTCAGCTCTAGTTCAGTTCTAGTTCAGTTCTAGTTCAGCTCTAGTTCAGTTCTAGTTCAGTTCTAGTTCAGTTCTAGTTCAGTTATAGTTCAGTTCTAGTTCAGTTCTAGTTCAGTCCTAGTTCAGTTCTATTATTAACTAAACAAAGTGGCCCACATTTCCAACAACATTTGTACTTTCCTGTCCTAGTCTATACACACACTTATTAAACCGGCAAAACTTTTTATTTTTATTTTTTGCCCAACACTTTACAACATCACATCCAAAAGATTGACTGGAAAAAAAACACACTAACTATTTTAACAACAACTCCTACAGAGTACAAAATAAAACATGTTGTTGATCTTTTTTTTTCTCCCTCTATGTCTCTGCCATACAATGATATGCGGGCGATACCAGTCATGCAACCAAATGCAGACACAATAAAAAGTAAAATTATAACAATGATCCACAAACTAAGTAAAGAAACAGAAAAAAAAAGTAAAAATAAATAAAATTAAAATGCATTCCCACAACTTCTGCTCTACAACAGCAACCGCTACTTGCAGAAGTCGTATGAAATCTTAGAAAGCAACAGCAATAACATCAAGAAGATAAAAGCGCGCAAATAAACTACAAAAACATACAAAAGGTTTTGAACTTGAGTTATAGCGAGGAGGATTTAAAAATAATTTTGTAAAATAATCAAGATGAGATGCGAAGACGAAGCCAAATTGATAACGTAAAGTTATATTTTTGCTTTTTTGGGTTTTCTAGAAATATTTAATTTATACAAAATTTAACAAAGCAATACAAGTTATAAATTATAGAAAAAATAATAAAAAATGCTTAACACAAAGATCAATGTTAAATTATGATTTTAATCTGAGATTTGTTAGGAATTGTAAAGCTAAATATGATTTAATGATATGTAGGCTTATTGAATAATAAAATTATTTTTTTAGAATTGATTTTATTGAAAGCATTGGGTGGATATATGAAGACAACAATGTAAAATAAAATTATTTACTATTTTAAATCGATTAATATTGTAATCAAACAAAAACTGTTTATAATGTCAAGATAAGTTATTTAATTTACAAATTGTTAACCTATTTTAAATAACAAGTAATAGGTGACCAGTAATAGCCCTATTATACTCAGATCAAAACCCAAGAGATTCTCTATTACTCTTAATTTTAGTGCACAGGTCTACCCTATATATTAAGGAATTTAATATGAACAAATGCTGGCAAATTCATATCCAAATATCAATTATTTATTTAGTTGAAAATTAAAAAAATAAAGTTCAATTTGCTTAAGAAATTGATTGCCTTTAATTCCTTGAGTATTCTCATCAAATTCTCATTCAATTTGTGTTTCTTCACTGTATTTTTGGGTTTGCGATCCAGCTTCTTACTTTTGTAAGACACTTTTATTGTGGTCATTTACAGTCCTTTTTTTTCTATTTTATTTCTTTATTTATTTCGGCACTAAGTTTGATACCAATTTTAGATACAAAACTAACAAAACAATATCCACAACAATGAAACAAGTGCACTGAATAAAAAAAAAAAAATTGACTTTGCTACAGGCTAGACTAAATAGGGGTTCCGGTAATTAAAAGAAAACGGGATTCCGAACCTGACTCTTTGCAATATAATTGGTTTTCTTTTCATTAAATTCATTAAAAATATTTAAAAAATAATTTCATTTATGGTCAGTTTTATTAAGTTTTATAAGTCAGAAATAGAAAACCCTAAAACAAAACGATTCTTTTATAAATACATTGTTTGTACTCTTATGTTGTGTATGTATATATATGGCTTAAACAATTCTTTACAATTTACTTACATTCAAATAGATTCATTTTTACTTTTTGGTTTGATTTCAATTTTTAAGAGAACAAAAAATATTTGCTAGAATACACAATGGGAATTAAACAGACTGTAAAGAAACAAGTGTTATTCTAAATTATTTAGGTTAGTTAAATATTTAAATTCGTTAAGAAAAGAAAAATAAACTAACAATCAAAAGGTTAATGAAGATTTTATGGAAATATTTGTGTATATTGAAAATAAAGTCATTGAAGGGTAATTCTCTGCTGGATTAAAAAGGACAATTTAGCAAATTTCTGCTGGATTAAAAAGGGCAATTTAGTTACAATTTACTTAATGATAGTTTTAGGTTCTTGTATGTTCCTACTTAGTTCAAGTCTAGTTCAGTTTTAGTTCAGTTCTAGTTCAGTTCTAGTTCAGTCCTAGTTCAGTTCTAGTTAAGTTCTAGTTCAGTTCTAGTTCAGTTCTAGTTCAGTTCTAGTTCAGTTCTAGTTCAGTTCTAGTTAAGTTCCAGTTCATTTCTAGTTCAGTTCTAGTTCATTTCTAGTTCAGTTCTAGTTCGGTTCTAGTTCAGTTCTAGTTCAGTTCTAGTTCAGTTCTAGTTCAGTTCTAGTTCAGTTCTAGTTCAGTTCTAGTTCAGTTCTAGTTCAGTTCTAGTTCAGTTCTAGTTCAGTTCTAGTTCAGTTCTAGTTCAGTTCTAGTTCAGTTCTAGTTCAGTTCTAGTTCAGTTCTAGTTCAGTTCTAGTTCAGTTCTAGTTCAGTTCTAGTTCAGTTCTAGTTCAGTTCTAGTTCAGTTCTAGTTCAGTTCTAGTTCAGTTCTAGTTCAGTTCTAGTTCAGTTCTAGTTCAGTTCTAGTTCAGTTCTAGTTCAGTTCTAGTTCAGTTCTAGTTCAGTTCTAGTTCAGTTCTAGTTCAGTTCTAGTTCAGTTCTAGTTCAGTTCTAGTTCAGTTCTAGTTCAGTTCTAGTTCAGTTCTAGTTCAGTTCTAGTTCAGTTCTAGTTCAGTTCTAGTTCAGTTCTAGTTCAGTTCTAGTTCAGTTCTAGTTCAGTTCTAGTTCAGTTCTAGTTCAGTTCTAGTTCAGTTCTAGTTCAGTTCTAGTTCAGTTCTAGTTCAGTTCTAGTTCAGTTCTAGTTCAGTTCTAGTTCAGTTCTAGTTCAGTTCTAGTTCAGTTCTAGTTCAGTTCTAGTTCAGTTCTAGTTCAGTTCTAGTTCAGTTCTAGTTCAGTTCTAGTTCAGTTCTAGTTCAGTTCTAGTTCAGTTCTAGTTCAGTTCTAGTTCAGTTCTAGTTCAGTTCTAGTTCAGTTCTAGTTCAGTTCTAGTTCAGTTCTAGTTCAGTTCTAGTTCAGTTCTAGTTCAGTTCTAGTTCAGTTCTAGTTCAGTTCTAGTTCAGTTCTAGTTCAGTTCTAGTTCAGTTCTAGTTCAGTTCTAGTTCAGTTCTAGTTCAGTTCTAGTTCAGTTCTAGTTCAGTTCTAGTTCACTTCTAGTTCAGTTCTAGTTCAGTTCTAGTTCAGTTCTAGTTCAGTTCTAGTTCAGTTCTAGTTCAGTTCTATTTCAGTTCTAGTTTAGTTCTAGTTAATTTCTAGTTAATTTCTAGTTCAATTCTAGTTCAGTTCTAGTTAAGTTCTAGTTCATTTCTAGTTCAGTTCTAGTTCATTTCTAGTTCAGTTCTAGTTCGGTTCTAGTTCAGTTCTAGTTCAGTTCTTGTTCAGTTCTAGTTCAATTCTAGTTCATTTCTAGTTCATTTCTAGTTCAGTTCTATTTCAGTTCTAGTTCAGTTCTAGTTCAGTTCTAGTTCAATTCTAGTTCAGTTCTAGTTCAGTTCTAGTTCAGTTCTAGTCCAGTTCTAGTTCAGTTCTTATTTAGTTCAAGTGCAGTTCTAATTTATTTCTGGTGCGGCCCTTGTTTAGTTTTAGTTATAATTCAGTTGTAGTTTATTTCTATTTCAATTGTAGTTCATTTCTAGTTCAGTTTTTAGCTCAGTTGTAACACAGTTCTAGTTTAGTTATAGTTGAGTTATATTTTAATTTAAACAGTTCAGTTTAACTTCATTTCCCAAAAATAATTTTAATTTTTTCTTAAATTTGTAAGGTAATCTCAATCCGACTTTCACCTTCTTTATTTGCCATTTTCAAAGCAATATTATGATTTAGCCTACAGCTAAACTCACTTAAGCGCCATATCCTCTACAACACTTTAAACTTTCCAATATGAAAATACTAAAACTGCCGCAAAAACATAAAGGCCATAAAAAGTACAAACTATTTAACTCCAACTATTTAAAAAACGCAATCAAACCAAGATGTTCTAACACAAACATCAGCAACAAAAACAAACGAAGAAACTTCCAGTAAAATATGATGTGAACATATAAATTGTAGTAAGTAAAAGAAATGATTGGCAATAACAATAACATCAATGTGACAGGAACTTGACTGTTCAGCTCCATTGGGCGCCGGGCAGGCACTTAATACCAGCCGATATACACAAATAAAATACAACAACAATAGAAAAGAGACACAGCAACCACAAAAAAAAATTGAAAAGGGTATAGAAAAAAAGACCAACTAAAACATTTACATATCTAGTTATTCTACTAATTTTTTCTAGAAAATTTTACCATATCTATAGTATTTTGTTGTAAACTTTTACTACAATTTGTTAGAGAGTAGAGAAAGATGTCATTGTGAGTGTTAAAGCAGGCATATTACGACCATTATGAAGTCACTCATCCAAAGATTTTTTTCTATATTTTTTTTTTCTTTTTGCTTCTCGTCTTTACTATAGAGATTCTTCTATGCCATTCATGCATATTATTGGCTTCGAGACAATTTAAAGTGGTCAATAGAAAGACCCCAGCAAACAAGAAGAAAAAAAAAAAGAAAAACAGACTATAATTGTAGAAATAAAAAATAAAATGGAAATCCAAGAACTGTTAAGAAAACTATAATCGTTAAAATGAAAATTGCATAATACTAGTAGTTAGAAATGCTTGAATGGTGTATAAATAAGAGTTTTTCTATGAATGTTAAAGTGCTAATTTTAGTTGAGTGAAATTTTGTTGTTTAAATGTTGAAAAGTGATTGTGTGAATGGTAAAAAGTGAAATTTTTGTTTTTATAGAAACGGTTTTTGGATCAAAGTGAAGCAATAGAAAGAAGGTAGTTTAATATTGACAAATAATAAAAAATAAAGTTTATAATGATACTTAGAGTACTATAGAAGTGGAGATATTTAACAAATTTGTAGAATATTGGCACCAATGTTAAAATTTTTCTAAAAATTTAGGCAATTGCTAAATTTATGATTTTCTTTCCTTGCTTATCTAAAAAATTTACATTTTCTTTATATAAGTATTTGTTAAAAAGTTTAAATATAAAGTCAGTAATCAATAATCTGTGAGTAATATAAACTTCTTCTAAGGAATACATTAAGCAGTCCAGTAATATGTCCACATCCTTATTGTTTCATAAAGACTAATTTTCGTATGCTATGATATGGAATTTACTGTTTTAAATTGTCGATCTATTGTCTCCAGTCATTGTCTCCAGTCATTTCCTAGAGTAGTACAAAATAAATACAGATATTTTAAAGGTTTGATCTGTTACATATTCCCACATTTTTCTCTCTAGAGAATTCAGTTTGCAGTTTGAGAGTAATTGAATACAAAAGAAGCCTATAAAACTGAGAATAAGAGAATACATGTTTGGTTATTTTTGGAAGTATTATAAAGCTATTAGGTATTATTTTACTTCTGAAACTTAAGAACAAAATATCTCTTAGCTCTTAATGCTAAAACCTCAAGGTTTTGGGATAAAAAATTAACTTAATTGTATAGTAAGGAGTGCGATCGAAAAAATCTTTACACATGTTTTGCTTCTTAACTATTTTGGAAACAACATTAATTTTTTTCTTTTTTTTCCAGTTATCATTAAAAAATATGTCAGTTATTTGAGTTTGATCAAAATGAGTAACGAAAAAGAAGTACGTGAAAAATTAAAAAAATCCAAATTGGTTATACACAAAGTTTGATAGGAAACCTGGTTCGGAAAGAAAAAAAGATCCACATGATCCAAACTCATCTGATAGAAAAGCAGCCTGGTTAGCTCACTGCTCTGACTATTTGGTGCGAAAAGTTAAAGCCAATGCAATTTTGAAAACATATAAAGTTCAAAAAGTTCCAGACAGTGGACGACGAAACGTATATACTGGCAGATTTTTCGCAGCTTCCGGGTCAAAATGTTGAATATAAGTTTAGGACCCAAAAGCAAGCAAAATTTCCTAAAAAATTCCTGGTATGGCTTTATGCGGTTGGGATAAAGTCATTTGTTACAGTGGGCTCTATAAATACCAAAATATACATCAAAGAATTTTAGAAGGGTTACTAAGAAAGGTCCACGAGTTTCTTGCAACGTTTACATGAACGGAAGGACAGATGGACCGACACCGTGAAATCATTACATTAAGGTGGGTTTTAGACCAACATTTTTGTTCGTTACAAACACTACAATACCTATAATTATTTAAGGTTTATGTGGTAGAAATATTTGTTTCGATCCATGTAAATGCCTCTTTAACTAAAATTCTCTATAAAGTTATTAAATATTTAATTTCAAAAATATCACTAAAGATTATATTGGAGATCGAACAATTTCAAGATTAGATCTCAAAGACCATATGATTTAACATATCTGAAGTGTATTAAAAAAGATATTTTAATGAACCACAAGAGTAAGAGACTATTGACGATTTGGAACACAATAACATCATGAAACATGGCCCCAATGCACCAAAAATTTAAAATAATGGTAACTTTGGAATACATTATATCCAAGCCAAGAACCAATTACCGTTTTCATTCTTAGAGGAATATTTATAATTTGTCTCATTTCAGAATTTATTCTCCCTTAAGTTGTGAAGATGGAGAAAAGGAAGCAAATACTTATATTTTAAATATCTGCTCTGCAAGAACGCAGACTAAAGGCTTTATTACACTATCATGAATGTAAACGGTACATTAAGACTTGATTAGTTGGTTGTTTATGTGACGTTTCCCACCGATCGTTTGTATTATGAGTATTGTAACGATAACAATTACAGAAACTTGACGTTGATACTATATTTTGTATGATGACTGATTCTGTTGACAACAGAATTTTCATATGTTGTTCCGCATAGTGAAATTATAAAGTGCACATAATGTCAAAATGCAGAAAATGAAGAAGAAGAATAAATAAACGCGGCAAAAAATATAACATACGAATACAAAAACAATTTGATAGTTTCGCGAGTTACTCACATGAAAAATTGCAAATCAGCTATGCTTAAGAGGTTACTTTCTTATTTCCCTATGGTTGTTCCGTGACAGCTGTTAGCAGTGTTGCCAAATAATCACTTTTTTCTTATACATAAAAAATATTTAACAAAATAATAAGGAAAAAACCACAAAATAAACAAAGAAATAATAATATAAAAAAACAATATATACACAAAATATTAAATAAATGCTTAGCTAGTTTAGTTTTAATCAAAGTTGCATTATTAGGAGTTTTTCTATAAAATAATTTATGGTAACTCTGTGTTTTTGTTTACATATTCAAAAAACATATGTCACGTTATTTAACAAAATTCTTTACATTCGTGAAACGTACATAAACATCACATAAACAACCAACTAATCCGGTCGTTACTTAAAAAACATTAATGTTTTTGTTGTTTTGTTCACATAAACATATGTAAGTGATATCAACTAAACATATTTCCAGTAAGTTTCATGTAGTTTTAAAACCGCTAGATATCTTGGTTTTTATTTAAGGGATTTGTATACAAAACTATATTTGTTATTTTATAGCAAGAAATTTTAATTTTAAATTGTTGCTACATTTCTACACTTTTTTAAAAATTTTTTAGTGAAGAAAACTACAAAACTAATTGTCTAATTAATAAACTTTTAACAGCGATTTTTACGGAGACTTACATGCCTATTCGCAGAAAAATTGTGACTGAAAAATAGTCATAAAATACCAATTGTGACTATAGTCTTTAATTTTCTATTCACAAACAAAAATGTATTAATATTTCGTTTTCAAATTAAGACCTGATATGTAGACAGTCATAAGAATTAAAAGACATTTTAATTGAAAATAAAAAATATAGAAAAATGTGTTGTATGCATACACACATATTTGAAACATTTGAGGGCCAAAGATCAATAAAGCATATATACAACACACTCTTACTCACATTTCCTGCTGATTTTCATCGGATTTTGCAGTATTATTTGCAAATTATCCATTCTTCTCTAAAAATTAAAAATAAAATTTTTTACAAAAAATTTGATTTTTAATTTTTATTTTCAATTGACAAGAAAAGTCAAAATTTTTTAATGTTAAGCATGTTTTGTGACTATGTTAAAAGAATATGAAGTTATGACCGAGTCACAAGTATAGTCATAACTTTTAGTCATAATAAAATTGTGACTTTTTTAAGACTTTTTCTATGAATAGGCATGTTAGTGTATTTAAATAAAAATCTGTCAACACTGTTCTTACAGCTGTAATGTAGAATCGTAGAGCAACATAATTTGATTAGTTTACTACGTTACATTTACGTTTTTGAGCATACATACACACCTACCTAAGCAAAACGTGTCAGCTGATTACATGTCTTCAAATATCGTCACTAAAATTCTGAGTCGGGTGGGTAATATAAGTAGTTCTATAACATTTTTATTTTAAAATTTCTGAGAATCTAATCCAAACTGGGAAATAATTTGATATAATCCATAGAAGTTGAATAAAACAATTTCTTTATGCAAACTTTTTTAACATTGTCTAACCATCAAAACCAGGAAATCTAGCATTCAATATTATAAAATCTTGTTATTCCTCTTAATTTATCAACTACAATTTAAAGTAGATTAATTATTTCAACAAGAAAAATTTATGGAAATTATTTTTGTAATCCATTAATCAAGTGAATGCACTTACAGCATAAATTATGTATGTGCGCCATTCTAAAAATATTTTAAAAAAATCAACACCAACATCAAAATAAAAAACATAAAAAATTCAAAACTGAGTCACTAGTTTACAAATCTTAAAATAAACTTTAAATGATTTTTCATTATTTTTTTTTTAAATTGGCGGCACCCACCGCACTAAAGCATGACTGCTAGTTGCAACATCATACAGAGAAAATACAAACTCGTGCAACATGCTTCCATAGAGACAAACGTCATCATCATCAATAGCAACATCATCTTAGTCGTCATGAGCAGCACCATTAGGCCAACACTTAGCTTTAAAATTGTTTTATATTTAAAAAAAAAAAAAACTAAACTAAAAATATAAAATAAACTCAAATATTTTCAATATTGCTACTTATAACTTGCACACTTCCAATTGAAAGGAAGAAGTCGTCTTTTTCATTAAACGTTAAATAAAAACAAAAATTATTCAAAGTAAAGAAAGAAACAAAATAAAAAAGACAAAATTATGACAACTCGAACAATTTTACAAAGGCAGAGGGAAAGAAATTTAAGAAAAAAAGTGTCATTCAAAGAAAACTGCACTTGGCTGCTGTTTGTTTGCTTTTCTTTTTCCATATTTTATCACTTAATTTAGAGGAGTAGGAGGAGTTTTGGAAAAAAAATCCATAAAACATGCCACATGTTTTCAAGTATTTTACTTTTTATGACTAATGTTTTGTTGTGACTTTTGCATTGTTGTTGCTGTTGTTGTTGTCATCATCATTATTAATATTGTTGTTGTTGTTGCTATTTTTGTTTTATTGTTGCTATGTGAGTTTTCACTACCAATACACAATAAAGTTCAATGATACGTAATGCTTCATTACACTTCACTTAAGGAACTACTTCGGTAGAAACAAAAATACTTTTCTGTTTTTTACTTCTGGACATTTTGTAATAGAAGTACATCTATGTATCTATTAAAAAAACAAAATTCTTTACTTTGTTCTTAGCAGAAGTGGAGGTGTTTAAATAATTTAAGTGTCATCGTAAAGTACTTGATTTGATTTTTCAATGTCTGCCTTATTAATGTTGCAAAGAAAAATTAAATAATTTTCTAAGATTTAAGGTATTGTGAATAGAAGAGGATTTATGAGTGATATAAGGGAATTTTCCATTTTTTATTAGTAAAAAATAAAAACGGTATATAAATAATAAACACATACAGGGATTAATTAACAAGCGCGAATATTATATTCGACCGAATCTATATACCCACCATCATGTTTTTCAAATTTTACATTATATGGGAGGTGGGCGGTAAAGTAAGTGAACCACGCCACGCCGATTTTGTATCTGTACAAAATTTCGTTATCGTACATACTTTTGTTTAAGAGATATCAGCAGAAGAGTATGAAATTATACTACAACGGACACCCTGTGTTTTTAGTATTTTGCCCATAGCTTTTTTGAATATTTGAGCCAAATTTCGTCTCCCTGGGTTGTCCAGACAGACGGACGGACATAGCTAGATCGACTCAGAATCTAATCATGGCCCAGAAAATATTTACTTTATGGGGTCTTAAATGATTTTTTCGACATGTTACACACGGAATGACAAAATCAATATCAGATGGTGGGTATAAAAAAAAACCATCATATATAGGAAAACGATTCTGTCACTTGGCGAAGCTACATGGGTTGGGGTATTTTCGCCGCTTCTGGTTACTTCAGCATATTCATAAAAAAAATACTTAACAAGGAGATAGTCAGGATCAAAGGGGGCTTAAGTATAAGCCAACATATGTAGGTTCTTATTACTAAAAAAAAGTTTACTGATATCGTTTATAGTTTTGAAAATACAGCACCGTTAATCAAACAAAAATATTTCAGTAATATTTAAAATATGTTCAAACAAATATATCATCTCATAATAAAAATGCTTTAAATATAAGTTTATAATGAGAGTATTTTGGCATTAAATCCACAAGACAAGAAATCTTTATATTTTTCAAATGCATTATTTTCACTTTCAAATTTTTTTCATTGACTAATAAATTTTTAACTAGATATACAAATTTTGTTTTTATACCCTACACCACCATAGGTACTTTCCTCACTTATAGTGATTTATGTTGATGTTTGTAACATCCAAAAATATTGGTCTAAGACCATCTTCGGTTTAGAATCACTTTATGAGTCAATTTAATAAATTCCGTCCGTCTGCCTGTTCGTCCATGTAAACCTTGTAATCAAACTACAGGTTTCAATTTAAAAAAAATAATAATTTAATGATTAACCATAGGTCCCATATAAAACCCCACTCCAAATTTGTATGTACACACAGAGCGGCGTAGGGAATCATTTAGTCGGGCTTGACAGAATAAATATTTCTTTTATGTTTTTTTTTTTTAAATTCATAAAATTTTGACGTAAAATCTACGTATTAGTACATAAGTGAGTATAAAAATATTTTTAAAAATATACCGAAAAAAAAAGCTTTAAAATTATTCCAGTTGGCCTCAAGCCAACTCATTAAACAAAATGTACAAAAAAATAAACAAAAAATGTCACTTCCATAATCTTTAAGGCCTTACAAAAATTTGATGATATAAATGAAATGCGATGTGTCTAGTTAAATAGTGACAACATTCGTAATATATCTACTACACACATATTTACAAAAGGATATCTTTTCGTATAAAAAGAAGTATAGAAAATATGACCCAAATGATGTGTTGTTTTGTAGTAATGATTAAATGACGCAGATTTAATTTTTTTTTTTTTTTTTTTTCCAAAAATATTTTATTATGGGAATAATTATTCAAATATTTTTATTAAAAAATAATTTTTTAATAAAAATAATTATTTATTATTACAGTTTATTTAAAATTATTAAAACTGAAGTTAGACGCTATTAAATTTATTTTTACATTGAAAAATTAGCGTTTTATTGAAATAAATTTTTTTAAACTAAAAAAATATTTAATTTATGAGAAAAAATAATATAACTTTGACCATAACATATTTGTCTAAATAAAAATATAATTAATATATGTTTTTCCTCACTTTTTTGCAACAATGATGCATACACATCAAGTAGCCATAAATTAAATTGAAATCTTCAACAAATATAATTGTCTTAAATTCCAAAATATATTATCATCACATATTAACCAAATGAATAAAAATATTTATTTTAATTTACTTTTTTGACACTCCGGTCGTTGCTCTTATAATTTAAAAAAAAATAATAAAAAAATTTGTTGACAAAATAAAAGTCATACAAAATGTTGCAACAAAACAACATCCTATAAAACTGCCACCTACATGTGTGCACATTTTACGAACGGGCAAGTTTTTTTTTTTTTTTTTGATTTTGACTTTTTAAACGACTTTTTCTTTATGCTTTGTTTTAAACCAAAAATAAATTTATATTTGCCACAACGTTTTTTTTTTTTTTTTGCGCTACATGCAACAAAAAAATAAAAATAAAAACTAATTGTTTTTTATTTTTTTATTATTTATATATTTTGTTTATTTACTAGTAAAATGTAAAATAACAAACAACAAGTGTAATAATTTTTCATTTAAAAGTGGAATAACTAAAAAAAATAAAATGACTTTACACACTTGTGGCAATAATTGTTTAAACCTAGCAAACAACCAAGAAGAAAGCTTAAAACTTAATTAACATGTACTTTTTCGAACAGCTAATGTTTGCTAAGAAATTAAAAATATTTTTTTTTTTTTTTGTTCTCAGTGTTAATTATACAATTTAAAGATTATTCCAAATAAATTTATATTTTTTAATGTAGTTTAAAAAGAAGCCCTTCATCATCAGTTCCAAACTATACCCAAGTCTACAATTTGGCAATATTTTGGCATGCTTTTCAAAAAACAAATTTCGTAAACGCAATTAGTCCCATTTCTAGCAACGAATTTTTGCGAATTGCTTTTTCGTGACTTAAACTTTTTTTTGAGTAACGTTTAAACAATGTTTGCTGGGAATGTATGTATGTATGTATGTATGTATGTTTTTTCACGCACTTTGTTTTTAATTAACCTGAATTTCTTTTACACTGCATGGAGTACTTCCTTGAAAATAGTAAAAATTTTGCATTTTTTGCCAAATTCTAAACTTTTTTCTTCCTTCTCAAAAAGTTTAAAATTTTTAAAATTATGTGCAAATTACAAAATTTTCTAAATAAAATATGCATTCTCAACATCACAATTATATAAGTAAATTTGGGAAGAGACTATTTACAGGAATACAGAAAAACAAGTGCTCCAAAGACTATAAGGTATGACTATAGTCGAAATTATATTCGAATAGAATATAGTCGAAACTATAGAATTGACTATAGTCGATACTATAGAATAGGCTATAGTCGGTACTATAGAATAGGCTATAGTCGAGACAATAGGATAAACTATAGTCGAAATTACAGAAATTACTATAATCGAAACTATAGAATAGGCTACAGTTGAGATTATAGTTGATACTATAGAACTAACTATAGTCGACACTAAAACTGACTATAGTCGAGACTATAAAATAAGCTATAGCAGAGATTATAGAATAGACTATAGTCGAGATTATAGAATAGGCTATAATCGAGACTATAGAATTGACTATAGTCGAAACTATAGAATGGACTATATTCGAGATTGATAATAGACTATAGTCGAGACTATAGACTAGGCTATAGTCGAGACTTTAGACTAGACTATAGTAGAGACTTTAGACTAGACTATATTCGAGACTGTAGAATAGACTATGGTCGAGATTATAGAATTGACTTTAGTCAAGACTATAGAATTGACTATAGTCAAGAATACAGAATAAACTATAGTTGAGATTATAGAATAGAATATAGTCGAAACTAAAGAACTGACTATTTTCTAGACTTGAATATGGACTATAGAGTTTACTTTAGTCGAGACTATAGAGTTAACTATAGTCAAGACTATAGAGTTGACTATAGTCAAAACTATAGAGTTGACTATAGTCAAAACTATAGAATAAACTATAGTCGAGATTGTATAATAAACTATAGTCAAGACTTAAGAATAGACTATAGTCGGGGCTATATAATAGAATATAGAATAGACTACAGACTATAGTCAATTCTATAGTCTCGATTTTAGTCAATTCTATAGTCTCGACTATAGAATTGACTATAGTCGAGACTGCGGAATTTAATATAGTCGAGACAATAGAATAAACTCTAGTTGAGATTTTGGAATAAATTATAATAGAAACTATAGAATAGACTATAGTAGAGACTATAGACTATATTCGAGATTGTAGAATAAACTAAAGTAGAGACTTTAAAATGGACTATATTCGTTACTACAGAATAGATTTTAGTCAATGCTATAGAATAGGCTATAGTTGAGACGATAGAATAGGTTATAGTCGAGACTATAGTCGACGGTAGACTATCGTTGACACTATAGAATTGACCATAGTCGGGACTTTGAAATATAATATAGTCGATACTACAGAATAAACTATAGTCGAGACTATAGAATAGAGCAAGGTCGAATCTATAGAAGATACCAGAGTCGAGACTATGGAATGGACTACAGTCAAGATTATAGAATAGACTATAATCGAGACTATAGAATAGTATAGTCGACACTATAGACTTGACTATAGACGATCCTGTATATTCAATACTATAGCATAGTCTATGTCTTTACTATAGTATTGACTAAAATCTTCACTAGTGCTAACTATATTCATGGCTATAGTTTTGACTATATTCTTGAGTTTTTGATAGTTATATTATTTTTAATAGCCACCTTTTTACTCCAAACTAAAAATATTTCAAACATAACTTTATCCTCTTTCCTTTTTAGTTAAATTTCCAAATTTATTATTGACAATTTAAAAATTTTTTGACAACAATATAAACTGTAAAATGTACAACTCATTCAATTCAATTTAATTAAAAATGCAAATTTTCTAATATAGACAAAAGTTAAGTTGAAAAAAATAAAATAAAATAAAATAAAATTGTCACTTACCACATTATTTGTATTTTAAATGCTAAATCCATTTGATGGTTTAAAACCAATCAACTTGGTTTAAATGAGTTGGCAATAAATTCAATTCACTTTGAATAAATTTTTACTTAGGAAAATGCACAATAAATAATTTTCAATAGTTGGAACTGCAAATAAAATAGAAAAGTGAAAAACAATTATTAAAAATTAATATTGCAATTAATAAGAATTTGTGTAAATAAATTAAAAAATATTCGAATATATGACCTTTTTGGGGAAAGTGAAATTTTGTGGTAAATAGATTTTTTTATCATTAGAATATTTGTACCATTTTCAATTTAGTTTTATTAAATATTCACGTATTTATTATTGATTTATAGGGGAAATAAGTATACTATTTCAATAATTCATTTTTCACATTTAACCTAAAATTCAAGTGTATAAGTATTTGTATAACTGTGTTTACAAATACATACATATATACGGTAATAATGTATTGTAATGTTGTGTATTTATAATGTGGTAACACGCATAATTTACATTATCTACTAAATAACACTCACTAAAGAGGCTCAGGACACACATACTCATATGTTTATAAAAAAGGATACTTTTATCCTCTCTATTAAATAGTCTACCAGCCAGTAGTCATTTTGCCAATAAACCAACAACTATTCAACCACTTAATGATATAACCAAAACATTTACAGGAACGAATTAAAAACTAGTCACACGTACTTATCGCACACATTTTAACTATTAAACGAAAAGAAAAAAAAAACAACATTTATTTATTTATACAACAAAAGTGAAGAAGAGTATAAAAATTGGCATAAAGATAAGCAGTTGGTTGGTTGGTTGGTGAAGTGTATAAGAGGAAGGTATTCCTAAAGGTAAAGATGAAAGTATAATTTGTTTCCCAAAATAACATTATATTAATGCTATCTTCTGCTAATGTGAATTTTCTAATTTTCCTATAAACGATTAACTTCCCTTGGCATACCTTCCTAATTTTCATCATCATTTCCATTTTAATCTCCTCATTGCTAAAGAAGATTTCAATAAAAACAATTTTACCCAAGACTATTAATAATTCTTTTTGATTGCACAGGAAGCAGAAGTGTTTGTGTACCAGTATCTCTCTAGGCCAAACATAAAATCGAATCACCCTCAGAAAAAAATAGTATTGGAAATATATTAAAGACATTTTCGCCAAAAAAAAGGGTTATTTTGTAAATTTTGTACCAAAAAAAAAAAAAAAATAAAAAATCTAAAGAAAAAAAGAAAAAGGAAATCATGTGTCAGTAACACATGTTTTCTAAAACAAGATGCCTATTGATTCTTAATGTTCATTTTTTTGAAAAATCAACCAGAATTTTATTAATGAATTATGCATTCAAATTTCTGGATATGGATCAATAAATCATGGCATTAAGCAAGGAATTTTTTAAACCTTTTTCTCAGGAAATTTTTAAAATTAATGCAGGTTTTTATTTTAAGGGTTAAAGTTTAAGGAATATTTTATAACAATTAGATATCTAAATACATACATGCATAAGTACATGGAAGTAACATATGTTTTATTAAACCTTAGAGATTTAGGGTTATTCTAAAAAATTTCAACGAATTTCTTATTTATAAAAATTAATTCCAGTATGCTTTGATGAAATTGATACAAATTTTTTAATAAATTCTCAATTTGTGTCAAAGAGAATTTAGTTCATATGTGCATTTCGCAGTTGCTTAAGATAGTTAATTTCCATTTTGTAAAGTAAAAAGGAATCTTAAAATATAAATTTTAAATTAATTTAAATCTCAGAAAAGTAAGCTTTTTTTGCTGCATTTTTCTTGCAGCAATTCTGATTTTGTGTGAGAGAGAGAGCAACAGGGAATATGAACGAGTACAAACTTGTACTCCGAAATTCGTTTTTTTTTTTTCGTTTGTTCTTCAAATCAAAAACAAATCAAGGCAATTAAAGTAAGAATTGCTGAAGTAAAATTTTGTGTGTGAACGTAAATGCAAGTTCAAAACAAAAAAATTAAAAATATTTCTTTAAAATAAAATTATCTCAAAAATTTCTATAAAAAATTCTGTGTCAAAATTTTTCTATTACAAAAAAAATTATGTCCCAAATTTCTTTAGAATCGTGTCCCAAAATTTTTCTATTAAAACAATGGTGTCCCAACATTTTTTCTATTAAAAAAGTAAGTCAGAAAATTTTTCTATAAAAATTTTATTTCAAAATCCTTATATAAAATTGTGTCTCGATATATTTTTACTTTATTTGTGGCAAAAATTTTCTAAAAATGTATTTGCAAAATATTTTTTTCTGAAAATTCATCATTTTTTTTTTTGTTAGAAAATAATAATATTAAATTTTTTTTTATTAAAAATTTTATTCCAAAATTGTTTTATTAAAAATTCTAAACCAAAATCTCTCCTACATGAATTTGTTTTCTTGTAAAAACTTGGGTCCAAATAGTTCCTACAAAAATTTGTGTCTGAAATTAAAGTTAGTTATCACATTTAAACCAAAATTTTAATTTCTAATAAAATTTAAGTAAAAACAAGCGCAAATGTTATATTCGGCCCGGCCGAATCTATATACCCACCATCAACTTTTTACAATTTGACGTTATATGGGAGGGGCGGTAAAGTGGGCAGTAAAGTGGGCGGACTACGCCCATTTTTTGTTTCCGAGTTTACGTTGGTGCTTGAAATATTTTAACACTATTTCACCTTATATGGGAGGTGGGCGGTAAAGTAGGCGGACCAAGCCCATTTTTGGTTTCCGAGTTTATATCGACCCCCGAACAATACGTGCAAAATTTCGTTCTTGTAAATGCTTTTGTTGAAGAAATATCAGCAGAAAAGTATGAAACGGACACCCTGTGTTTCTAGTTTTTAGACCATAACTTCTTAATTTATTAACCGATTTTCCCCATTTTCAATACCAAACAAAGATAAAGATAAATATTTGTGCCAAATTCCGTGTCCCTACGTTGCACCGTTCGAGCCCTATCCTGCTTTCAACAGACAGACAGACGGACGGACGGACGGACATAGCTAGATCGAATCAGAATTTAACCAGAACCCAGAAAATATATACTTTTTGGGGTCTTAGATGATTCATTCGACTTGTTACACACGGAATGACAAAATCAATATATCACCCATCTTTTTGATGGTGGGTATAAAAATTATTTTGCTATAAAAATTTGAGTCTGAAATTTGAATTCCCATAAACATTTGAGTCTAAAAATTTAATTCCAATAAAAATCTATTAATTCTATAATTTTTTCCATAAAAATTTAAGTCCATAAAAATATGAATATGAAATTAATCCTATAAAAATATGAGATTTTGAATTTCCAAAATTTTAATTCATATAAAATCCAAATCCGAAATTAAAATTCTAATAAAAACTTTAATTTTTATATGTATTACAGTTCAAAATTGAAATTCCTATAAAACTTTAAGACCAATATTTAAATTCGAACAAATATTTGAGTCCAAAATTTTAATTCACACAAACATTTAAATCTAACAATTTTAAACATTTAAGACAAAACAAATTTTGACTTTAAAAATTAAAGGCTTAAATCCTTAAAAAATTTTTCCTATGAAAATATAAGTCCAAAATTTTACCTAAAAATATCAAAATTTGCGCTAAAAATAATTTAGTCCGATATATTCACAAAAAGGAAATTTTACCTAAAGATATTTGAGTACAAAATTTTCACAAAAACAAATTTGAGTCCAACCTTTTTCATAAAAATATTTTAGTCTAAAATTTGCCATTAATAAATGTTAGTCCGAAGTTTTACATTAAAAAATTTTAGTCCAGAATTTTCTTTTAAAAAAATACTACACCATTTCCAGTTGTATTTCAGAAGTTTCTAATTATATTTGAGAAATTTCTATTTATATTTCAGAAAATTCCATTTATATTTTAGAAATTTACATTTATATTTTCGAAATTTCTAATTATATTACAGAAATTTGTAATTATGTTTCAGAAGTTTCTAATTATTTAGAAATTCAGAAATTTATTTTTTTGTGCTTCGGAAGTTTCTAATTACATTTCAGAAATTTCTATTTGTAGTTCAGAATTTTCTATTTGTAGTTTAGAAAATTCTAAATGTATTTTAGAAATTTTCTATTTGTAGTTCAGAAAATTTTAAATGTAATTTAAAAGTTTCCATTTACATTTCAGAATTTATCAAATTCTATTTAAGAAATTTCCATTTGTATTTCAACATTTTCTAAATGTATTTCCGAAATTTCCAATTGTATGTTAGAACATTAAACATGTACTTTCTATATAAAAGTTCTTAAATATAATTAGAAATTTCTGAAATATAATTAGAAATTTCTAAAATATAAATTTAATTTTCTGAAATATAATTAGAAATTTCTCAAATACAACTGGAAATGGTGTTAGTCCAAAATGTTTCCTAAAAAATCGGATCCAAAATTTTACCTAAAAATATTTGAGTCCAAAACTTGCCCTAAAAATAATTTAGTCCGAAATTTTCGCAAAACCAAATTTGAGTTCAACATTTTTCATAAAAATATTTATTTTCGAAATTTTCTCTTAAAAATATATTAGTTCAAAACGTTTCCTGAAAAATTAAAATAAAAAATTGATCCTAAAAAAATAGATCCAAAATTTTACATAAAAATATTTAAGTCCAAAATTTGACCTAGAAATAATTTGTCCGAAATTTTCACAGAAACAAATTTGAATCCAAAATTTTACCTAAAAATAATTTAATCCGAAATTTTCACAAAAACAAATTTTTGTCCAACATTTTTCATAAAAAGATTTTAATCCAAAATTTGCCATTAAAAAATGTTAGTCAGAAATTTTACATAAAAAAAATTGAGACCGGAATTTTTTCTAAACATATTTGAGTCCGAAATTTTCCCTTAAAAAAATGTTTCCTAACAAATTTTAAGCAAAAAAAAATTTTCCTAAAAAATTAAGTCCAAAATTTTCCCTAAAATAAATTTGAGTCCCAAATTTTTCCTAAAATAAATTTGAGTTCCAAATTGTCTCTGAAATCAATTCAAATCTAAAATTTTCCTAAAAAGAATTTAATTCGGAAATTTTCACTAAAAAAAATTTTAGTCCCAAATTTTACAAAGAAATTTTACTATGAAATTTTCCTGTAAAAATTTTAGTATAAATATTTCTTTATAAAAATGTTAGCGTGAAAATTTGTCTATAAAAATTTTAATAAGAAAACATTTCTATAAAAATTTTTGTTTTAAATTTTTTCCATAAAAATTTAAATTCCAAATTATTTCTATACACAGAAAAAAGTCACCAATTAACAAATATATATGAAAATAATTCATTCAATTATAAACTTTTTTAAATTTGCACCTCTCACCAAAATGATTATATCAATTACTAAAAACTATAAAAAATACAAAACAGAAAAAAATTCCCAATTAATAAATTAATTAAATCAATCAAGTAGATGATTGAATGAATTAAAAATGTGTATAGGAAAGAAAATCATACCAAAATTTATTTTTTATTTTATTTTTTCTTGAACATATTTATTAAATTTTGATGCAAAATTAAGCAACTGATTTAATTGTAAAAAAGACGGTAATAATTTTTTCTGTGTAAAGATTAAAGTTCAGCATTTTAAAAATAGATATCTAATTCTAAAATTTGTTAATGGAAACTTTTGGTCAAAAATTTCTGTCCCAAATATCCGAAAATATTTCTATACAAATTTTTCTTCAGTTTTACCTACTAATTTTTTTCTTCTAAAATTTCATCCTAAAAACTTTTATCAAATTAATTTTATAAAAAAATGTCTCCCAAAATTTCCTTAATTTTTTATATAGATATTATGGGTTACAAATTTCTGTCCCAAATATCCGAAAATATTTGTATACAAATTTATGTGGGGACGGGTTATAACGGACGTACGACCAGAAGTGGCAACTCCTTCTAAAGCGTGAATTAGTTGGTTGTTTATGTGACGTTTCCTCCCGCGAAGGAAACAGCTGATCGTTTATATTGCTTGTATTGTAATGCTAACAATTATTGAAACTTGACGTTGATGTGATGTGATGTCTGATTCTGTTGAAAACATAATTTTCTTGCGTTGTTCCGTGACAGTTGTTAGCAGTGTTGCCAAACAATAACTTTTTTCTTACAAATAAACAAATGCTTAACGAAATAAAAAGGAAAAACCACTAAATAAATAAAGAAATAAATAAACATAAATAATTAAATACACATACAATTAAATAGATAAATATTTGGCAAGTTTAATTTCAATCAGAGTTGCATTTTTAGGCTTTTTCTAGTAAATAATTTATGGTAACTCTGTGTTTTTGCTAACAAATGTCAAAAACATGTCACGTTATTAATTTTGGATAATTGCACAAAATTCTTCCCGTAAATAAACGGTACATCAACATCACATAAACAACCAACTAACCCGGCCTTAAGACTGCAACACTGCATTAAACGTACGAGTAATAGTGGACGATCGACGAGTTGCAAAACGGACGAGTAGATGATTAATGAGGACGAGAAGATTAAAGTTAGTTGAGATTTTAACGTGAAGGAGTTGGGTTTGTGACGTGAAACAAGAGAGTCATTGAGACGTTTAGAGTGAAAGTTTAGCACTTAAGCTTAAAAATTAATTTAAGTTAGCACTTAAGCCCAAATGTTTAAATAATTTAATATAATTATAAAAAAAAGAAAAAAGGTGTTTTCACTAAAAAAAAAAAACCTACATTTATGTTCCAAATTTTGTTTATAAAGTTGTTCCCAAAATTTTTTTTATAAAAAGCTGAATTCCAAATTACTTTTATAAAAATTTAATAAAAATATAACGATATTTTTTCTATTAAAATTATGTTTCAATTTTTTTTTTTTTAATTCCCAAACATTTTCTATAAAAATTATGTTACAAACTTTTCTATAACATTTTATGTTGGAAAATTTGTCGCTCAAATTATTTTTATTTTATTCCTAGAACAAATTGTGTCCTTAATTGACCATTAAATTGCCATGAGTGATTGTTTTTTTTATTTCACAATACAACATTCAATTGCCTTCAATTCAATTTATATCTCAATATATATTCTCCTATTTAAATTTTACCTATGACTAAATTTAATATAAATAATTTTCAATATACCAATCTGAAGAAAAAAAGCTAAACTAAAACTTTCAACTCAATATCCGTTAAATGTGTTTTGTTAAGACGTCGTGTTATGACTTTATTTACCTGACTTATCATTACATCGACATGGTTGGTTTACTACAAAAATACTTCCGTTTCCGTTTTAATAATATCGCCCATACAAAATAATGAAGACACACAAATACAACAACAAATAAACAGTTACAAAAATTGTAGATTCAGGCTCTGCGAAAGAAAAAAAAAAACTGCTAAAAGGCATTCGAAGTTAAAACAACAAGGAGGAAAAAAATAAAAATACACACGTTGGTAGAAAAACCTACGTGTGTTTAGCAACAATGATACGACTGATGATGTTGATGATATTATTTTCTTTGTTATCTATTTTTTTCTGCATTAAATTTTTCTTTATTTTTCTGCGAATATGTATCCTTAAGTATCATCAAGTTTTTTTTTCATTTCGTTTTGTTTCATCCTCATAATACTTAACCTTTCAAGATGTTTGATGAATAAAGTTCGAGATGAAGAAAGCAACAAAAACGACAGCAACAATGTGTATCATCATGTCATTTTAACTCGCATACTGGTCATACATATCTACTACTGACTGCTCGAAGAAACCTTCAAGGTTCAAATTGTTATTGTAAAAAGTATTACCTTTTAAATGTTGCTCATATTCTTATGGGCTTGGAAAACTTAAGACCTAATGCCAAAGAAAAAAAAAAACAACAATATAAACAAACTACTTAATAAATCCTTCCCTCAAAGAATACGACCAGCAACCACGCACATGTTTTCATTATTAACATTCATTTTGATTATTACAAAAGCAAAGATTTTCTTATTTTCCTGGTGATACTGATGATGACGATGATGCTGCTGATGATAATAATGATACTGTTGATGTACTTATTTGAACTTTAGCTATAGAAATTAAAACCTTAGGTTATAAAGCAATCGTTCATATAAATAAATGCGAGCAACAAAAAAGAAAATAAAAGTAGGTATGTATGTATGAAATTTATTTGTAATATAAAAAAAGCAGTTTGCAACAAAACTAATCTGACATCAAAAAGTTAATATTAATTCTTTTTGGCTTATGTTTGTGTGTATTTGAATCATGCTAAATAACGAGGGGGCATTTAAACACTTGTACTGGACAAATGTTTAGGTTCGGTGGCAAAGAATTTTAAATACTCTACTAAGGTATGTTAACTTGATTAGATGGAATTTGTGCATATTGTTTTCGTCAAAAAGCATATAGAAAAAATGTAATCTGCGAAGAATTCTAAGAAAACATTACCAAGAAAATATAGGTCTAAAATTAAAACCTCGCTTCCGCTGCAAAAGTTGTTAATAAATCTTTATAATTTATAATTTACAATTCGAAATATATGAGAAAATTTTAGAATAGGACCTAGCTTTTTAGAGAAATCATCTTGTAGACACCCTGCAATAATACGAGATAAGCTACAGGGTGTCAAATTTGACCACCTCCACTATGTAAAAGTTAAAAAAAAAAAAATCATAACTTCTACAAGTCAATCAAGACAGTTTAACCATTTTTATATTTTTCTGTAAAGTGTTTGGCATGAGAAAGAAAAACATGCCTGCTCACCGAAGTTATCTAGTAAAATTTTTTGCCACGACTTTATTTCATATTTCGGGAATATGTCCTGAGGTGTATGATGAAAATTTTTAAAATACCCCAGTCAAATAATTATATGTGCATACCTATAAAGTAATTTATTTTCTTTAAAAATAGGATTTTCAAATACAAATCTTTTTTATATTTTTAATGTTTATTAGAGCTTTATAAGTCAAATGAAAAATTTATTTCTTATGTGTATTTTGTGGCAAAATTTAATTGATTTTAAAATTGTTCATAGAAAATAATTATATGTGCACGACAAGAATTTTATAAAAATCCTTTATTTAAATAAAGTTAATTTTCAATATTCACGAAAGTTGTTAAGGAATTGTGTTATCCTAATATAACGTTACCGGATGCATCCTTCGTTATACCGATTCGTCCTTTTTCCTTTACATATATATAGGTCAAAACTGTAGTATACTTATACAAAATCAATTTGAAACATTTGATATTGTTATATAGCTCTGAATCTAAATATATCTCAGCATACAGTATTCTTTGGAAATACTTATATCATAAAGGTCTGAGGATCATTACTGGTTGCTCCAGAAATATAATATTTTGTGACTTAACAACCGATTTTGAGGCCCGATATAGTAACGTCGTCACATTAATTTACTGAAAAATCTAATTTTTGTAGGAAATTCATCAACGAAGCTATTGGATTTTTTGTCCAATAAATTTATGTTGTGCTGTGAACTAATTTAGCTACGTCCAATAAATATTTTCAACTTCTATTTAGAACTAAAATTGACTTATATTATGTGCGATTCGACACTATGATTACGCTTCAAGCATGTCTTTTGTAGACGTCGAATACCCATGTAATAATTTTGATAAACACTTGGATAATTTAAATATATTATTTTTCATCCCTTATGCACATGAACTCATGGTATAATTAAAGTTTTTAACCAAAAAATTATATTTATTATAAAATCCTGCGTGTGGATTTTTGTACCGCTCTATTAGTTATGTTTTTGCCACCCAAAGGTCATAATTTTAATCTAAGACCTCTTTTATTATTTTATACTCACGTCCAATTATTAAAATCCGTTTATTTGGCCGTTATTTTTCTGTAACACATGTTGTTTTTCTTCGAAAAATTTCCTAAAGCCCCGCTAATCAGCAATTGATTATGGGTTACCGCTCCTAGAATGATAGCAATTTCTCAGATTTTTTGAAAATTTTCAACAGTATTATGATAAACATTTCCTGTGTACACCATTTTTTGGAATTTTACATAAATTGTCGTCTTACTTTAATGATTTCAGCACTTCAACTGACAGTTCATGACCTGGTGACATATTTTGGCTATAAATTAAAAAAAATCTAAAATTTTGGTATTTTAGGTCTAATCATTTTAAATATTCCCCAAACAACTTTAATTTTAACTTTAATTGGTTAAACGGTTCAAACTGCGGACTTCATGTCAGTCTGTTGAGTAAAAATTTCAATTTGCACATATAATTATTTTCTATTAAAATTTAAAGAATGATATGTTTATTTTAACGGTACTTTAAATACAATGCCAAGAGGAACCTAAAATTTTGCAAATAGGGACATTAGGTAAGAATGAAAAAAATTGTAAACCAAAGAAATGTATATCACTCTTGGAATATATAAAAACCAGAAAACAAATATTGCACATATAATTATTTGACAGAGGTATTTTGTAATTTCTAACACATATTAAAATAAAATGCTTAAAAAATGTTTTGATTATCTCAATTCGTCAAGCTTAGTTCAAAGCCAACATTCTGAAATTAGTATAAAATGACATTTTTTCATCAAAAATATAGCACAATTCTTTTTGTAAGTTAAACATTTTTTTCTTTAAGTAATTCAAAAGACAAGGCTTCATTCACTACATCCCACAGTGGGGTCAAAAGCAAATTTTTTGGTAATAAATCTGTATCTCCTAAACTACTGGTTGGATTAAATTGAAATATATGAAAGAGTTGCAGAGGAGGACCTGAGATTTGAGAAAAATCATCCTGTAGTCACCCTGCGATAACACAAAAAAATCTACAGGGTGTCAAAATTGACTACCTCGAGTATGTCAAAGTTTAAAAAAATCGTAACTTATACAAATGAAGTCCGATTTTAAAGATTTTTATATTTCTGTAAAGTGCTTGGCAAGATAAAGAAAAAAATAAGCTTACTCACCCAAGTTATCTCTTACAGTTAAAAAGATATTTGCACTTGAATTTTTGATTTTTTGGCCCGACTTTCTTTCGTTTTTCGGGAATAAGTCCTGAGGTATATAAAGTAAAAATTTTTTTAAAAATATCGTGTCATTTGCTATATAACATACTGAAAGAATTTTTGGATTATCTCAATGCGCCTAGATGTAAAAAATATTCAAAGTCAGCACTCTGAAATAGGTATGAAAAATGGAACTGATTTAGACTTGCACCCTAAATCAGGCATTGGTCGAAAATGGTGAATTTAAGAAATAATTGCGAAAATATTTTGCTAATATGCTTTTTTATGCAGTTAATAAAAAGCCGCTTAAAAAATTTACTTTTTTCATGAAATATGCTCTCCTGCATTCGTTTTCGGCCGGGCGGGAAGCAGTTTAGTGTCAAGTCGTTCTAAATCTATTTTTTAAATTTAAAAAAGCCCGCGTGACATTTTTTTTTATAAATCGATAAAAAATTTTACTTTTTCCAAAATTGACTACCTTTACTATCACGCATCTATTAGAAGTCTAAAGAAGTTTTTCTGGACATCCTACACTGAAGTTTTTTAAAATATCTCAAAGTGATATCTTTATATCTCTCGGCGGGAGCTAGGTTTTAGTTTTGGACCCAATGTTTCTTTCGGTAATTTTTTTTTTTTTAGAATACATTTAGTTTTTGAAACATTAACTACTTCAGGTAACAAAAAATACAGATTATTGCATAGTTACGTAGAAATTTTAATTAAACATTTTGAAAATGAATCTGCATTTTTAAATGACTAATCCTATTTTATATTTTCATACTTAAATAACAAAGGATCAAAATTTGATATATTTTTAAGGAAAAATCTACAGATTTGTCAAAAAAAATAATACCTTTGACATTCAAATTTTTATAATCATTAGTTAAAACTGTTATCGACCTGTCCGCCCTATTCAAATTTTGATATAAAAATTAATTATAAAATTTTTTAGGACTTCAGATATGCACAGAAAATATTATGACTAGGTTTTTTTTTTAATAAATCATTATTTGGTTAAAAATAAAATTTAATTAAAATAATTATATGTTTTTAATATTCTGTTTTATTGGTTATAAATAATTTAAAACGAATATAGAAACAAAAACAATTTGCTATTTTTTGACAATTTCAGAAAAAATATATTGCATATCAACAACTCAAAAATGATTAAAACCTTTAAAAACTATGTTTATTGCACTTTTTATTTAATTATCATTTTTTTAGGAAACTGATTTTTGTATCTAAGATGTTTTGCTTGTAATTACGAATTTTATTAAAATTTTTTCATTCCTGTCTTTAAATCTAGGGTATAGTGCTCCCACTTAGCTTCATAAAATGTTGGTAGGTGTACCCGCGTATGATCTATAAGCATCTAAAAAAGGTTAAAAATCTAACTTCAATGGCCTTTTTCTTCAGACTGCATTGATATAACAAAATTTGTAAAAGATATATTAAGATTCTAATTCAAAATGTTTAAGAAAAGTTTAAACCGCAAAGAAAATTCTCATTATTTATCAATTTTTATTTTTATATTTATTTGAAAATCAAACAAAAACTAGCATATAGCCCGTTTTGCCTTAAAAAAATCATACTTTTTGTAGATAGCCCAAAACAAAAAGTGAAAAACATAGTGTTAGAATTAACTTTTGACTCCAAAATTAACACCATATATAAAAAATATAAAACTGAAGAGTCTGACGCAAAAAAAAATTTGTAAATCTGCATGAGGCCCGATTTGAATATAAGCCCTCAATCTATATATATATATATATATATAAAAAAGTTACGTTACTGACTGACTGACTGATTCATCATCCCACAGCCCAAACGGCTGAAGCTAGAGAGACGAAATTTAGAATGTAGGTAGGTCTCCTCCCATATAGAACCACTGAGACGGGATTTTTGGAAATTCGAATGTTAGATACAAAATAATACAGATACAAAAGAAGTTGAACAATTATCGTTATTCATTAAAAAAATAATTGGACAGGTGTCTGGTACTTTTTTGAAAATCGGCCGTTTTAGGGAGAAAACGGGTAAAAACTGTATTTTGGTACTTTTTTGGCACCATATGTATCTTTGAAACCAATCAACATACAGATAATATTTATGTCGTATTTATAACTTATCGAAAAATGAGAAATATAAATTTGGTACTTTTTATAAATTCAAACTTTTAAGGGGTAAAAATCGTAAATATTTTTGGTACTTTTTTCATAAAACATTTTTTTTATATTTATTAAAATATTCATATGAGTATTTTAATATGGGATACCACTACAATTTAGAAATTTATTGGAATACAATTTTTAATACTTCGATGGGTGAAAAAAAGTACCAAAAAAGGGGTAAAGGCAGGAAATTACATTTTATTCAAACTTAATAATGAATTTTCAATTACATTAAACATAGAAACATGAAATTAAGAAAATGTAGATAGGAATTCACAAGAGTGGTATTTGTGGTACTTAAAGATACATGGTCCTGTGGGTAAGAATTCAAGAGGATGGACTTTGTGGTACTTTTTTCTACTTCTATTGGTACTTTTTTGCATTTTCTGTAATATTTAACCTAGAAACATGAAATTAAATATGCATGGTCCGATGTTGGAAAGAATTCACAAGGGGGGACTTTGTGGTACTTTTTCGTTCTTCTAATGGTACTTTTTGAATTTTATATAATTATGAACTTAGAAACATGAAATTATGGATATGTGGTCCTTAGTTAATGAGAATCCATAAGAGGGGACGTTGTGGTACTTTTTTGTTATTTTAATGGTACTTTTTTAATTTTCTATAATATTTAACCTAGAAATATGAAATTAAGGACATGAAGTGCTATTCACTTAATAATCCATAAGAGAGAACTTTATGGTACTTTTTCGTTCTTCTAATGGGACTTATTGAATTTTCTATAATATTTAACCCAGAAACATGAAATTAATTATAGTGGTCTTAAATGAATAAGAATCCATAAGTGAGGTTTTTGTGGTACTTTTTTGTTCTTCTAATGGTACTTTTTGAATTTTCTATAATATTTAAACTAGAAACATGGAATTAAAGATATGTAGCCCTAAGTGAGTGAGAATTCATAAGAAGGGATTATGTGGTACTTTTTCGTTCCTCTAATGGTACTTTTTGAATTTTCTATAATTATGAACTTAGAAACATGAAATTAAGGACATGTGGCCCTAAATGAATAATAATCCATAAGAGTGGACTTTGTGGTACTTTTTTGTTATTCCAATGGTACTTTTTGAATTTTCGGTAATATCTAACCTAGAAACATGAAATTAAAGATTTTTGGTCCTAAATGAATGAGAATCCACCATGTTTGATTTGTGGTACTTTTTTTTGTTCTTCTAATGGTACTTTTTGAATTTTCTATAATTATGAATCCAGAAACATGATATTAAGGACATGTGATGCTAAGTGAATGAGAATTCATAAGATGGGACTTTGTGGTACTTTTTTGTTCTTCTAATGGTACTTTTTGAATTTTCTATAATTATGAACCTAGATTAAATTAAGGACATGTGTTTTTTTTTTTTTTAATTTTCTATAATATTTAACCTAGAAACATGAAGTTAAATTTATGTGGCCCTAAGTTAGTGAGTATCCATAAGAAGGGATTTTGTGTTACTTTTTCGATTATCGTACCCTTTGTACTTTTCGAAAATCCTATTTTAAATTTATTTTATAGTATGGTTTTTAAAAAAAATTTCCGCTAACGAAGTAGCGAGTTAACAGCTCGTATGTATATAAAAGAGTAACGTTATTGATTGACTGACTGTTGATTCATCATTTCACAGCCCAAACGGTTAAATCAAGAAAGATAATGTATGGACTGCAGATTGGTCTCCTACTTATTTTATGAAACTTAAAAATTAACTTTTTCCAAAAAATACTTTACTATATAATTTTTTCGTAATCATAAAAACCTATTTTATTTAGTTTTAAAATATTTTTTCATTCTTTTTGTATAATTTTTTGTATTATAAAAACGTTTTTTTATTAATAAAAAAATTTGTAAAAAATATAAAAATTTATGCCCCAATTATGTATCTCGATTTTTGTCACTTTCTGACTGAAATTATATTGAGTTTTTATTTTCATATTCTCTATGTCACTTGCGACTGTTTGGGTTTTTGTCTGTGATAATGACTATTTGTTACGTTATTTGTCTCAAAGTTTGGTATTATGTAAATCGATATTAGTCGATTCAAATGTCAAAACAGTCACTTATTATTTTCTTGCCGTTTCGGTGTTAGAAAAGATTCCAGTTTAAGTTTTTAATGATTCCAGTTTAAGTATTATATAATTAATTTTTAAGAAATTGTGTAGCGATGTTCTGTTGCACAAGTGCACAGAGTAATTTAAAAATGACTGATATGAGCAATTTCCAGAAATAATTTTCTTATCCTACTAAAAATTTATACTCCTTCTACTAAATTATATACTATAGTGATTCCTAAAAGATACAAATTTTCGAATGCGTTATTACACCTATTAACGAAATTTGCTGAAGTAGCAATACATATATTTTCTTCCAGTATGAGATATATATAGGAGTTGTGGTCTATTTGGAACGATAAAATTTATAACAGCCAACATTATCATTACATATGTATATGGGACTTATGCACTTCAAAGTGTGTTGGAAGTCGGGCTTAATATGAGCTACGTGAACGTTTATAAGAACATATCATATAATATCTAATCTAATAAATAAAAAATTTTTTATCACGAACATTCTTATATAATTAATTGTCCGGGTAGGTGTAGGGCTGGCAGTAGGTGTAGGGCTTTCAGTTACTTTAAAGTTGGGATAAAAACAGATAAGTTTTCCACCCATCACAAGGTCTTATATACATAATTAAATTGCTAAGCGATGTGTCTGTTCGAAAAAAGAGCATTATAAGTGAAATCCATTTGCGAAACGTCCAAGAAACTCAATATACTTTCATTTCATTTTCATGAAGCAAATGGATGTTTCTTCAATTATATTTTTCTTATCATCTGCATTTTTAATGGATAACCCTTTTATTTTTCTGAAGCACATCACCATAAACATGTCCGAAATAAAATAAACAGTATAGATTATTGCAAATTCGTTATTTTTTATGTTCAATATATAAGTTGTATTATTTTGTTTATTTTACTTTTTTTTATAATTTATAATTGTCATATTATTATCCTCAGTATTCCCATATTCAAAGAAATTTAAAATTGTAGAAAAAATTCAATTTAAATTTTTTCCAATTTATGTTGTTTTTAATATTGGCAACATCCCATTTGAAAGCAACGTATATCATAGACCTAAACCACGTAACTCTAACGAAAAAATTATATCGACATAGAGAATACCAATTGTGACTGATTTTCGACTACAGACGGAACGTAAAATCGAGATACAGAATAGGGGCATTAGTGTTTGTTTTTGATTAATTCTATACCACACATTAACCACTAAAATTGGTGACCCCGACAATCGTTCCCGATAAGAGTACCAGAAATTAAAACAATTACATGTCGATAAACAGTTTGGAAAAGGAATTTGCATCGCTTCCTCCAACCAGCGAAATAGTTCGAGTTTCTGTGAAGGTACTGCCGTTTTGGAAAACAAACCCAGCGCTATGGTTCAAACAAGACCGGATTTTTGAAAATTCGAATGTTTAGGGGGTAAAAAAGGAAAAAAACTGTAACGGTATTTTGGTACTTTTTTGCAACCTGGAGATATGTGATAATTTTATCGAAAATTAACGAATACAAATTTTGTACTTGTTGGAAATTGGAAAGTTTAAGGGGCAAAAATCGTACATTTTTTGGTACTTTTTTCTTTTTATATAATATATACATAAGACTTATTTGTGTTGAATATTAACTTGATACTATTATTCGTATGGGATTTATGCACGTTAAAGTGATTTTTGGAAGAGGGGTTTATATGGGAGCTATGGTCAATTATGGACCGATCTTCATGAAATTTGGCACATAGATTGACACTTATACAAAATTCCTATGTACCGAGTTTTATTGAAATATTGCTATATTGACGGCATTTATGATCGTTAAACCCCTATTCCGGGAGGACATTTATATGGGGGCTTGGTGAAATAATGCACCGTTCATAACCAATTTCAATAGGCTTCGTCCTTGTACCAAAATAAATATCTGTGACAAATTTCATCAATATATCTTTAAAATTGCGAACTGTACTTTGTTCACAAAGTTTACATGGACAGACAGCCAGACAGACGGACGGACATCGTTAAATCGACTCAGAAAGTGATTCTGAGTCGAACGGTAAACTTTAAGGTGGTAGTCCGATAATTATTTCTGTGCATTACAAACATCAGCACAAACGCATTATACCCTAACCACCTATGGAGTAGGTTATAAAAATTACACAAAAAGGCACACGTACTACAATTGTTATTCTTTTCAATGAAATTTATTACTAACATATTCTTAGACTTAGGTTTTTTTGAAAACCGATTTAGGTCTTTGAAAATGGAACTTCATATCTATGTTATGATCTATGGTTAAAGCTTTAAAGCGTGCACAAATGTTGTCGTGCGGAGTCCTTATGTTGAATAATAAGGATACAAAAACAACCTGTTCTCTAGTAGATAATTCCAAAAAAAAACTCTCTAAAATATTTTTCAATGTTAAATTTAGTATACCAATTATTATAAAGTAGAGTGCTTGAAAAAGTATTAGAAGTATTTTTATTCTTAGACGTTACTTTAAGAAAATGTTAAACTACAAATCTTCTTAAAGTCTTCATAATTATTAACATTAATTAAGCAAAAATATTTATTTTGTATCATAAACATAAGCTTATATATTAACAATGATTGTGAGACAATGAATTAAAAACAATATTAAAAGCTTCACTATTCCACTTTTTTATGAAAATTTCATAAAATTATTTATAAATTAATTCAAAATAATTAAACTTTGAAGACTTGTTTTGCCGTTTATTTTTATAATAAATTAATAAATTTACATTGACAATTTGTATAGTTTTTCTTTAAAATATTTAAAATGCATCTCATATTACTATCAACATTTTATAATTGTCTATATAAAATCCATAATAATTTTATTATTTTACTTGTCATCGTGTTATTAATTTTAAGTACATACTTTAAAAGTGAATTTAAATCAATTATTAAAAAGTAATTGTGTACAAAAAAAAATGAGAAAATGTTTTATTAAATTGTCGGACTTAATGGCGCTATTTTGTTCTAATTTTAATTTATTATAGAAAACCTACAAACTACTACAAGTTTTAAATAAAAAAATGATTAATTTCTTATATTCTTATCGAGAATCTATGATGAATTCATTTAAAATTGTTCTAGTGTTTAAATGAAATTTGTAAACAAATGTAAATATTTTTTTTTTACAAAATAAAAAGAAAAAAATTATTTATTATAATAAACACTTACATACATATTTAAATAAATACTCATATATTGAGTATTTATTATACATATTGTAAGTAAAATGTCTTATCAATTGTACAAACGAATAAATTTTATTGTTTAAATGAATTTATATAAATAAAAATTATTACAGCTTTAGAGTAAAGCTCAGGAGGAGAAGGAATTTAATTTAGTAGAAAATTAATTACTAAGATGTGGTTGTTGTAAGTGTTGTTGTCTTGTCTAGTTGTTGTTGTTTATGTTATTATTTTGACAATGAACTATATTTTGACAGCAGCAGCTACAAAATGTACAATATGTTAATTAATAAATAAAAAAAGTTAATTTTATTACAAAGTGTGTCAGAATTTATATAAAAAGTATTTTCAACTACGTGTTGCTACAAATAACTCTGTGTATTGTTTATATTATTGATTTCTTTTAAAGGGTATTACAAATGAATATGTTACTTTGTCTTAATTGATGGACTATAGGATTATTATTGAGGAAAGTAATTATCACCAAAGTAAATTTTTAGAGAAATCATTGTAATTTTTAAATATTTCATAAATTACCCCTTTTCTCAATACCCTTTGTTTTATGCTTTATAATTCATTTCATTTCATTTCATTTTTTTTTTTTTTTTTTTTTTTAATTTTAAAAATCCATTCAAAAGTCATAATTTAAATGTTTGTCATATTTTTTGTAGCCATTTCTTTTGCTGTTCTGTTTGTTTTTCCTTAAGTTCATGCACTTTAAAGGCTTCTAAATGTTCCAGTTTCATTATTGTCTTCCAAACAGACAAAACAATAATAAAAATATGAGAAAATATACAAATATTAAAAAACAAAATAAGAATAATAAATAAATCTTTAAAATTAGACAGAAAATGCACAATATTATTGATTATTATTAGTTTTTATTCTTATCAGTTTTTAGTTTTATATAGAAAAGAGCAAAATCTTTATTTAGCCATAGAAAAAAAGGGAAAGTATTTTAGCTGTCATTGTAATTGACAGATATGGGTTTAAATAAAAACTTAATGAAATATAGTAAGCAAAAGAAGAAGAACACATAAATATTACAATTAAATTTAATAAATTTTTATTATTACTTAAATTTAATGTAATACATTTACCAAGAATTTCTGAGAATTAAAATTAAAAAAGCTGCCATTTACTTTATTATGAAACACAAACGGAAATTAATCATTAGTTTGTTTTAAAAAATATGATATGCCTGGAATTTTTTAACTTTCGAAACTAATGAAAAAATTTCTAAGAATTTCAACAAATTATGCAATATTTCATATTAAATTTGATTTTTGATTTTTGTGTTAATTAAATTTTGTAATAGACGTTTTAGTTACAAATAAAATAGACAGAGAAGCAGAGGTTATTTATTGAAATTGGGAAATAAATTGGTTTCATTTGGATTCCTTTTTTAAAGCTGTTGTGAAATAGTTTTTCCAATTTCTTAATTAAAGTAAAGACTGCGCACGAAAAAATCCGTGCATGCTTTTGGTCATAACTTTTGATGTGGTAAAAAATAAATAATTCTGTTAACTGGTTTATATTTGCCATTATACTCACTAGCCATGTGCTAAGTTTCATGGTTGCTATTACCACTAGTTTTTCTTAAAATGGAAATTTAACAAAAAAAAAAAAAAAAACACCTAAACACATACTTAACATTTTTTATGAAATCTTATATCGATCGTATAAAATAATTGCAAGGAAGGCTGTTGTGTTACAAAATACAGTTTCTTGGGTCATAATATTATACAAAGCAGTCACGATCAGTGAATTAATTGTAGCCTGGTAGTGGAAGACAAATAGTATCTTCAAGCTGTAGAACTCAGACAAAATAGAAAGTATTTTGAGAGGAAGAAAAGTGTCACAAAAAGTTATTTGCTTTGAATATTTAACAGAAAAGTTGAAAGGAAATCGAGCCTCAATATGTATTAAGTACAAAAAAAAAATCATAATAGAAACACAAGCAAGAATTTGGAGGTAAAAAAGTAACGTGAAAGTACTTCAGACGAATTTTCTTCATAATTATGATTAGTGTATAATAGACGATGAAACGTTCGTACAGGCTGACTTTTTTCAACTTCCAGCCCAGAAATTCTATGTTGCAGATACTATTTTATAGCCTAGACTAAAGACTATTTTAAAGTCTAGACTATATACTATTTTATAGTCTAGACTATAGACTATTTCATAGTTTAGACTATAGATTATTTTATTGTACAGGCTATAGACTATTTTATAGTCTAGACTAAAGACTATTTTATAGTCTAGACAATAGACTATTTTATAGTCTAGACAATAGACTATTTTGTAGTCTAGATTATAGACCATTTTATAGACTATTTTATAGTCTAGACTATAGACTATTTTATATTCTAGACTACATAGTATTTTATAATCCGGACTATAGACTATTTTATAGTCTAGACTATAGACTATTTTATAATCTAGACTAAAGACAATTTTATAGTCTATAAAATAGTCTAGATGATAGATTGTTTTGTAGTCTAGATTATAGTGCAGTACAAACTATTTTATAGTCCAGACTATAGACTATTTAATTGTCTAGACTATAGACTATTTAATAATCTAGACTAAAGACTATTTTATAGTCTAGACAATAGAATATTTATAGTCTACAGACTATAAAATAGTCTATATTATAGATTATTTTGTAGACTAGATTATAATACAGTACAGAGTATTTTATAGTCCAGACTATAGACTATTTAATAGTCTAGACTATAGACTATTTTATAGTTTAGACTATAGACTATTTTATAGTCTAGACTATAGACTATCTTATAGTCTAGATTATAGACTATTTTATAGTCTAGATTATAGACTATTTCATAGTTTAAACTATAGACTATTTTATAGTCTAAACTATAGACTATTTTATAGACTATTATATAGTCTAGACTATAGAATATTTTATAGTCCAGACTATAGACTATTTTACAGTCTAGAGAATAAACTATTTTATAGTCTAAACTATAGACTAATTTAAAGTCTAAACTATAGACTATTTTATAGCCTAAACTATAGACTATTTTATAGTCTAAACTATAGACTATTTTATAGTCTAAACTATAGACTATTTTATGGTCTAGGCTATGAAATATTTTATAGTGTATACTATATACTATAGTCTCGAGACTATTTTATAGTATAGACTATTTTGTAGTCTAGACTATAGACTCCATAGACTATTTTATAGTCTAAACTATAAACTATTTTATGGTCTAGATTATAGACTATTTTATATTCTTTACAATAGACTATTCTATAGTCTGGACTATAGACTATTTTATAGTCTAGACTATAGACTATATTATATTCTAGACTACATAATATTTTATAACCCAGACTATAGACTATTTTATAGTCTAGACTATAGACTGTTTTATAATCTAGACTAAAGACAATTTTATAGGCTAAACTATAGACTATAGTCTCGAGACTATTTTATAGTATAGACTATTTTATAGTCTAGACTATAGACTATAGACTATTTTATAGTCTAAACTATAGACTTTTTTATAGTCTAAACTATAGACTATTTTACAGTCTAAACTATAGAATATTTTATAGTCTAAACTATAGACTATTTTATAGTCTAAACTGTATACTATTTTATGGTCTAGGCTATGAAATATTTTATAGAGTATACTATAGACTATAGTCTCGAGACTATTTTATAGTATAGACTATTTTATAGTCTAGACTATAGACTCCATAGACTATTTTATAGTCTAAACTATAAACTATTTTATGGTCTAGATTATAGACTATTTTATAGTCTATACAATAGACTATTTTATAGTCTACACTAAATACTATTTTAAAGTATAGACTATAGACTATTTTATAATCTATAATATAGAATATTTTTTGGTCTAGCCTATAGATTAAATTAATATGTAGGCTAAATATTAGACTTTATTATTTTGATTTTTGTTATTTTTATTGGAACAGAATCTTCGTACCCACCATCAAAAGATGGATACTGATTTAGTCATTCCATGTGTAACGTGTCGAAAAAAAATCATTTAAGACACCATAAAGTATATATTTTTTGGGTCCTGGTTAGATTCTGAGCTATGTCCGTTCGTCTGCCCGTCCGTCTGTCGAAGGAGATAGCCTAGGGGGACGAAATTTGTTCTAATATTTATATTATATAAAGTTTGTTTGGTATTGAAAAATCGGTTAATAAACAAAAAAGTTATGGACTAAATACTAGAAATACAGGGTGCTTCGTTCGCACACTTTACCGCACTCCTCCCATATAACGTAAAATTTCAAAAAGTTGATCGTAGGTATATAGATTCGGCTAAGCAGAATATAACATTCTCTCTTGTTTCTTTCGCAGTTCTTTAACACACTTGAAAAAAAAAATTGCATTCAATTAATATCTATTAAAGAAAAACTTTAGAAAATATTTTTCTTCCTCTTCTTATACACCCACATTCAAATAAAATTAAATAAAACTAAATTTTATATTTAATTCAGAAGCAGGTGTCTCGTTTAGAAAACATCAAAAAGTTTTAAAAATAAATTGAAGTCTTCTCGACAATGGCTGGATGGTAGGCTATTTCCAATCAAACACACAAACGTCATAATTTGTCTTAAAAATTAAAAATGTTTTATTTATTTGTGTGTGAACATGTCTAAATATTTTTAAATATTTTTATTTTAATATTAAATTCTATAAACAATTTTTGTAGTTCTTGTTTATATAAAAATTTTTTATGTTTTTTAAATGAAATGAAAAGTTTTCTATTTTCCAGTGAAGGAAGTAATAAAGTTAGAAGCTAAATTTAGTTTGATTATACAGTGGAACCTAAATAGAAGTAATTTGTAACAAAAGAAATTTAAAAATGTTTAAATTTTTTTATTTAGCATTAATTTTTTAAATACTTACTTTCTATATAAAATCGATATTATTTAGATGAAAAAAAGGTACTTCAAAACATTTTTTTTTTTTTTTTTTTTTTGCTTTCACTTTAAATTATTTCCCATAAAAATATTTCTATTTACACATGGAATATAATTTATGTCCATTCCAGTATCGGCACATACCATATGTTTTCAATAGCATTTTTTTCTTAAACTTTTGTGATAAAAAATAAACACAAGAAATTGCAAATAACAAAGCGTAATATTTTAAATTATAGAAAAGAAAATAATGAAAAACTAAATTTTTAAATTATGAAATTATGGTCAATAGCTTTTTCTTTTAAACTCTTATATGTTTGTAGCTAAAATATTGTTGTCTAAATAAATTCTTATGTTTATATACCAAAGAAACTTGACCATTAGCAACATATTTCTATAGATTATTTTTTGTTCAAATAAATATATCATATCAACAAATGCACACAAAAAAAACCAACACAGACAAAAGACAGAATAATTTATGTGGAAATTATTTATTGTTGAAGAATTTTTTTCAGATTTCCAATTTCTGTTTAGAGCTCTTAATTAATGTTTTCGAATATGTTTCTGGTCAATTTAAAGATGACTGCTTGTTTTTTAAACTTTCAATATTCAAAAAAAAAATATATATATAAAATAGTTTATGTATTTCTTCAGCTGACCATAAATTAATAAACTAATTGATGTCAATAAATGGTATATAGTTAATAATTCGATGGGGTCAGAAGTTGAAAGGAATATCCTCTTGGAATATTAAAACACTTAACGCAAATATATTTTAAAATTGTTCGACTCTTTGTTCTCAGAAAATTGTCTAATACATACATAGATGACAAAACGTGTTTGGAAATTTAAACATACAAATGGACAGGACATTTTTATTAAGTATTGTAAAATGTACAAATGACAACTTATTAGACTTTTTTTTTTTTTTTTTTTAATTTTAACTAACAGATAACTATTTACCAACAAATTAATAACAAATCACTCCTACCAATTACAATTCAATTAAAGTGTTTTATATTATTTTTCCCCCAAATTAATTACAAACAAATAACAGAAACCAACATAAACCTTAAACAACAACAAACAAATGTTTATTTTAATTAAAAATCTAAAAAGCTAAACAACAGTGTAAAAGACAAATTGTTGCAATTTTCAGTCAACCACAAAAAAACAACTAAACTAAACATTCACCCATACCCTGCATCCATCTAATACTATTTATCCATCCAGTTGTCTGCCTGTGGTTGCTTATTTTATCTACAACAAACAGTTTAGAGCAGGAAAAAAAATAAAAAACGCTTAAACACCTGAACTTCATTGGATTAAACTAAATGTGTTAGTATATATGTGCGTTTGTTTACACTTACACATACTACTTTTTCTATGAATGAAAAATACAACTTAATGAATAAACCATTAGTTCCATAGAATATTTAGTTAGTTGTACTCGTCGTAGTTAAATTGAAACCAGTAAATAAATGGCATTATCACCGCAATGGCTAAAGTAACAAAAAAAAAACG
This sequence comes from Protophormia terraenovae, assembly GCA_951394005.1. Classification (NCBI taxonomy): domain Eukaryota; kingdom Metazoa; phylum Arthropoda; class Insecta; order Diptera; family Calliphoridae; genus Protophormia; species Protophormia terraenovae. The sequence goes on along the minus strand of OX596075.1, from coordinate 108,728,209 downwards.
GAAAATAAACTTGTATTTTATTAAAATAATGATGCATCTCGTTATAAGATATAAATTATATATACTATCTTTTTTGTGTGGATATAGTATTCAGATATTAAATTCATATGAGCGAGTGTGCATGTAAATTAACTTTATGGGAAAATTTAATGGGAAATTGTAAAGCCTTTTAAGGAATTGATGATTTAAATTAACAGATTTATTTTCGTAATTTGATTAATTTATAGAAAATATTTAATATAGAAGATATGGAAATTTTCATTCCGAAAATATTTATTTATGAATGTTATTAGTTTTCAGAGAAATATGAAAATAGCTAATATTTCACCTGCGTGGTAACTACTTTAATAGCACACTTATTACTTGTATGTGCTGAGGTAATATATAAAGTATTGTATAAATATGAAAATTAATACATTATATGTTTGATAAAATTTCTGGACAAAATCAGTCGTATTCAGAATGAAAATAGTTTTCCCAGCAAAAACTGCTCTTCACTACTTACTCTATATTCCTTAGAGGGAAAAGTACTAACACAAAACATGTCCCGAAAATGATAGGGACCAGTTCTAGTATGTGCTGGACCTGTCACATGGCATTGTGTTAGGAGGGAGAAATTCACTTTTTTGGCCCCTTTTTTAAATGGCGACTACTTGGTGACTTTTTAAGACTATGTGCTAAATTACGATAAGCTAAGTTGTTTGAAATAATAATAAAGTTTATGAATATAAATAATATCATCAAATGCCAAATTTTTTGGACTGGATTGAAAAAATAAAAAATGATTCGACGAATACTTATATCCTAATTTAAATTTTTACGTTCCTCGGAGCAATTCTTTTGGGAAAACGTGATTTTTTTTTTTACTAAATTATCAAAAATAAGAAATAGTTTGTCTAATAGAATTATGACAATACCTGTGGATCCATGCCTTCCATCCTAAATTTGAAAGACTAGAGTACAAGTGAAGAACTACTAAAAAAGTACAGAAGTTTAACTATGTTAACTATTTTTGTGAATAAATCTTTTTTTTTTTTTTTTTTTGAAATAATAAAAATTGTTATAAAATAATAATAAATCATTTTGTTATTAATAGAACTGAATTTTGTAGTTTTTCTTAAAATAAAACATTTTTTGTTATCAAATAAACAAAATTTAAGGAGTTTGGCCCCTTTTTTCAAAAAATCCCCTTTTTTGGCGACTTTTTATTTTGAAATCCCCTTTTTTGGACACTTTTTAAAAATTCTCAACGGTAATGCTGTGGCGGCACCCCGAATCGAACCCAGGTTACTTTTACTTATCTCATGTTTTGTAGTCTTACACGCTTATCACTCAGCCTCAGATTGTTATTGCGCGCGAGTTGCTCATTGCTCAATGAGCAATGATTAAACTGGTTCTCAACTGGAACTTTGATGACTGTTAGGTGTCAATTAGTGCTCAACTAGTACTGAGGACCGGTACTATTGCACTTTTTCCTTTCCATTGCTACCATTTTCCCGCAGGGATATTACCATTAGATAAAAAGGTACTAGTTTCAGAAATTACTAAATTCGGACAAAAATAATCATTATCAAGAAAATGGTACCAATTTTATAAAAATACTTTTAACAACATATTAAAGATTCCTAAATTGTATTCCGTTTGCAGATTCGTGCTTTGGGATTTTAGAAAATATAGACTAAAGTCAAAACTTTTGTATAAAATGGATCAAATTCGGGAGGGTGTGTATCTTGACCACTTAAGTTATTCCGCTCTTTTTTATTTTTAAAACTACTCTATGAAGATACCTTTTTTATTTATTTTTTGATTCAGTGTAGATATCGACTTCAAATTTTATTTATTCAATAGATAGTTTTGTTCCTTAATTAGCTAAAAAAAAAAAAAAAAAAAAAAAAAAAAACAATTAATAAAATCGGTCGGAAGTACTGGGTATGTATAAAAAATCTGGACTAAGAACTTCCAAAATTGAAGTGCTTAACATTTCAGAATCAAATAACTCGAAAACTATAAGACATAAATAGCACATACAAGCATGCTTTTTCCAATAAAAATTAACTATCATTCATAAAAATAGCACCAATTAAGAAAATAAAAATAACAATTTTACAGAATTTAGAAAAAAGTAAAAATTTATAAAAAATAAAATAGAAAACACATTTTCATAAGAAAGTTCATCTTTACAAAATCTAAACGAATTTTTCTTTACATTGGTTCTTGAACTATTTGAAAACAATTTCGTTGATTTTCACCTTATATGGGAGCGGACGGACCACACCCACTTTTGGTTTTCGAGTTTATATCGACCTCCAAACTATACGTACAAAATTTCGTTGGCGTAAGTGCTTTTATTGAACAAATATCAGCAAAAAAGTATTAACGGACAACCTGTGTTTCTAGTTTTTAGCCCATAACTTTTTTGTTTATTAACTAATTTTTCCCATTTTCAATACCAAACAAACCTTGTATAAGATAAATATTTGTGACAAATTTCGTCTCCCTACGTTGCCCCGTTCGAGCTCTATCCTGCTTTCAACAGACAGACAGACAGACAGACGGACAGACGGACGGACATAGCTAGATCGACTCAGAATCTAACCAGGACCCAGAAAATGCATACTTTATGGGGTCTTAGATGATTCCTTCGACATGTTTCACACGGAAAGACAAAATCAATATACCCCCCATCTTTTTGATGGTGGGTATAAAAAGAAAATCATGCCAATTAAAAGAATAGTACTTTTTTCAAATAGGTACAAATTTAAAAAAATTGCACAACTGCTCCAAAATCTACATAGAGTGCCAATCTTTTTACAAATAAAATACTTTTTTCCGATGTTTTTGAAATTAGTATCCATTTGGAAAAAAGTGCTAAATTTTTTCTAAAAATACCAATTTTAAGAAGAGATACATTTTGATATTTCAACAAAAAAACTATTTTAAAAGTAGTTACAAATTATATTTATAAGAACTCGAACCAGATTTCAGCATTGTGAATTCTTAGGTCTTAGACCTGTACCTCAATAGAAAAGTTTAAGCATATGGAATTTTGTACCCAGATAAAAGTTTTCTACGAAAAGGTGCTGTAAAATTGTTCAAAGATCATTTACGAAGATATTAAAAAATTATAATAATGACATGTATTTTTGAAATTTTGAATTAAATCATTGGTATACTAGATTATTGAAGTCTGCTTTATATAAATAATTTTTATAGCCAAAATATTTCTTATTAAGTCCCATGAAAGTGTAATAAAAATATTTCCATTAAATTCCTTCATTATAACTAATACAAAAAAAAATCCTTCAAGAATCAATTGCTTTATTAACATCCATTAACAGAATATACCACATATACATACAATCTATAAGTAGCTAACAAATTTATTGTATGATGTTTATCATGTTCCGTACCATAAACGTTTATAATTCATGGTTTGACAATAAATATTACACCACAATCAATTTATCATAAATACTATCTACTCTTAACAGTAGTTACGATAACAGCTGTTCTCGCAGAAAAAAAATGGCAAAAACAAACAATAAAGAACTGTAAATACTAAATACATCATCAAATATATTTACACAGATATTGACTACTTTAATACTCATATTCTCTACACTTTACAAAAACATTTAAGTCATAATATTACTGAAATACAGCCCATATTGTAATTACACAATGGAGATCTATCTGGTAGCTATGTTATCGGAATAAGAAGAAGGCGGATACACAATCAGTGTGATTCTCGTCAGCCAGTCAATCAGACAGCCAAACAGCCGCCCAGCTAAAGTTATTAATTTTAGTTGAACAGGCAGACAAACAAGCCGGCCGGTAGTGAGACAGCCAGCTAGTTATTATTTTATGACTTTACTACTCATTTATTAAATAGTTTCAAATACTTTATAAGTATATAGTCAGTCGTGTATACACTCTAGCTCTCGTAAATATATGACAGTGTTTGCAAATGCACACAGTCGTTCGTCCACCATCACAATTGCCACCAAGTAGCAGCAGTTGTAGTTCAAACATGGTCTTAATTTAAGCGCCAGTCCACCACCATTACACTGCTACCGTTTGTGTGTGTATATATGTATAAATTTATTGTTTGCATATTTTATTCAATACTCGTAATGTTGCAGTGATTTTTTCCAATAGATTATGTAAATTATATTAAAGCGGTTTAGATTGTAATATTGAAGTTAAATGAATTTTTTCCTTTCCTCTTATATGTAATATTGAAAATACAAAAATGTTTGAAAGCATTTAGCGATTTTAAAAATACCCTGCCATATTTAAAACACAATAGCATCAAAATGACAGTTAGAAAATAATTCTTGACAATGTTTTTGGATTACAATAATGTCATTAATTATTCTAGATTTATATGTAAGCAAAAGTTTGTTAAATGTTATTCTTGACTTTGATTAAAGAGTATTTAACATGCAACAAGTGTTAGAGTTAAAGGTGAGGTAAAAAATGTTTAAGGTAATATTAGAAAAAAAACTTGAATTGAATGTTTGACGTTTATTTTATTTTAAACCAAGGGAATACATTTTTATCTGGCGTTTTTTTTTTTAAGTGGTCAATGGAACAGAAGTAAACAAAGTTGCAGCTTGTGGTCAATGGAACAGAAGTAAACAAAGTTGCAGTTTGTTACGGGAACTATTACCTGGGGAACTTCAACCAGATAATACTTTACCTTATTCAATAAAATTTGCTTGCCCCTAGCTGCCTTCCTGGGCATTGTTGCCAGTTTAGCCTTTTTAAGGCCAAATCTAGCCTTTTTTTTAGCTTTTAACTTCAAAATTTTCGCTTTAGCTTCTAGCCTTTTTTATAGCTTTTTTGAATATTAAAATAGCCTTAAATTTTAGTATTTCAACAAAGAAGGAAATAATTTATTATTTGCTTTTACCAATTTTATTTTTACAGAATCATATAATTAAGCATTTTTGTGTATTAATTCGCACAAAAATTCAAGATTATTTATATTTGATTTGGGGAATGAACCTCAAATGTTTGAATAGAAATATTGTATGGGTTTTTAGACCCAAAACAGGGAGAAGAACATAAAGTGTATAGATGGGAAAAGGTTATATCTTGCAATGTTATGCAGTAGTGATGCTAGAATATAGTTATACAAATGTAATAATATAAAAAAATCACCAAAATTTCTATTGAAATATATAGAATTGCAGAGCTGGTCTGGCCAGACCATATTTGTTATGAATGTGACAATTGAAACATCTGTATGACGAAGGATTAAATAATTTCATAGACTTAATAAATTGATATAATTATTTTTTAATCAACTTTATTAACCATACTATTTTGAACTATTTTGAATATAATTAAAAAAACCCCTTAAACGCGAAAAATCACCCAAAAATTTGAAAAAATTACTCAAAAACGAATTATAATTAAAAAATTACGAAAAATCACTTCAAAACTTTGGGAAATTTTTCATATGAATTATAACTCAAATTTTGTGGGCAAATTTTCATTGGATAATTTTGTTTATTTTTAAATGTTTTTAAGTTGAAATTGGTAACCGCTTGTGGCTCAAAGGCTAGATTATTGAATTTTATTAATAAAAAAAAATTTTACTATAACTAAAAAATATCAAAAACTAATGAGAAAAAATTTTTTTGAAATAAAAAGAAAATAGTTTTTTTCTGATCTTTTTTACAAGCTTCCGAAAACTTTTTATTTTTATTTTTCAATCAAAATAAATATCTTTAATGTTCAAAATATTTTTTCATTTGTTGAAAAAAATATGTGAAGGATTTTTATTTTTAAAATAAATATCCATCAATGACGAAAAAAATAAATATCTTTTACGATAAATATCTTTAACGATAAATATCAGTTCGAAAAAAATTTCAAATGATTGTTTTTTTATTCATACTTTTGTTTTGTTTTCAAAATATTTTTTTATTCAAATGAAATTGTTGTTGTTTAGAATTTTTTCCATCCGATGAAAAAAGTTCAAAATAATTTTCAACTTTTGAAATAAATATCACAAAAGATATTTATATTTTTATTTCCATCATGATGAAAAAAATTAAAATATTGACGAAAATAAAAAAAATCATGATGGATTTTTATTATTTTTTGAACATTAAAGATTGTTTTTCGATTGAAATAAATATAAAAATATTGTTTTTTTAGTATTAAAATCCGGTCTCTGCTTTTTTAAAGTACAATTTAACCGTTTTTTTTTCTCACCTCCGGCAACACTGTTCCTGGGTGCAAAACTAAAGAAACTTTGATAACCTCGCAACAAAAGATCATAACATTTTTTCGTTAAAAAGATCATAACATTTAAAGTAGTGATGGAATTTTCAAAATTAAATTTAAAAGAAAAGTTCTTAAACTTTAAAATGAGACCTTAAACTTTGGGATAGGATTATAGTGCACTTAAAATCTTTCTCTCAAACTTCGATATTATACATAATAATGTAATTAATAAAACCTTATTATACCCACCATCAAAAAGATGGTGTCATTCCGTGCGTAACATGTCGAAAAATTCATTTAAGACTCCATAAAGTATATATTTTCTGGGTTCTGGATATATTCTGAGGCGATCATCTATGTCTGTCCGTCTGTTCGTCTGTTGAAAGTAGGATAGGGCTCGAACGGTACCACCTAGGGGAATGAAATATTTAACTTAAACGAGAGAGAAACTATAGTCGGTCAAGACCGACCATATGATACCCTACACCATTACACCTGTGGCCAATTGTAGACCAAAACTTTTACTAAATGTAAAATAAATTATAGAAATACAGAACAATGCATTTATACTAAAATCTATATGATTTTATGTCCTTTAGGGTGATTCCCGGAAGTGGGTTTATATGGGAGCTATGGTAAATTATGGACCGATTATCATAAATTTTAGCAATGTTATTTCTACTTATATAAAACTTATTTGTGACGAATATTAACTTGATATTATCATTCGTATGGGATTTATGCACATTAAAGTGATTTTCGGAAGAGGGGTTTATATGCGAGCTATGGTCAATTATGCACCGATCCTTATGAAATTTGGCTCAAAGATTGACATTTATATAAAACTTCTTTGTGCTGATTTTCATTAAAATATTGCTAAATTTAAGGTATTTATGATCGTTAAACGCCTATTCCGGGAGGTCATTTGTATGGGGGCCAAGTGAAATAATAAACCGATCATAACCAATTTCAATAGACTTCGTCCTTGTACCAAAATAATTATATGTGTCAAATTTCATCAAGATATCTTTAAAATTGCCACTTGTACTTTGTTCACAAGGTTTACATGGACAGACAGCCAGACGGACGGACGGACATCATTAAATCGATTCAGAAAGTGATTCTGAGTCGAGCGGTATACTTTAAGGTGAGGGTCCGATAATTATTTCTGTGCGTTATAAACATCAGCACAAACGCATTATACCCCAACCACCTATAGTAGTGTAGGGTATAAAAAGGTTTGTTTGGTATTGAAAATGGGCAAAATCGGATAATAAACAAAAAAGTTTTGGGCCAAATACTAGAAGCACAGGGTATTAGTTGTAGCTTAATTTAGTACTTTCGGATGATATCTCTTATACAAAAGCATGTACAATAACAAAATTTTGTACATATAATTCAAGGATTAATGTAAGCTCGGAAACTAAAAATGGGAAAAAATTCACCCACACAGAAAAAAATATTTCAGATAATTTTTTAATAAAATTATTAATTAACTTTATATTGGAATTTAATTATATGATTTATTAATATAATTAATTTTCTAATTAATTTACAGTTTTGTTTTTTAATAAATTGACATCTGTTAATAAAATATAAAGAAAAATTAAATATTTTTCTATAAAAGTATAGAAATAAATTAAATTTAAGTAAATTTTCAACTCATTGCATCTATTTAATGAAAGGAAGTAATAA